>OW799237.1:47725397-48258397 GCA_941918925.1 Phyto melanocephala
CGTATACCACTTGTGCAGAAATTGTATTACCTACAATCAAAAGTTCAGGGACAGCCAAGTAGTATTATAGGAAAATATAAATTGTGTGCTGAGAATTTCTCGATTGCTTGGGAAGCTTCGAAGGACAGATACGAGAATCAAAGAACTCTTGTTGAGAATCAAATTGAGATTCTTCTCAATCTATCCCCCATAGAATTTGAAAATAGTAAAGCGCTTCAGAACTTACAAGGTAAAATAAATGACTGCCTGGCAGCAATAAGATACCAGAACGTACCTATAGATAATTGGGACCCATTTATTATTATATTGTGCTCCAGCAAACTTCCAATGGAGACTCTTTCTCTATGGGAACAATCCCTAGAGTCACAGAGAAAATTAGTTAAGTGGGAAAAAATTGACAAATTTCTATTCCATAGATGTGAAGTTGTTAAGCGACTGGAATCTCGGAATAAAGATTCACAAGCCCATTTTCCAAACAAAGCGACAATGGCCAGAGTAAGCACATCGAATTTGGAGGCGTCACAATATCCGTGTAAGATCTGCGGATCCAACCACTCTCTTAAAAATTGCTCACAATTTTTAAGTTTTGACGCACAGACAAGGAATCAATTCGTTTCCAGCAATAAAATATGCCTTAACTGTTCGGCATAGTCATCGCAGGAAAGATTGTCCCAGTAAATATTCGTGTAATCACTGTAAAAAATTCATCATTCGTAATAACGAAACAAACAAAAAATACCCACTGTAGAATCCCATTCAGCGCAAGACCATCAACCCAGTACATCGGCCCAAGCAAAAGAAAAAAGATGTTTGTCAACGGCCACTCACCTTTCACATACAGACCGTACATTTTCTAATGAAAACACTCTATTACCCACCGCTGTAGTACAAAATAGACATCAAGGCGCAGACTTTAGAGTCCGTGCCTTTCTAGATCAAGGGTCCGAAAAACTTTTCTTTCTAGGAAAACTCTGCAGCAGCTAATGCTACCGACATAACAAAGAGTGTTCCAGATACATGGTTTAGGAGGTCAAGCAATAGCACATTCGAATTCTCTTTGTAAGTTGACATTACACTCTAAAAAATATGATCGTTACCTTGAAGTAGAGGCAATAGTGGATAACTCGAATGCTACCCAGCTTTTCCCTTTCAAATACTGATATTTACATGTCAGATTTGGGTGATATTGAGCTTGCCGATCAAAAGTTTCACTCCCCTGGTCATGTAGACTTTCTCATTGGTGGCAATATTCTTCCTCAAATTCTCCTAGAAGGTGTAAAAAGTATTTCCCAATCACTAATGGCACAGTCAACTATCTTTGGGTGGGTCATTAGTGGACCTATAAAGGTTGAAAAAATATCCACGTTTTTAATTGAAGTCTCTGAAACTCTTTCGGACCCTCTTGAAGACCAATATAAAAGGTTTTGGGAACAAAAAGAGGTCCCCACTCCGCGACCTGTTTCATGGGAGGATGTATTTTGTGAAACTTTGTTTCAGAAAACCACATTTCGTAATGACGAAGGTCGATATGTTGTTAAACAGCCCTTCAAATTAGAATTCCCGAGGAATATCTGTCTAGGAACTTCTAGATCTGCAGATAGAGCACAATTTTTTCATATGGAACGTTCACTAAGCAAAAATCCTGAGTTAGCAACACCATCATTCAGTGGTAAAGCCTGAAAGTCGCACCACCAAAGTTAGAGTTGTTTTTAATGCATCCAAAAAGTCGAGCTCACGATTATCTGTTAATGATGTTTTGCATGTTGGTCCAACTCTACAAGCCGACCTTATGAGTTTAGTTGTAAAATGGCGCTTCTACAGATACGTTTTTAATGGCGATATAGAAAAAATGTATCGTCAAATTCTCGTTTGCAAAGATGATGCTCAGTTTCAACGAATTTTATTTCGTCATAGCACAAGAGATCCCATTAAAGACTATGCAATGAAAACTGTAACTTTCGGAGTAAATTGTTTGCCATATTTAGCCATTAGAACTCTCATTCAATTGGCCCGTGATTCGGCAGAATCGTATCCAAAAGCAGCTTATATTTTAACTCAAGAAATATATGTGGATGATATACTATCAGGAGCACATGATAAACAAGGAGCAATTGACTCCTTGTCTCAAACTATTTCAGCGCTAAGATCTGCAGGTTTCCCGTTAAGGAATATTACTTCTAACGTTCCCGAAGTGTTAGCGTCAGACCCTAAGGATAGTATTTTAGACTCTGATTTTCTTAAGTTCAAGGAAGCCAGTTCAACCAAAACTCTCGGAATCCAGTGGAATGCACTATCCGATAGTTTTTCATACACAATTGAAACCATACATCCCACTGAGGCCATAACTAAACGGCATTTTCTATCAAAAGTTGCCAAACTATTTGACCCAGCAGGCGGGATCTCTCCCGCAATTCTTCAATCGAAAATCATACTTTAAAGGCTCTGCTTGAACCGGTTGGGATGAGAATATTAAGGCGAACACCATGAGACTTTGGAATGAGTTTGTAGAAAATCTTTCCTCAATCTCTTCCTTTAAAACACCCCGATGGATTGAGTTCGTCCCTTCCCGAAGTGTTCAGATTCATGGCTTCTGCGATGCCTCAGAAAAAGCATATTGCGCGGCTGTATACATTCGAACTCAAACAGACTAATCAATCGCATCACATTTATTGGTGTCAAAGACTAAGGTTGCGCCCATTAACCCAGTTAGTCTACCTCGATTAGAACTATGCGGAGCAGTTTTATTATCGATAATAATCAAACAACTCACGAGTTGGTCGCTGTGCTATAATCATGACCTTTTTCTCTGGGCTGACTCTTCTTTAGTCCTGGATTGGCTAGAAAAACCCCCCATACTTGGAAAACATATGTTGCAAACCGAACAGCACAGATAATAAGCAACGTTGGGAACACTTCGTGGCGCGATGTACGATCTGCTGATAATCCGGCTGATTTAGGATCCCGAGGATGTTACCCAGATCAACTAAAAACCAATTCTCTGTGGTGGAAGGGACCAGTTTGGCTTCAAAAAGACCCCGAAGAATGGCCCAAGACCATATCAGTTCAGGAACCTTCACAAGAAAAAAAAAGGTTGTTATGTCTCATCTGCTTACCAAAAGTGGGGCGATATCAAGGAAAATAAAGAAGACGCCAGTGAAGAGGTACTAAGTCGATTTTCATAATGGGATAAAGCCATTAGGGTAATGGCTTACGTATTTCAATTTATAGACACAGTTAGGAAAAGGCAACACATTCACTCACCTACAGCATCTATTACTGAGTCGGTGTTAGATCGATTCCCGAAAATACCGTGCGTTAATTATCGGGAATTTTTGAACACCAAGTATAGACTGATTCGAATAACTCAATTACAGTATTACAATAAAGAATATTATACCCTATTGGAACATAAGAGCATTAACAAAAAAAGCTGTCTGTACTCCTTACACCCTTATTTAGATAACAATTATGTTATACGTACAAATGTAGAATCTTGAACGCCGCTCTTTCCTTTAACGAACGTCACCCAATTGTTCTGCCAGTTGACTCAATTTTTTATAAACTGTTAATTGATTTTACACATAGTCTTCTTATGCATGCATAAATAAATTTAATGCTGAGAGTAATACGGGGTGAGTACTTCGTCGCACGGCTACGATCAGCTCTTAGATTTTTCATCAGACAATCACTTGTATTCGCTATAAACAAAGAGTAAAATCTCAATTAATGGCCGCTCTTCCAATAGAAAGAAGTTCACTTCCGTTTACCATTACCGGCTTAGATTTTGCGGGCCCTTTCTCGACAAAAACTTCAATTATTAGAAATGCCCCATTTTATAAAGGTTATGTATGTGTTTTTGTTTGTTTCTGCACAAAGGCTATACATTTAAAATTATGTTCTGATTTGACCACGGGTGCATTTCTAGCAGCTTTCGCAAGATTTATAGGGCGTCGAGGACTTCCGCTACAGGTAATGTCAGATAATGGGACAAACTTTGTTGGTGCAGAACGTGCGATTCGTTTAGAGTATGAAGAATTCATTAAGGCTGCATCTGATGACGTTACAGCAAAGTACGCCTCTAATGGTTTTCAGTGGACGTGTATTCTCCTCAACGCTTCACACACGGGTGGCCTGTGGGAGGCGGGTGTTAAATCCTTTAAAATGCATTTTAAAAGGGTTTCACAGGACAATAAATACACATTCGAAGAATTTACCACGGTTTTAGCCCAAATCGAATCTAAATTTAAGACCCTTGTCCCCAATGTCCAACGACCCCAATGAACTATTAGCTCTTACTCCGGTATATTTTCTACGCGGAGCACCTATTCTCTCTCTTCCTGGAGTCCCCACAGAATCTATTACTTCAAAGGACCGTTGGGAACAATTAAAGGTTTTACATCACCAATTTGCCCAACGATGGAAGGATGAATATTTGAAAGAACTTCAGAAGAGATACAAATGGCAAAATTCTGAAGAGAATCTTAAGGTCGGACAAATGGTTATTGTCAAAGATGATCTTCTACCCCCCAATGAGTGGAGATTAAGACGTATCTTGAAGGTATATCATGGCGACGATGACCTTGTAAAAGTCGCTGACATAAAAACCCAAACCGGAGTGATAACTAGAGCGATTATCAAGCTCTGTGTTCTTCCCGTTATGAGTGAGAAAATTTGCTGTGAAGTAAACTCCACCATATTAATATCTCGTTTATTCTCAATTTTTTATTTTGTATTGCAATCATTACTTATGCTCTATAATAATCCATTTATCGTACTTACATATTATAAATTTGTATCACTGACACCTACAAAAATCCATTTCATCCTACACAATCTAATACTTTACTATTACACTGCTCTGCAAAAAATAATTTTTTGTCTTCCCATTTAAAAAAACCATGTGGACTATATGGATTTTGACGCGCTGAACTCAAATCCGTTGTCGGTTTTTTTCCATCAGATCGGGATTTTTTTATGGGCGTGGCAAATTTACCCCCTTAAATTAGTCAGGTACGGAGACTTATTTCCTCATAACTCGAGAACCAGTCATCCGATTTTCAAAAAAACACCGAAAAATGTGTAACAAAATTGTTATTGTTTTAATGGAATAAAATTTTTCTCTATCTCTTATGGTTTTGGAGGTATTTAGAAATAAATGGAGAAAAAAAATTTTTTTCGTGCAAAATTCGTAATATTTTTCAAATTAAAAATGGAATTAAAAAAAATATAACGCAACATTTTAAACTTTTTTCTGAGAGCTACTTATCTTGAAAATAAAGAAAGCTATAAACTATTAAAATCGGTTAAAAAATTTAGATTTTATTGTCAATTTACCGCAGGTACCCAATATTGACCAAATATGTGTAATGCAGCAAAGAACGTCAGAGTGGGCGTACTAAAGCGCCTTGTAGCATCAATGAATGGCAACTTTTTACTTCTATCTATTTTCGTACAACAAAAACAAATACAAGCAAAAAAAATTTGCCAGATTGTAATTTTGTAGCAACGCCTCGCTTAAAGCACCCACCCTGTCGTCACCCGTAGATAACTTCAAATTACAATAAAAATTAAAATATTTACAGACTATTTTATTTAAAATAACACAAACATTTTGTTAATAATTATTAATATTTATTTAGGAAACATTGTTAAAATAAAAAAGTAGCTTAAGCTGTCCATGTTCTTTCTTCTACATCATTCAATTTCGCTCTGAAGACCTCGTCCTTCATAAGCTGTCGTATTTGTGGACTTACAAATATGCCTTCTTTTACTTTAGCATCTCTGATTCTAGGAAATTTGCTCTTAATGTATGGAAAGGCTTCACCATCCTTGTTCATTGCTTTGACAAAATTTTTCATTGGGCCTAGCTTTATATGAAGAGAAGAGTTTGTTCCTTTTGATTTAAAGGCTCTTCTGCTGCATTTTTTTCTCCTGGAATAAAATTTACTCTTTTCGGCACAAATTTCAACATTGTAGTGTTTTTCTTTCGCGCGGTTATCCCATTCACATAAGAAGCAACAAAACTTGGTATATCCACTTTGCAATCCATTTAACATTGCTGCGACTTTAAAATCTGCAGACTCCATGAGTAATGGGAATATAAAAATTTTTGGTAGTTTCATATTCATGCTGCAATAGTTTTCTTATTTCTTATTATATATTTCTTGCATACGCGAGTGGGACCGATGGAAATTTGTTGCCATTGTGAAGTAAAACGGCTTTCAAACTTGTCTTGGATGAATCAATAAAAAGCCGCCAATCCTCAGATTTATGACTGAAACACAGTTGTCGCAAAAGTCCATCAGCATTATCACAAAATACCAAACCTTCCTCTCTGCTGAAATAATTCAAAAAAGGTTGTTCTCTATTCGAAAGTACGAGACGTTAACGTCCGTTTGCACCAAACTCCATTCTTTTCATTGGGATGCAAGAAGCTCAGACTTGGTTTTTTTAAAGCTTTAATTTACAAACTAAGTTATTCATATCAGTTTAATTCGGGAAATAAGGTGTACTCGTTGGACTTCCAAATGAATGCGAAGAAACACCCATGCTGGCGTAAGTGGATTCAGTTGCTGCAGAAAGCCCATCTTCTTCATCGTCTGTAGGAGGCAATGGAGGTAAAATTTTACTTGTAAACTGGAAAACTGGTCGTTTGACGCATAAAGTATTTGGATATGTAACTTTATTTTTGGTTTTTTTCGTAAACCCACGTGTTTTAGTATGGCAAAAGTTGCAATAATTTTGATGATTTTGTGGTTCACTCCAAATCGCTGGCTTCATAAACGGCTTCATAAAGACTTATGACTTCCTTTGAACTAACCTCTTAAGGACTTACCACAGTTACTACAACATATTTTCGGCAGCCAATTCTTATTTCTGTCATCGATAGGAAACCCAAAATAACGCCAATAAGCATCTTTAAGCTTGGAAGATATTGTCTCCCGTTGAGAACTTAAAGTTAGATCGCCACATACGTAACAAAATAGATTTAGAGATTTGTTACAAATCCTTGACATTTTGTAATATGAAAGCGTTTGCGGATTCTTTAATTGCTTTATTTCTTTACACAATAACAAAGTACACTATAAGATCTATTTACTGTTGCCGATTTTAACCCCACGATATTCAAATTAAAAGTGACTCCCTTATTGTCCATCAGCTTCTATACATACAATAAATACCAGAATCTACCCTAATGTTCTTAATTTGAAATCACAGGTAATTGAAAAATACTGTTATAAATATTAATTCCAAGAACTATGTAAAATACCGTTGTACTTTAGTTCCATTACCTGCTCACCTAACGAAATGTTACATATATCATATGTACGGCTGGTTGCATTACAATATTGGGTACCTGCGGTAAATTGACAATAAAATCTAAATTTTTTAACCGATTTTTATGGTTTATGACTTTTTTTATTTCCAGATAAGTAGCTCTCAGAAAAAAGTTTAAAATGTTGAATATTTACGTTATATTTTTTTAATTCCATTTTTAATTTGAAAAATATTACGAATTTTGCTCGAAAAAAATTTTTTTTCTCCATTAATTTCTAAATAACTCCAAAACTATAAGAGATAGAGAAAAATTTTATTCCATTAAAATAAATACAATTTTGTTACACATTTTTCGGTGTTTTATTTCGGATGACTGGTTCTCGAGTTAGGATTAAATATGTGTCCGTACCTGACTAATTTAGGGGGAAAAATTTGCCACGCCCATAAAAAAATCCCGATCTGATGGAAAAAAACTGACAACGGATTTGAGTTCAGCGCGTCAAAATCCATATAGTCCACATAGTTTTATTAAAGGGAGGATTTTGCTGCAGAGCAGTGTTATTAGTCCAATTACTAACAAAACTTTTAATTCACAGGTCTCCCCGAAACCCAAATATACACCAATGTCTTCTCTGCTATAGATTTCATCCCCTACGTTTTTGTAAGCAGTTTCGAGCAATGACTGTTGAAGAACGTCGACGTAAGGTTCACCTTTTCAGGTATTGCCAAAACGGTTTAGCTAGATCACATAAAACGGCAGACTGTACTTCGTCCGATGTGTATCAAAAGTGTGGGTGGGCACATCACACACTATTCCACCAGCCTATCTGGATGTTCAAGTCATCAGAATCCGACAGTCAAAAAAGACCCAAAAATCAGATTACACTTCGTGATACACGGGCAGCTCTTCGCCCACATTCTTCGTCATCAAGATCACGGGTACACGATCGCCTAGGTCCATACTTTCGTCCCGTTCAACATAGACGTATCCACTCTTCCGATCGCACCACACGTTTAAGGAATGAAGGCCATTCAAATCCAAAACGCATCATAATGAATGCAATTCGGGCAATGGAACTTTTAATTGAGACAATTTAGCCACATTGGCCAAGGGGCCCAATATGTTGAAAGCAGTTTCAATATGTATTAATTTGTAAGTTGTTGTACACATGAAATTTATCAACTTTTTATTCAACCCTCAAAAAATAACCAAATAACACATCCTGTTATCAGATTTAAAATATTTGGGATTACAATTCCCAAGAAATTCTACAATTATTTTTCTATGATAGATTTCTTTATATATCAATTAATTACACTGCTTTACAAATTTTTAATTTGGAAAAATACCAAGAAAGCTACATGCCTAGATAAGTTAATTGGGACCTCCTGAACACGAAAAACGCTGTAATTTTTTTTTTAAGTACCGTTTTTTAGATAACGGTACTTTTGTGTTTTTCGGTGTATGGTTCCACTCAAACCCTTGTGGAGCCCAACCGAAATGTCCGATCGAGATTTCTATCTGATAATAAATGGCTGAGTTATGAGTTATTTCGTTTTTTCTACGTTATAGTAAAGATCTGGAATGTTTTATATTTTTACCAAATAGCTATTTAATTACCAACATTTTAAGCGTAATTTGAAAAAAATCGGATGAAAAATAAAGTTTTTATTAAGGATTTTGTGGAACGACAATATTTTCATCTTCATTACTCACACACTATATTCGGCGTAAATTAAAAAAATTAAATTAAAATGACGAGCGACTTGAACTGGTGCGTTTTTTTTTTCGGATGGATCTTCGCGAATGAGGAACCAACAATAGTCCGCCATCATTTGTTCATCCCACCAGCCTTTGTAACGTCTCTCGATTTCTTCTATTTCCTGGTGAAATCCTTCACCTTGTTCATCACCTTCGGAGCCCAAGTTCGTGGGGAAAATATCCAAATGACTGAATAAGAAGTGTAATTTAGGTGTCATATTTGAACTTAAAGGTTAAAAAGAATAAATTTTAAAATGATAACGGCCTTTTTGATATACATGTTTTCACTCAACGCTTACCTTTGGCTCAACAAGGGTTTGAGTGGGACCCTACACCGAAAAACACAAAAGTACCGTTATCTAAAAAACGGTACTTAGAAAAAAATTTACAGCGTTTTTCGTGTTCAGGAGGTCCCAATTATCTTATCTAGGCATGTGGCGTTCTTGGTATTTTTTGGGTGTAAACCAGTGTTATGCATAATGGCGCTTATTAATTAAACAAAAGATATAAAAGTTTAAAAGCCGAGTTTTGCTGTGTGAAGTTCACACTGTGAACACGAAATCAATTTCAAAAGAAAATTTGAAAATAATAAATATGCTCCATAATAACGAGAACATAAATCAAACCTTTTCATGTTTTTTTCTGGCTTGAAAATTGGGTTTTTGCGTCAGATAGGCGTCACCACTACCTGTATAAGTGTACCTACTTTGATACCGGATTTTTAATATTGGGTTATTCCTTGGAAATTTTTGGTTTTTTACATATATGTTTTTAAGAATTAGGGTTAACATTTTTATGGTTTTTTTCTTATAAAATATACATATACATACATGCAAAAAACAAATTTGTCACTCTTACTCTCATTTTACCAAATCACACCATATTAACCTGGAGAGAACTCCAATACTATCTTGTAACAAAAACACGAAAATACTTATCAATATGCACTCAAAGCTGAAAAACACACAAACTGATGTAAACAGTTATATATGTTCACGTCTTTATTATATACTACACAAATTGTATTTTATTTGAAGTGTGATAGTGTAGACACAAATTGTAATGAGAAAATTTTCTATTTGATTTTTTGATAATCAGACCAAAAATCATTTTATGTTGCTCTGACAAAATCCAATAAAAATCTAAAGACTTGTAGAATAGTGTGAAGCGGTCTTAAATACATTTGAAACGTATCATAGGAATACTTATTTTGTCAGGTTATCATACTGTTCCACATATCCAACATTACTAGTGTTCTCAACCTACATTGGGTGAGCCTATCGTAAAACAATCCCTATCCCGTAAAATTTTTAAAAAAATAAAAAATTCATTTCACATGAAGTACAACAGCAAAATGGACGTATCTGATAGATTTGCAAAAGTTCCTCCATTGATTAGATACTTTATATCGAAAGTATAAGCAGTTTGGTATATTTACAACATATTTGTCAATAGATGAGCAAATGATACCCTACTTTCGAAGGCATAACTGTAAAATGTTTATTCGAGTTAAGCCAATACGCTTTGGTTTTAAATATCGATGTCTTTGTTCCGATACTGGATATTTGTTTGATCCATAAGCTGGCTCAGCTTCACCATACGACAAAAGCATTGGCTTCTATGGTTTTAAAGCTGTTGGAGTCAGTATTAAGTCCAGAAAACCATGCTGTGTATTTCGAAGTTTTTTTATTATTTCTACTTGTTCTGCGAGCGAAAGTTCGTGCAAAGGGAATAGTAAGATCAAGTCGTCTGGCCGTAGTCTGGCTTTCAACTGGCCGTAATCTAAAAAGACACGAATACGATTATTGCAGTAAAAACAAGTAAGAGCGCTATATTCGGCCGTGCCGAATCTTATATACCCTTCACAACGTGTAGTCATGCAATAACAATTTTTTGTATCACCATTTATCTCATATAAAATACGTACATACATATAAAAAATATACATATTATAAATTTACGTATGTATGTTAAAAAGAAAAATAAAAAAAAAAAAATTTAAAAAAAAAATTAAAAAAAAAATTAAAAAAAAAAATTAAAAAAAAAATTTTTTAAAAATAATTTAAATATATATAATTAATATAAAACAAAAAAAAATAAAAAAAAAAATTTAAAAAAAAAATAATAAAAATATAAATAATATATTAAATAAAAAAAAAAAAATTTTAAAATATAAAAAATTTTTTTTTGGCTCAGCTGGGATTCGATGCCATGTTTTCTCTAACCAGTATACACGTTTGTATGTATGTATGTTGTTGTTGTAATGTTGTTTTTGTGAAAAAAAATCGAGGTGGTCGTGGGTTTTTGCTCATATCTCAGTCGTTGATGTACCGAAGTTTCTGATTTTCAATAGCGATCTACTCCCGAATATTTCTGATATTTTAATACCTCACCCGGGTCCAAGCGATGTCGGGGGGCTTCAAAAAGTTGATTTCAACATACACACGGACAGACGGACAGACTGACAGAGCTTAATCGACTTCCCTATTCATAAGCTTTCAGAAAATATATACTTTATGGGGTCGGAAATGAAAATTGTAGAAATTTCACACGGAATGACAAACCTATATATACCCTTTTCACTGTGTGAAGGGTATAAAAACAATAAGTTATTCGTTGCTAGCTGGCATAACAATTCGAAAGTCACCGTTCTTTAAAATTTGGTTGCAGCTAGTCCAGAAGTTTATACAAATCGTTACTCTAAAGATAAAAAATATGGTGAATTTAAGTTGGTAATTTTAAAAGCCTACAGTTCATAGTATTTTAGTTTTTAGGTTTCTGTTCAACAGCCACAGCTTATCAATGATTACACCAAACATATGGGTGGCGTAGATTTACACGATAATGCTGTATCTAATAACAGAATAGCAGTTCGCGGGAAAAAGTGGTGGTAACCCTTGTGGACATATGCTGTCAACAGTAAAAGCTTGGAAACTCCACCGAATAATAAATGAAAAAGATGTAGTGAATGTCATTTACAAACCGTTTACTAATCTAAAAAATGTAATATTAAACACGCCCATAGTTTGAAATTTGCCGACCATTGAAGAGCTCATATGCTTCACATCTTTATATAGTTCGCACGGCTAATGGTTCATGGCGCCCATGTGGAGACTACAGTTCTCTAAATGCGCAAATTATTCCTGATAAATACCCACTGCCGCATATTCAAGACCTCTCAAGTCTCATGCATAACAAACAAGTTTTTAGACCTTAACAGTTTAGCGTGGCTAATAAAAAGCACTGCACTTCACTTATAAACACATTTGTACCGAAGGGTATTTAAACTTACAATTACTTGGGTAAAATGTAACATAAGCCCTGTTTTGACAATATAAATAAATGTGTGTGAAATACGCCGCGCTGAGAGATCACATTATTGGAATTCCTCTGGCGGCACTTGACAAAAGTGTTTGTATGCCATTACTCTTGCCGTTGAAGGCAACGATATAAACACACACGAACCTACACTATTGGTGTGTGTGTACTACAGTGCCGGCACGCTTCGAATTACTTTCATTTTTATATTCTTTCACTCGGCTTAACAGTGTGGGACTGACAACTAATTTTTAGGTACTAATACTAGTTATTTAATTAGAATAAGAATTTTAGAATAAGTAGTATTGTGAGGACTGCAGCTAATTAATTTTCCTTAACTATAACCTACTTTACTTAAATTTTTCTTTATTTGTCTTTTTTTTGAAAAATAACAATCGAACTGAATAGTTGGTTTGTTTTTTTTTTGTTCAATTAGAAAATTTGAAAAGAAAAAGGAAATTTTATTATAAATAATCAAGAATTTTTTTTCCTGTTAATAATTGCAAAGATATATGAAAAATTAAAGACCAAACAAGATAAGAGATACCTACAAAACTAGTGGGTCGAACCCAATTCTTTTGGAAATTGGAACACGGAAATTGACAGGAAAATCTAACAGAATTCATTAATTGTTGCATTTTTAAGTTAACAAGAAAGCCAAATTACGGAGAAAAAAATAAAAATTCTGATAACCGGGAAAAAACCATCAACGATTCTGATTTTGATTTGATGAAGCTTATAACTAGTGGTTTTATCCCTGAATTTCATCGGTGGACTCTATAAATTATAAAATTGTTTTTTTTTTTAATTTTTCTTTTTTAATACTCAAGCCTAATCACTTACACGTACACACATATACATTTTAAACTTATATATAATATAAAAACCTATACATACAATTTTACTTACAATTATTTTCCTATACATTTTTCTTTGTATCCTTAATTTAAACTTTCTATTTAAATAACGTTAAAATATTGAAGATATTAAGATAATTTTGAATTCTACGAAAGAAGGCCTTCATTCGTCGGAACGTGCAATTTTTTTTTGGTGAGTTTGTCATTTATATTCTTACATTTTTTTTTTACATAATGATAATGAAATTTTAATAAAATTAAATCTCAAAATTAATTAAAATTAAAGAAACATAACTCCATTTTTTTTAGCCATCATTTTATTTCGCCACTAAACCTGTTAATTTTTTTGACACATTAAACAATTAACATTGATTTATTGATTTTTTTTTTATATTAAATTTCCTTCATTTTCCTTTTTTTTTTTTTAATTTTTTTTAAATAATGTTATAATGTTAAGATTTATGGTTTATAATATTTTTATAACTTCAATGAAAAATTATGTTTACTGAAATGTTATAAAATATTCATGTGTAATTGAATTTATTTCTTTATTCCACGAAATGTTAAGATAAAGTAAGTTAATATGTAAGGGCTATTTGTAATGGTTTAAAAAATAGCATGGAGGGAGGGTTAAGAGATGAAAAGATAATAACATCAGTCTTTTTATTTTAAATCAGGTAAATGACAACTGTATTAATATATGTGCACGCAAATATAAACTATATATATGCGTATATTTATACCTTAATTTTTTTTTTATTTTTAAAGTTGGATTTAATGTTTATATATATTTTTTTTATTTTTTATTATTTATTAAATTTCGACACAGCTACCTACCTATATTTTCAAAAATTTATGTAGCGAACCGAAGTTTACCAAATTGGAAACAAGAACCATCCCAATTTCCCTGAGCACGGTCGGATTATTAGGTAGCAAAGTTTCCAAAATGGTAGGGCCTTCAATGGTCGTTCGTCACATATATATTTAAATGGCGCCCAACGTGGGGCATCAGCTTTGTAAATTTTCAAACTCTAATCTAAAATTTCTACAATATTTATGCCACCTGCTGATATTTCATAATATCATTTATAGGTTTTGTCTGATTTTTACTTTATTTTCTTATTAATGATTTTTTTTTTTTAATATTTTGGAGTTCAGGGTTGGAATGTTATATCTGATCTTGAACCAAATATTGATAATAAAATTTCTATTATTTAGGTGTTGTTTGTTTTGTAGAGATTTTTATTCCTTGTTGTTATAATGAGATTATACCTATGAACATCAACACAACACGATATTGTATTGGTTTTATTTTTTTTATGATTTTTCCTTTTAATTACGATAGAGATTTTTGTATTTCGATTGAAAATCTGAATATTTACTCTTGTATAGAAAGGAAGATTTATTACGAGTAAATTTTTTTTTGTTCTGAAATTTAATATTGGTGATTTTTACTTCTGGTTGTATGATGCTGGTTGTATACTTAATTTTGATTTTCAGCACACAAAACTTAGTAATTTTTTTTTTCTGTTGTTTACCTGATTAGTAGCTTACTAAATCTTAACGGAGTAGTGGAATATTTATTTAAAATTAAATTGAAAATTTTTTTTTCAATATTTAACATTAAACAAAAGAGAAAAAAAATACAAATAAAAAATGCCAATTACAAGAAGTACAGAAAATTTATTAAATTTGGAAGAAGCCGCGAATGTTAATTACACTGTAGATATGGGGTCCTCTACTGAAACTCGGGGAACTCGTTCACAAGGTCGGCCTAAACGTACACCTGCTAATCACATTGTCGATTCAAATAATGAATTAAATGTTAGATAATTAATTTCCGAATCGTTGATATCTTTTCGTGAAGAAATGATTTCAACTATGAATAACTCACTGATAACTATGTTCAGAAATATGCAAACAACTTCTGTGACAAATAATTCAACCGTTAATACTGAAAATATGAGACAAACTCAATTTAACTCTGATATACGATTACCACAAGATCCTTTTCACGCGGAGAAAGTTTTGAATATCATTCGCAATTGGCGTCTTAAATACACAGGACATAATAATGAAATGCCGATCGATGAGTTCATCTACCGTATAAATATTTAAACTACCAACAATTTAGGTGGTGATTTTGAGCTCTTGTGTAAGCATGCTCATACCTTGTTTGACGGAAAGTCTCTTGAGTGGTATTGGAGATACCATAGACAAAATAATAATATAGATTGGACAACACTAACAACTGCTTTGCGAACACAATACAAATCTGACTATTCAGATTTTGACATTCTCGAAGATATACGTCGTCGTAGACAGAAACCTAATGAGAGTTTTGACGAATATTTTGACATGATTTCTTCAATGTCTGACAGGTTACGAAATCCTATTTCTGAACGTGATCTTTGTGAGACTATATTGCGTAACTTAAAGACAGAAATAATACATGAATTACTGCATTTGGACATAAACACTGTTTTTGAACTTCGAAAAGAAGTTAGAAGACATGAACATTTTTTTAAAGATTTGAGTTCGTTTGAACATCGCAAATCAAATAAAGGACATTTAGCTGAAATTAATACCGATTTTACTGACAAGACTGACAAAGTCGTCACTGAGGCAGTGAACATTTGTGTTATTCAACATGATACGAAATGTTGGAATTGTGATAAGCCTGGTTATAGCTATATTGAATGTATGGAACAAAGACGTATTTTTTGCTATGGTTGTGGGGACAAAAATGTTTATAAGCCTACTTGTCCAAAGTGTAGTAAGAAAACACAGGGAAACGGACAGAAGGATGTCCGACGATTTAAAAACGGGCATCCTGCATAGATACAAATTTAATACTGGATAGTACGATTGTAAAACAGATAGATGTTGACGTAGATAATAAGGCAAATAATAAACACCCTTTGTTGAGCTCGGGCTAGAATATTTAGTGAAAGTGTTAAAATTAGTAGATCTTCAAAACGTATTCGGTACTATTATCGTAAATTAAGACAATATAAAAATTTTATAATATCACCAATTTTTACACAAGAGCTTGATAGTCGGCCTTATATTAACATAGGAATCGATGGCAAAGTTAGGTTAGCTTTATTAGACAGCGGAGCCAATAAAAGCGTAATAGGGGGTGAGATGGCAAGAAACATTCATAATAACGGTGTTTATCAAAAATGTATTGGTAACGTTCGTACAGCTGACGGGATGAGTCAAAATATACTAGGTACTGTCTTTTTAAATATAACATTTAATGGGAAAACAAAATTATTTGAATTCTTAATTGTACCTACTATAAAACAGGATATAATTTGTGGAATTGATTTTTGGGCTGCTTTTGAACTAAAAATTTCGTTGCCTGTTATTAGTGAAGTAGAATGTACAGATACTGATTGTAATAAATTAGTTTTAACACATGAACAAAGACAGCGGCTTAATAATATTATTACAGCTTTTCCGAAGTAGATGCACATCGCTTATTAGACATAAAATTGACACGGGGGATGCAAAACCTATCAAGCAGCGATATTATCCAATTTCACCAGCTGTTGAGAAACAACTTTGTAGTGAATTGGATAGAATGTTATCCCTCGGAGTAATAGAAGAGGCACCAAATTCCCCGTGGTCATCTACAACTGTGGTTGTCGTAAAACCGGGAAAAATAAGAATGTGCGTGGACAGTAGAAAACTAAATTCCGTAACTATAAAGGACGCATACCCGATACCGAACATTGACGGACTCCTATCACGACTTCCTCCAGTTTATTGTATTTCTAAAATAGATTTGAAAGATGCCTTTTGGCAAATTAAACTAGGGGAAAGTTCAAAATCTAAGACTGCTTTTACAGTCCCTAATCGGCCATTATATCAGTTTACGAGTATGCCGTTTGGTCTATGTAATGCACCGCAAACGTTGTGCAGACTGATGGACATGGTTATTCCGTATAATTTAAAAACACACGTATTTGTTTATTTGGATGATCTTTTGGTAGTTTCACAAAATTTTGACGAACACCTTACACATCTCATGGAAGTAGCAATTCAACTTAGAAAAGCGGGGCTGACAATAAATGTAAACAAGAGTAGTTTTGCGCTAAGGAAAGTGAATTATTTAGGTTATGTTGTTGGAAACGGAACGTTGCAAACTGACA
Source organism: Phyto melanocephala (assembly GCA_941918925.1). Lineage (NCBI taxonomy): Eukaryota > Metazoa > Arthropoda > Insecta > Diptera > Rhinophoridae > Phyto > Phyto melanocephala. The sequence continues at coordinate 47,742,773 of OW799237.1, forward strand.
ATGACAAAGTTATGGCAATACGTGACTTTTCTGTACCAAAATCTATACGGCATCTAAGACGGTTTTTAGGAATGACGGGTTGGTACAGGCGTTTTATTAAGGGTTACTCGACACTGACATTTCCACTGACAGAACTTTTAACGAAGAGGAAAAAATTTGCATGGACAGAACAGGCACAAATATCATTTGACGAATTGAAAAATGGACTTACATCTGCACCATTACTAATACACCCTGATTATACTAAACCTTTCATTTTGCAATGTGATGGAAGCACCTTTGGTGTGGGGGCAGTATTGGCACAGGCAGATGAGGACGGTACTGAAAGACCGATAGCTTTTATGTCTCGTAAATTGAATAAATCACAAAGGAATTACACCATTACTGAACTAGAATGTTTAGCCGTGGTATTGGCAATAAAGAAATATAGATCTTACATTGAAGGTTTAGACTTTAAAGTAATAACTGATCATGCAAGCTTAAAATGGTTAATGAATCAGAGAGACTTGTCAGGTCGTTTAGCGAGGTGGTCCTTGAAACTGCATGGTTTCAATTTTACTATTGAACATCGAAAGGGAAAGGATAATATTGTACCTGATACATTGTCTCGTGTTTATGAAGGTGAAGAATTCGTGGAATCAATTGAATTGGAGAATATGGCTGTTATAGATTTAGGTTCCGAAGCTTTTAACTCACATGAGTATAAACGATTACGTGACGGATTTGTTACGTCTAATTTACCAGATTTTAAAGTTATGGATAGATATATCTACAAACGAGAACAATTTGCTTTAGGACGTATAGATGAGTCTGATTCATGGAAATTATTTGTACCCGAAGAGCTTCGCAGAAACGTAATTTATTCAGCACATGATATACCAACTGCTTCTCATGGAGGAATAGCAAAAACTTTAGATCGAATTAGACGGTATTTCTTTTTGCCACGTATGGTGACGGACGTTAGAGATTATATACGAGAATGTGAATTGTGTAAAACATCAAAAACACCGACTACTAATTTGAAACCTCCCTTAGGTCAAATAGTGAAAACAGATAGACCTTTTTAAAGACTATATATTGACCTTATTGGTCCGTTACCACGGACAAAGTCCGGAAATATTGAAATATTAATAGTTTTGGATCATTTTTCTAAATTTACCTTTTTGAAACCTCTTAAAAAATTTAATTCTAGGCAAATAATAGAGTATCTACGGACAAATATATTTAACTGTTTTGGAGTTCCTGAAATTATAGTATCGGACAATCGATCTCAATTTAAAAGTCATGAGTTTTCAAAATTTTTAGTTTCATATGGTATACAACATGTTTTGACTGCCGTATATAGTCCACAAGCTAATGCTAGTGAACGCGTAAATCGTTGTATAAATGAGGCTTTACGCTCATACGTTCGCAAAGATCAGCGTCTTTGGGATTTGTTTGTTGATAGCGTTAACTGTGCATTAAGAAATAGCGTACATCAATCCATTGGTAGGACACCATATGACGTAGTATTTGGACAGACTATGATTACTAATGGAAAAGATTATAAGGTTTTGAGAAATCTTAATATTTTAACAGAATCGGACATACAAATTGAAAGACAAGATGAATTTTCATTGATTCGTGACTCAATTAAGACTCTGATGGATAAGGCTGTTGGGGTGTACAATTTGCGAACTCGTGCCAGAGATTTTAAAGAAGGTGATACAGTGTATAGAAGATCTTTTACTCAAAGTTCCAAGGTAGATTACTTAAACTCCAAATTAGCTCCTGTGGGTGTGAAATCTACAGTTCTGCGCAAAATAGGTAATGTTTATTATGAATTGCAAGACGTAGAAACTGGCAATAAGTCAATTTATCATTCTAAAGACATTTGGCAGTAACGAACATTTTTATAGAGTAGGTTAGCTTTAATTATTTGTCTTTTACAGTTCCACTTCATCAGATAATATCTGTTGAAGATGTATCTGCTTTGTGAGGACTGCAGCTAATTAATTTTCCTTAACTACAAGGTGGCGCAAAAATAACCTTCCGATGTTTTTTGGCTGTAATTTAAAAAAAAAATGAAAAACTTTGATTCTTCTTGTGGAGTATTTTTATTTGGTCTTTTAATTTTTTTTACATCAAGTCGAGAATATGATGTCATGTAAATGGCCGCCGCCACAGTTGATTGTCATTTGAGCCCTTTTTATGGCATTTTCCATCACTTTGGCCAAAACTTCCGGCGATAGGTCCTCACATTCTTGACAGATATTGTCTTTAAGAGCTGCAAGAGTCTGAGGCTTGTTGACATAAACCCGCGACTTCAAAAAGCCCCACAAAAAGAAGTCTGGAGCGGTCAAATCAGGCGATCTTGCTGGCCAGTTCAAATCGCCAAAACGGGAGATTAGGCGCCCGGGAAATGCATCCTTCAGCATATCGGTTGTGGCACGTGCAGTGTGTGCTGTTGCACCGTCCTGTTGGAACCACATGTTTTCCAATCCCAATTCATTAAGTTGCGGCAAAAAGAACTCGTTGATCATTGCTCTGTAGCGCTCACCATTCACAGTAACCGTTTGGCCCGCGACGTCTTCGAAGAAAAAAGGTCCGATGACTCCTCCAGCGAAAACAGCACACCATACAGTAACTTTGAGCGGGTGTAATGGCTCTTCGTGGGTTACACGCGGATTTTCAGTGCCCCAGAAGCGTAAATTTTGCTTATTTACGTACCCGCTAAGATGGAAATGGGCCTCATCACTCATGATTATTTTTGATGAAAAATCGTCTTCCTCTTGGTGGTGATTCAGGATGGCTTGAGCGTATGTTAGACGCGATTGGCGGTCAGCAGCTAACAGCTGATGCACCGTCTGGACTTTGTACGGAAACATCTTCAAATCTTGTACCAAAATTCACTGTAAAGACCGTCGACTGATAGCCATTTGCGTGGCACGTCGTCTGGTCGATGTCGACGGCGCTTCCATGACATCCTCGGCTACAGCAGCAATATTACTACTCCGGGGTCTGCCACTCCTGGCAGCATCTCGAGTTGTGCCAGTCTCTTCGAGGTGTGTTTCACCAGTAGGCGTTGGACGGCTAGGAAATCTGCGACGAAATTCACGTTGTGCCAAAGTCACCGACCGATTATTGGTCAAATAAATAGTCACCAATATTCCGCGTTCTGGAGCAGTGTAGCGTAACATTGTTTATTAACGTGTATTTTGCATGTGTTTACTATACAAATGTCAAAACAGAACTGACATTAGGGGCCAATTGCAAAATTTGTAGCATTTTCTGATAGGAGGATTTCTTTTGCGCCACCTTGTATAACCTACTTTACTTAAATTTTTTTTTATGACATTAAAAATTTTGATTTTATTTTTACTTTGATTAAAATGTTTTTTTGGTTGACTGAAAAATTTAGATTTGTTTTTTTTTTTGAAAAATAACAATCGAATTGAATAGTTGGTTTGTTTTTTTGTTCAATTAGAAAATTTGAAAAGAAAAAGGAAATTTTATTATAAATAATCAAGAATTTTTTTTCCTGTTAATAATCGCAAAGATATATGAAAAATTAAAGACCAAACAAGATAAGAGATACATACAAAACTAGTGGGTCGAACCCAATTCTTTTGGAAATTGAACATTTTGCAGAACACGGAAATTGATAGGAAAATCTAACAGAATTCATTAATTGTTGCATCTTTAAGTTAACAAAAAAGCCAAATTACGGAGAAAAAAATAAAAATTCTGATAACCGGGAAAAAACCATCAAAGATTCTGATTTTGATTTGATGAAGCTTATAACTAGTGGTTTTATCCCTGAATTTCATCGGTGGACTCTATAAATTATAAAATTGTTTTTTTTTTAATTTTTCTTTTTTAATACTCAAGCCTAATCACTTACACGTACACACATATACATTTTAAACTTATATATAATATAAAAACCTATACATACAATTTTACTTACAATTATTTTCCTATACATTTTTCTTTGTATCCTTAATTTAAACTTTCTATTTAAATAACGTTAAAATATTGAAGATATTAAGATAATTTTGAATTCTACGAAAGAAGGCCTTCATTCGTCGGAACGTGCAATTTTTTTTTTTGGTGAGTTTGTCTTTTATATTCTTACATTTTTTTTTTTACATAATGATAATGAAATTTTAATAAAATTAAATCTCAAAATTAATTAAAATTAAAGAAACATAACTCCATTTTTTTTAGCCATCATTTCATTTCGCCACTAAACCTGTTAATTTTTTTTGACACATTAAACAATTAACATTGATTTATTGATTTTTTTTTTATTTTAAATTTCCTTCATTAACTTATTTTTTTTTAATTTTTTTTAAATAATGTTAAGATTTATGGTTTATAAAATTTTTATAACTTCAATGAAAAATTATGTTTACTGAAATGTTATAAAATATTCATGTGTAATTGAATTTATTTCTTTATTCCACGAAATGTTAAGATAAAGTAAGTTAATATGTAAGGGCTATTTGTAATGGTTTAAAAAATAGCATGGTAGGGAGCGTTAAGAGATGAAAAGATAATAACATCAGTCTTTTTATTTTAAATCAGGTAAATGACAACTGTATTAATATATGTGTATGCAAATATAAACTATATATATGCGTATATTTATACCTTAATTTTTTTTTTTTTTTTTTTTTTTTTTAAGTTGGATTAAATGTTTTATATATATTTTTTTTTATTTTTTATTATTTATTAAATTTCGACACAGCTACCTACCTATATTTTCAAAAATTTATGTAGCGAACCGAAGTTTACCAAATTGGAAACAAGAACCATCCCAATTTCCCTGAGCACGGTCGGATTATTAGGTAGCAAAGTTTCCAAAATGGTAGGGCCTTCAATGGTCGTTCGTCACAGTATATAAGGAAATAATTTTAAGAACAATAATCAATTATAATTAGTTGAGCTTCCTCGAATTTATCGACTACCAAATAATAGCAAATAAAGAAAGAAATTTCACTGTACTCAAAGAATTTCTTAAATCTGTAAAACTTAGGCCAGTTCAATTACCAAATTCGAAAGGAAACTTATTTTGTGATTTTTCAAGCAAATTTGTTATACCGTTAATCCGAAATCTTGCAGGGAATGTTGCATTTTCATGTCAACGATTAAAGGTGACTAAGCACACATTATAACCACTAAACAAATATTCTTTGCCTTCCCAATGTTTAGAACATATTAACGTTGATATCATAGGGCCTATTCCAGAGTATTAACTCAGAAACAATTGCGCTGGCTCTTAATAAGAAATAGATATTTCGATTTAGAATTTCAAATAGAATTTCCACCGATCAAGGATCTCAATTTAGGTCAACACTTTTTAATAAAATATCAAGACTTCTTGGCATTGTTTACCTACAAACAACCGCATATCATCCTCAGGCAAATGGAATTGTCTAAAGATGGCATAGAACTCATAAAAGTTCTTTGATGTGTTTTAATACAGAAAATTGGACCACTGAACTTCCATTGGTTCTCTCGGGTTTGCGAACTACATTTAATCCTGAATTCTGTGCATCACCAGCGGAATACGGTACTACTTTAAAATTGCCAGGAAAGTTTTTTATAGATACCAAGTTTGTGCCACAAAATGATTTTGTCAAAACTTTTTCCACTAACATGAATTCTGTTCGTCCTGTAGATACTTCACATCATACAATTAAGAAGCCATTTATTTATCCTAAACCATAAAAATCTTACATTTTTGTAAGAAATTATGCTATTAAACCTTCTCTTACTCAATCTTACAATGGACCGATTTGGTTTTAAAACGAAATAATAAATATTATCAAGTAAATATCAATGTGAGACTTCCTTTCCATCTTGAAACACTTTTTAAAACATAACGGTAAGATTTCGTTGTTACAACATTTAAAGTAATATTTATTTAAATAGGTATTTTTTATTTAAATTTTCTCATATCTTATGTTTTTCTTTTTTTATAATACATCTGTTAAGGAAACACCAAAACCAAAAGTTTGCTTAATACTATGCCAGTAGTATCGATACCAGTTGATTTTTATTGCCTCGTACTCAGAAGCTGGAACACCAGATTGTTTAAGTGTCATTTGGGTGTAATTTTTCTGAAAAAAAAGAAAAAAAATTCAATTACTAAACAGTTAGGATATATTTATTTTTTTTTTCAAATTTGTACAATTTTTAACCGACCGGAAAAACAAGGAGAGGGTAATATTTAGGGATGAATCGATACCCCTTTTTGCTAATATAGTAAAAAAACAAGTAAGAGCGCTATATTCGGCCGTGCCGAATCTTATATACCCTTCACAACGTGTAGTCATGCAATAACAGTAGTTTGTATCACCATTCATCTCATATGAAATACATATATAAAAACATCCCATTGTAAGATTATAATTTCACGTATGTATGTTAAAAAAACAAAAAAAAAAAAAAATTTAAAAAAAAATTATATATATAATAAATATAAAACAAAAAAAAATAAAAAAAAAATTAAAAAAAATAATAATAAAAATAATATATTAAATAAAAAAAAAAATTAAAAAAAAAAATTAAAAAAAAATTTTTTTTGGCTCATCTGGGATTCGATGCCACGTTTTCTCTAACCAGTATACACGTTTGTATGTATGTTGTTTTATATAAAAACATCCCATTGTTAAATTATAAATTCACGAATGTATGTTAAAAAACAAAAAAAAAATTATTATATATATAATATATATAAAACAATAAAAAATAAAAAAAAATGAAAAAAAAATTTTTTTTTGGCTCAGCTGGGATTCGATGCCACGTATTCCCTAACCAGTATACACGTTTGTATGTATGTATGTTGTTGTATTAATGTTGTTTTTATGAAAAAGTTGGTTTCAACATACACACGGACAGACTGACAGAGCTTAGTCAACTCCCCTGTTCATAAGCTTTCAGAAAATATATACTTTATGGGGTCGGAAATGGAAATTGTAGAAATTTCACACGGAATGACAAACCTATATATACCCTTTTTATACCCTTCACACAGTGAAAAAGGGTATATATAGCTTTGTCATTCCGTGTGAAATTTCTACAATTTTCATTTCCGACCCCATAAAGTATATATTTTCTGAAAGCTTATGAATAGGGGAGTCGATTAAGCCCTGTCAGTCTGTCCGTGTGTTTGTTGAAATCAACTTTTTGAAGCCCCCCGACATAAGTTGGACCCGGGTAAGGTATTAAAATATCAGAGATATTCGGGAGTAGATCGGTATTGAAAATCAGAAACATCGGTACATAAACAACTGAGATATGAGCAAAAACCAATGACCACCTCGATTTTTTTTCACAAAAACAACATTACAACAACAACATACATACATACAAACGTGTATACTGGTTAGGGAAAACGTGGCATCGAATCCCAGCTGAGCCAAAAAAAAATTTTTTTTTCATTTTTTTTTATTTTTTATTGTTTTATATATATAATAATTTTTTTTTTGTTTTTTTAACATACATTCGTGAATTTATAATTTAACAATGGGATGTTTTTATATATGTATGTTTTTATATGTATGTATATGTATGTACGTATTTCATGGGATGAATGGTGACACAAACTACTGTTATTGCATGACTACACGTTGTAAAGGGTATATAAAATTCGGCACGGCCGAATATAGCGCTCTTACTTGTTTACTGTGTGAAGGGTATAAAAATAAATTGTAAAGGGTGATTCCTCATCAGGCTTGAAAACTAAACATATAAATTTAAAAGTAAACTTTAAATGTGTATTATCGATTTTTTTTCACAAAAACAACATTACAACAACAACATACATACATACAAACGTGTATACTGGTTAGGGAAAACGTGGCATCGAATCCCAGCTGAGCCAAAAAAAATTTTTTTTTTCATTTTTTTTTATTTTTTATTGTTTTATATATATTATATATATAATAATTTTTTTTTTGTTTTTTTAACATACATTCGTGAATTTATAATTTAACAATGGGATGTTTTTATATATGTATGTTTTTATATGTATGTATATGTATGTACGTATTTCATGGGATGAATGGTGACACAAACTACTGTTATTGCATGACTACACGTTGTAAAGGGTATATAAAATTCGGCACGGCCGAATATAGCGATCTTACTTGTTTACAGTGTGAAGGGTATAAAAATAAATTGTAAAGGGTGATTCCTCATCAGGCTTGAAAACTAAACATATAAATTTAAAAGTAAACTTTAAATGTGTATTATCGATTCTTTAACTAATAAATTCTAATAAATTTTGTTATTTTATGTAATGTATAAATTTTTCTTATTGAGTTTTAGAATGATAGATGGCTGAATGATGAATGTAGGTGTGAAGTTTGTGTAGTAGAAACCTCACTGGGCCAAAAAGGTTCGTAACATAAATGGAGGAAATTTAATATCATAAAGGCTTAAATTTGTATCGAGTGGCAATGTGGGGTAGGTAAGTGGTGTAATTCGGTCGTGCGGGGTAATGGGGTTGTAAAGGAAAACATAATAGCGGATGCTTGCAACCAGGTCGGGAGGGTATATTAGAGATAAACACCTGTCTCGGAATCTGTTTAATCAGGTATAAAATTTTTTATAGTCATGCAATATTTTGTTTTGTTCCCAATATAACAAAATTAGATGTACGATTTTGAAATTTTGCAAACATCGCTTTTTGGTCCTAACGGAAGATAAATTTGACACGCCCACTTTTACGCCCACCTCCCATATAACTTTTTATCTCAAAATTCATATAATTTCTCTTTGAATAAAGATTTTGGAATAATGAAGGACTATATTGAAATACATAAGTTGTATTCATTAGCAGAAACAACTTCGAGATGTCTACTATAACGAACACTTTCAACGTTATCCACTGTTAATTAAATTTAAAAGTTCATAAAACCGATAAAATTAGAGATATGATGATGAAATTTGCTACAGATATCCTCCTAGTCAATGTCATTGTTATGCCAGAAAATTTAGGTGACACGCCGACTTTAACGCCTACCTCCTATATAACGGTTTATCTTAAAGTTATTTAATCTTCCCGATTTCCCGGGATTATTTTTCGTGATCCCGGGAAATGAAAAAGGTGGCTACAATTCGAAAGCAGATGTTTATGTTGTAACATTTCTTTTTCATAAAAATTTTTTCTTCAAGTTTTTTTTTTAACTTTACATTTAAAAATATTTTGACAAATAATTTGATATACTTTTTGAGGTATATCAAATGGCGGCTGCGACCTCGGCGGCACACCTCCATCCTATGGTCTAATGACGATGTTGATCTTCAATTGTTGGGTACGTTGATGAGTCGAGGTTGTCTGCTCTTTTGCCACCCTATCGCGAAAAACAGCAATGTTTCCCATTTAACGAACTAAGATGGCATTCACAGATGTTTTCACATTTCATACAGACCTGTTTTTCTGAAATTTAAATATTTTTTACAATTCTCCCGATTGTGGACGAATTTGAACGATTATGTTGACAAAAAGAATAACGAAGTGCACGAAAAGCATTTTGATTAGAACTCTCATTTTTCTAATAAGCCTTAATAGCTTTTGAGTAAGATTGAAATTGAGAAATGTCAAATGAAATGCAGAAAAAAATGATGTCTGGGTGTAGTTCACATTCAACATCGGCCCTTAAAATTAAACCATCCTTTATATTCCAAACAAATATTTTATACCCGCCAACAAAAAAATCTAATGCAATGATTAACTCAAAAGAGCAAAAAAATTGACATTGGCGCTTTTAACTCCAAGCCACAGATATATACTCTGAATAGTGGTTTTATTTTATGATGATCTAGGTAGAGGTCGGACCGAAAAAGCTAGGTATGTATAACACTGGTTTACAGCCAAAAAATACCAAGAACGCCACATGCCTAGATAAGTTAATTGGGACCTCCTGAACACGAAAAACGCTATAATTTTTTTTTCTAAGTACCGTTTTTTAGATAACGGTACTTTTGTGTTTTTCGGTGTATGGTCCCACTCAAACCCTTGTGGAGCCCAACCGAAAAGTCCGATCGAGATAAATGGCGTATCGTTGGAAAGGTAATTGAATGCCTTTTCCGTCGATATGCTGCAAATTTCTATCTGATAAGAAATTGCTGAGTTATGGCACCTCAAAGTTCAAAATTTTCCTATTTTTTACGTTTTTTTCAAAATTTTTCATTTTTACTTCGTTTTTTTTCTACGTTGTAGTAAAGATCTGGAATGTTTTTTTTCTTTCCAAGTAGCTTATTTAATTACCAACATTTTAAGCGTAATTTGAAAAAAATCGGATGAAAAATAAAGTTTTTATTAAGGATTTTGTGGAACGACAATATTTTCATCTTCATTGCTCACACACTATATTCGGCGTCCATCAGTTTTGGAATTTTGGAATTTACGCCGAATATAGTGTGTGAGCAATGAAGATGAAAATATTGTCGTTCCACAAAATCCTTAATAAAAACTTTATTTTTCATCCGATTTTTTTCAAATTACGCTTAAAATGTTGGTAATTAAATAAGCTATTTGGTACAAAAATAAAACATTCCAGATCTTTACTATAACGTAGAAAAAAAAACGAAGTAAAAATTAAAAATTTTGAAAAAAACTTAAAAAATAGGCAAATTTTGAACTTTCAGGTGCCATAACTCAGCCATTTCTTATCAGTTAGAAATTTGCAGCATATCGACGGAAAAGGCATTCAATTACCTTTCCAACGATATGCCATCTATCTCAATCGGACTTTTCGGCTGGGCTCCACAAGGGTTTGAGTGGAACCATACACCGAAAAACACAAAAGTACCGTTATCTAAAAAACGGTACTTAGAAAAAAAAATTATAGCGTTTTTCGTGTTCAGGAGGTCCCAATTAACCTATCTAGACATGTGGCGCTCTTGGTATTTTTCCAAATTAAAAATTTGTAAAGCAGTGTAATTTTGCCAGAATATTTCTTTTACACAAGGATTGTTTGGTATTGAAAATGCGCTAAATCGGAATATTAGGAAGAAAGTTATAGCTCGTAATGCAAGAATAGGTCAAAAAACCTTGTCCTTCAAATATCGAATAAAATGGATTGTGTCCAAATGTATTGACGTGGAGCCATGAAAATTCAAATGTATATTTCCTGAGTAAAAACAAGTAAAAGTACTATATTCTGCCGTGCTGAATCTTATATATCCTTCACAACGTGTAGTCATGAAATAACAATTGTTTGTATCACCATTCATCTCATCTGAAATACGTACATACATATACAAAATATCCAATTGAAGAATTATAAATTGAGTTTACGTATGTATGTTTCCAAAAAAAAAAAGAAATATGTATTAAAAAAAAATAAATAAATAAATTAAAAAAAATAAAAAAAAAATTCTTAAAAATTATATAAAAATAAATAATAAAAATATAAATAATATATAATATAAAAAAATTTTTTTTTTGCTCGGCTGCCACGTTTACTCTAACCAGTATATATGTATATATGTATGTTGTTGTTGTAATTGTGAAAAAAAACGAGGTGGTCGTGGTTTTTTGCTCATATCTCAGAAAGTTATAGGGCGATTGTGCTGAATTTCAATAGATTCTTAAAATTATTGTTTTTTGATCCGAGGTCTAACGACGAGGTCGAGGTCTATGGACGACCAAAATTACTTTTTCTCATTTTTTTTTTACATTTTGTATACATAGAATTCTGAATGTAGTAAACAAATTGAAATTTAGTGAAGGAAAAAATGTTACTTTTAATTTTTTAAGGGTCATTTTTGCAAATTATGAACCTTAATTTTTTAAACTCAGTAGCAGTGATCTTGCTTTTAGTAAGAAAATATATGCCCGATATATCCTTACTCTACTTTTTATTTTTCTAAGTAAATTGAATCAGAGATACAAATTTTCATAAATTGAACGAAAAATATTTAATAATTAGAAATAGATTGAGTATTCAATAAATAGTAAGAACTGCGCTATCGAAGTAGCGGGTTAAATGCTAGTTTTAGTATAAAGAGATTATTCTATAACGATTACTGTTAAAAACAAAATAATATATATAGTGCTATATAAGTACATAAAATTGGTGGTGGGTATAAAAGATTCGGAACAGCCGAATATAGTGCTTTTACTTTTTTGTGCTTATATTTGATCTCGTATCTTGAGAGTAATATGTTTTCCAATAAAATATATTTTTACTCAATTTATATTTTAAATTCAAGTTTCTTTATTAATCTTTATAGTTTTTAAGTGTTTCTTTTACATTATAAACTATTTTATGCTTTTTAATAAAAAGTTTTTTATTAACTAAAAACAAATTTACTTTTTATTTGTTTTGCTGCGGGATCCAAAAAAAATTAAAATATAAATCTCGCATTCCCGGGAAACAAAAAATTGCGGAAAAAAACCCTAGCTATAAAAGTACGAAAAATTGGTGGTGGGTATGAAAGATTCGGCACAGCCGAATATAGTGCTCTTACTTGATTTCTTTGTCTGTAGGTTTTTCCTTGAAATAAATCACAACGAACTTTTCTTTTTTGTTTTAAAATTTAAATTAAATTAAATTTTCTTATCACAAACTTCACCTGGCTAAATCCATATTTTGATGATACATCGTCTTGGCCATGGATCAGCTCTTAACCCTTTATTTACTGCTTTCGTCGTCTAGCTCCTGACATACCACCAACATCAATCTTCCAAGGATTTATTATTATTGTTGGTCTTATTAGTGTTATTACCGCCAATAACACTTACAGGCTTGTTGTCTTGGAACAATTTTCTTTCAAAATCTATAACTAATGGCATTTACTGTTTGAAAATTATATCATGTAAATATTGACCATAACTACGTCTGAGTTGGCCCATTCGAAAGGTACAATTTAAGGTGACTCGTCCGAGTATAGCGACTGGTACCTCGCGAACAAAACGAGTAATGTTGACTTCTAAAGCGTCAATCGTAGCAGGTTTATTCCTGAAGACTTAAGACCTTACATATCCCCCAAAAAAAATATTCTAAAGGTGTGTCATAGCGCGTCTAGGTTATGACGATAAAAGTCGAAACTCGTTTTTGTCGCCCACGAAAAGCAGAAAAAAAATACTAAAGTATATTTTTAGCATGAATTTTTTTTGTTTACTGGAATGAAGAATTATATAATCTCCCTTTTTTATACCCTTCACCTGTGGTGCACAAGGGTATATATAGCTTTGTCATTCCGTTTGTAATTTCTACAATTTTCATTTCCGACCCCATAAAGTATATATTTTCTGAAAGCTTATCAATAGAGGAGTCGATTAAGCCCTGACCGTCTATCCGTCTGTCCGTGTGTTGGTTGAAATCAACTTTTAGAAGCAACTATATGTTCCTCAGATGGTATCCTCTCTATATGGTATCAATCTCTTGGAAATATTCAGGAATGAATCGCTATTGAAATTCAGCACAATCGCCCAATAACTTTCTGAGATATGAGCAAAAAACCACGACCACCTCGTTTTTTTACACAATTACAACAACAACATACATACATAAATATATGTAAAAACCATACAAAAAAAGAAAAAATTACAAAAAGAAAAAATATTAAAAATAAAAAAAAAATAATAAAAAAAATTACAAAAAAAAAATTTAAATTATTTAAAAAAAATTTTAAAAAATTTTTTAAAAATTTTTTTAAAAAAATTAAAAAAAAAATATAAATAATATATTTAATAAAATATAAATAATATGTTAAATAAAATAAAATAAAATTTTTTGGCTCAGCTGGGATTCGATGCCACATTTATTCCAACCAGTATATACATACATATGTACGTATTTGATATGAGATGAATGGTGATACAAACAATTGTTATTGCATGACTACACGTTGTGAAGGGTATATAAGATTCGGCACGGCCGAATATAGCACTGTTACTTGTTATTTATTCAAATTGATTTTTAAGAATTATTCACCTATTTTATCAGTTTTATTATTCTTATTGTTCTTACTATTTTTACTAGTATTATTATTAAAATTATAATCAAATGAATTATATGATCGGGTGTAATAAGTATTGTTTGTAATTACATAATGTGCTGAACTAGTTGTATGTAATATCAGCAAAATTAAAGTTGTTATTTAAATTTAAATTAACGACCGACAACGTTGCCATTTGGAAACAGCCCGAGTGGCACTATGCACATCCACTGTAACATATCTTGATTAATGTGTCAAAATGTAAACACGCGATCGGTGTTTGTTTGTGTGGCAGCCACAGCAATGAATTGTGATCAGTTGGTGTGCAGCGCTTGGATCGGTAAGAACATTATTTTTGGTGGTAGTTAGTTTATAAATTAGGGAATTTGGTGGTGTCCCGCTGTCTTCTCTACTTTACAACAAAAGGGTTAGACTAGAATTTGTGTTAGTGTTCACGTGGTGTCCCGCAGGTTCGCTAACAGGCTTCCTCGTCTTAAGTCGCTCGTTAAACGCAGTAGTTGTTCACGTGGTGTTCCGCAAGTTCGCTACTGTGCTTCGAACGGAAGTGTGATTGGTGTTCGCGTGGTGTGCCGTAGGTTTCCAATACACTTCAAAACCGGAATCTCCAGCCCGTCATCGCGCGTTAGACGCAGTAGTTGTTCCCGTGGTGTCTTGCAGGTTCGCTACTGCTCTCCAACACAAGAGTGTTGTTGACGTTGTGGTGTCCCGCAGAGTCACTAACACCTCTTTACCACCAGAGCGTCACCAACTTAGCTGACGGTCGTTACCCGGTATTCAAGGCAAATCGGTTTGGTTTTTTTTAAACGGTCAAGTTAAAGGCCTGAGCAATAATAGTAGTAAGATAGAGAAGGCTCCAGGAAGGCCACTGTTATTATAAACAGTGACTCCCTGTCTCCACTTCGAAAGACTCAGGGAAAGATATACTATGGTTTTGGTAATATCTTTCTCCGGGCCTATAAGGGTGACGACAAGGAAAAGCCTCAAGCTCCGGAGAGTCCTTACTCTTTTAAGGATCTCTCCATGAGCTGTGACGATGAATCTGCTCTTTCATCAGACATTGATGACACCCAATCGGTCTCAGGAATAGTGGGGGAATTCTTTGGTAAGATGGAT
Organism: Phyto melanocephala; assembly: GCA_941918925.1. NCBI lineage: Eukaryota > Metazoa > Arthropoda > Insecta > Diptera > Rhinophoridae > Phyto > Phyto melanocephala. Next base: position 47,757,851 of record OW799237.1, read on the forward strand.
GTGGCAGAAGATGAAGACGCCCTTCTAGAATCTGACGACGGTTCAGAGGACGCCGATGTCACAGTCGTCCACAGCGATCAGCTACATTGAAGGATACTCAATTTAACCTTCATCACTCAAAAGCGGCGTCAGCTGCCCTACTCCTCCGACTGTCTTCAGGCACAGAGGATCTTATATGTGTCCAAGAACCATTGTTGTACGAAGACAGGGTTTGCGGGCTAAACAAGGATAGCTACTACATTCTGTATGCAGCCGGATACCAGATCTCGTATTATGGCCAAAAATAATCTTAAAGCTTTTGTTCTATCCGACTTCAGTGATAAGGACACCTGTCCTATAGCCATCGAGAACAAGAGGCGAATAGTCTGGCTAATGAGCTGTTATATGGCGCACGATCATGGAGTGGACCCACCTAACTCCATCACTAGGAAGGCGATAGTCTTACGCGAACGAAAGGAACATCCCTCTCATAATTTGTGCAGATGCCAACGCGCACCATACCGTCTGGGGTAGCTCGGATACCAACCAAAGGGGTGAGTCACTCCTCGAATTTATAATTGAAAATGGACTAACAGTAGTTAATAGGGATAATGAACCCACCTTTGCAGTTACTAACAGAAGGGAGGTTTTGGATGTTACTCTTATTAGCGATAGGTATGTGAATTTGATAGGAAATTGGAGGGTGTCAAAGGACTGCTCTTTTTCCGATCACCTATATATCGACTTCGATTTATTTTTCGAATTAGATTCTGAGCGTCATTTCTTAAATAGGAGAAAGACAAATTGGTCTGTTTATGCTGAGATGCTGAATAGAAAGCTCTCTTCATGTCCAGAATCCATCGACGATAAGTCCACTCTGGACTCCGTAACTGATTTCTTGAGTAATGTAATGGCTGAGGCAACCGATAACTCCCGTAGGAGAACTACTAGGATAGGTAAGGCCAAGCCCGCTTGGTTGAATGCTGAAATTGCGGAAAAGCGCAAAGAATGCAGGAAACTATTCAATGAGGCTAAAAGCAGTGGATATTGGGTCACATATAAATCCTCGCTAAATGGGTTTAAAAACCTTATCAGAAGAGCCAAGAGACAATCCTGGAGAAAATTCTGCAGTGAGGTGGAAAATTCTTCGCAGACAACTCGGCAACGAAAGATTCTATCATCGAATCCAACAATACCATCATACATACAGAGGGCGGATGGTTCGTGGACCACCAGCAGCAAGGAAACGCTGGAGGTTCTCATGGAGACACATTTCCCAGGCTGTCTAGAACAGGACTCTCCTCCTGCTGTTGACCATACGGATGCATATGACATATCGAATCTACCGATCACTGAGCATCGCATAGGATGGGCAGTTGGAAGTTTCCATCCCTTCAAGTCTCCAGGTCCTGATGGCGTAATTCCAGCGGATATACAGGAGAACATCGATATTTTAATGCCATGGCTTCTGGTGATATTCAAGGCATGCTTGCATTTATCCTATGTCCCATCAAGGTGGACATCCTATAAGATTATTTTCATACCTAAGGGAAGTAAGGCCTCGCATACAAGGGCCGTATACTTCAGGCCAATAAGTCTCTCCTCCTTCCTGCTTAAGACTCTGGAGAGGATTATTGATGTTTATATAAGATCGTCTCTAGGACCAGGACCGGGGGCACAGCATGCCTATACGAAGGGCAAATCTACGGAAATGGCGCTACACGCGCTGGTTGGCCATATTGAAAAATCTCTGAACTACACCTTGGTCGCCTTCCTTGATATTGAGGGCGCCTTCAACAATGTCAAACCAGATTCGGTTCTGAACGCCTTCAGACAACTGGACATAGATCCTGCGGTCACCGGTTTTGTGGGAAAACTACTGAAATATAGGCGCATAGAATCAACTTTGGGCGCCTCTAGCATCTCCAAGGTGGCTGTAAATGGCACATAGCAAGGTGGCGTACTTTCTCCACTACTATGGAACATCAACATTAATATCCTGCTTAGGGCCATGGAGACTACATACTGCATGACTGTTGCTTATTCGGATGATGTGGCTGCAGCAGCTACGGGCAAAGATCCTGGACTGCTCTCGAAGCTCTTGGAATCTGCGCTAACGTTAATGCTTAGATGGTGCCAGGGATGTGGGCTGGGAGTCAATCCTGCCAAAACGGAACTGGTACTGTTCACAAGGAGGTACAAAATACCGACCTTTGCTACGCCTAGGATAGACGGAGTGGCACTAGCGCTATCCGATAATGCCAAATATTTGGGTCTCGTATTGGACAGCAAACTAAGCTGGAACCTGAACACAAAATCCAGGATCACTAAGGCGGCAACTGTATTATACTGCTGCAAGAGGGCAATTGGCCTTAACTGGGGTATAAACCCCAGGAACTTATACTGGCTATACGGTCTGGTGGGTGGCGCTGGAGAAGAGAATCCATCAGGACAGTTTCGAACGTATTATAAGAATTGCTGCGATTATGATAACAGGTGCTCTTAGGACCACACCATCTAAGGATCTGTTCACTATTTTAAACTGGTTACCACCAGACATCATGGCTAAGCAGATGGCTGCGGACACCGCGCTGAGGCTGAATGCCACAAAGGCATAAAAGTATGTGAATTATGGACATGCAAGAATTTTGGGTATGATCAATATTGCTTCTCCTATTGATTACAAGGTACCTGAACCAGAATTCGATCCGGGTTTCGTGACGAATATACCGGATAGATCTGAATACGACAACGGCCTCCGACCTCCTGAGAATGCCATCCAGATATTTTCTGACGGATCGAAATCACATGCTGGAGCTGGATGTGGTATCTTTTCGATCCAGTTGGGTTTGGAATTGTCCCTTAGGCTACCGGATTACTGTAGCGCGTTACAGGCCGAATTAATGGCTACTAAGACAGCCGCGGAACAGATTCAGTATAATGAAATATCTGGCAGGGATATTTATATATTTACTGACAGCAAGGCGGCTATTAGGTCCCTTGAGAGTGTGTACAGCACATCGAAAATTGCCCAGGAATGCCGGGCGTCTCTTGAGCAGATAGCGAGACATTCGACGGTTACCCTTGTGTGGGTTCAATGACATGGGAATATTGATGGTAATAATAGAGCTGATGCACTTGCAAAAGCCGGTACTACCTTAGATTCGGTTGAATCCAGTTGTGCTTTGGGTATTCTCTTATCGAAGGGTAAACAGCTAATCTCGCATCGATTATATTTGGATGCCAAGGAAAGATAGGTGAGAGAACCCACTTGTTTGGAAACCAGAAAGATCTGACCTGACATGGATGTGCATAGGACGCAATATGCAGTGAATATGCCCCGAATCCACCTTAGGAACCTCATAGCGGTCATTACCGGACACTGGCCTATAGGTACACATGCGAAAAGGCTGAATATCCCTTACAACGACTTCTGCAGAAGTTGCGATAACGAGGAAGAGGAGGAGACGACTGGACATCTTCTCTGCAATTGTCCTGCATTCGGGGACCCGAGACACCAGATTCTAGGTCAACGAATACTTGTAAGTAAAACTTGTCTTTCCGCAGTTGATCTGGGAAAGATCCATACCTTCGTGAACAGGACAGGATGGCTGAGGAACGACGGCCAGAGGACATAGACGAACGGGCGATGGTGCCTACGGCACCCAAGTGAGCTATGCCTTCGGGCGGCTGCCGGATCTAACCTAACCTAAGATAGAGAAATAAAGAGTTAAACGAGTTGTAAAACGGATTACTAAAAGAAAAAGCAAATGTTTCCTTTCACAAGCGGTCCAACAAAAAAAATTTTTATGACGGCTTTGGCACCGCACAGAGGAGTATTTGACCTGAAAATAGGGTTGCCATATTTGAAAAGTGAAAAAAAAAGTACATTGAGGGGGAAAAAAAGGTACTTTAAAAAAAAACAGCACATTTTTTTTATTTATCTATAACATAGCTTTTACTTCAATACATCACATTTTTATTTAAAAAAAGTTAATAAGAAACATAAAAACTATGAGAACATAACGGTGACTTAACTTTTAATTCAATACATCACATATGTTTTAAAAATAAATAAAAAAAATAACATAAAACCTATAAACAAAACTATGAGAACGTAACAAAAAATATTGCATTTGTTTCAAAACGCAATACATATATAGATCGAGTCGAACTACAAATAGTATCTTAAGTTACTAACGTGGTCAAAAACACGTCGTTTTTCGATATTAATATTGATATTAGTTTGAATAAACGAATTACCAATGCTTTAGAATTTTTGACTGTATTTCAGAACTATGCACTATATTTTCAAACTTAGTTTTGAAACTGATCTAGTGTATTTCAAAAGTTATTAATTAAATTTCAAAAATAGTAAATAGAATTTCGAAATTGGTAATTGAATTTCAAAAACTACGAGTTGAATTTTGAAATTATCTATAATATGTAAATTCAATTGATTTGTTTCTTCAAATTACAATAATATTCCATTAATACCTTTGGAATACTATTTATAACTTCAAAAATATCAATTGTAATTGACAAATTATCAATTTTTAAGTAGACTTAGGGCCATTATTACAACTTGCCGTTAGCTCAAGGCAAAATTTTGTTTGGCAGATAAATGACTTTGCATTATAAGCCCTTAATTTATTATTTTTTATTAATTTAATATTATTAAAATTAATAATAATAACAATAAAAAAATGGAAGTTGTAATAATGCAAAGCTATTTATCGAGCAGACAAAATCCTACCTTTAACTAAAGGCAAGTTTTAATAAATGCACTTAATCTATCATGCATAGAAGTTGTTATTGTACTTAAAATCAATATTTAACAATATTTAAGAAAATAACATTTAGGCTCAACAAAAAGAAAAGCATTTCTTATTAAAGTCGAATATCATATTATTTTTAATGATTTGTTTGAAGTTTATTTTTAAGACAATAACAATTTCTATGAACAATAAAGTAAAGTCTTCTTTAAAACTGATAATTTGTCAATTACAATTGATATTTTTTAAGTTATATACATATAGTAATCCAAAAGTATTATTATAAGTATATTTAATTATTGTTTAAAAAAAAAAATCTAATAAAAAATCAATTGAATTTTTTTAAATGGATACATTTGATAATTTTTAAAATTCAATAAATAATTATACAGCACAAATAGAGGTGGTATAGTTATATAAAAGAAAATAATTTATGCTTACAAAAAAAGTTAATTCAAAATTAAATTATAAATATTTATTTCTTTTTTGTACACATTTAACACTACAAGTTTTTTTCTGTTTCATTCTTTAAAAAATTACAAAATTCAATACATGTATATCCAAAAACAGTACAAATATAAAAAACAGTACTTTTTCGTACTGTTTTAGGTATTGTGAATATAACAGTACATATTACAAAAATCAGTACATGTACTGTTTAAAACAGTACGAATGGCAACCCTACCTGAAAAGCTTGCCAAAAAGGCAAAACTGAATTTTAAGAAATCTTAAGAACTAAGTGCGCAGCTCGACAGACAACAATATTTTACGTTATATTGTAAATTTTGAAGACTCTTAGTTGCGATTTGTAGTTCTGAGACCCTGCTAAAGTCAGGAAAGTGAAGAAAATTATGAGATTTAAATGTTTTTTTCGGTTCCTGGATGTGTTTTATGATATTTTTTTGCGGCTAAACGAATAAAGGTTTAACAATGATTTTTTTTTCGCTGAAAGGCTAGATCAAAAGTTATTTAAAAAAAAAAAATTTAAATATGTTGAATATTCATGTTGAAACAATTCGTTCAAAAGCTAAAAAAAAAATTATACACTTTTTTTGCAAAAAAAAAGAAAAAGAAGAGGTTTTTGAGAGTGAGGTTAGCATCTCTACGAATTATGATTGATACCACAATAAAATTTGGAATCTCTAATTTTAGAAACAAAAAAAAGTTTGTGCCATTATTTTTGAAGATTTTTTTAAATTTTCACATTTCTTCCATTTTTGCCAATCAGGCACTTTTTCTTATACATTTATATCGTCATAAACTTTTATGTATTTTGAATTATTGATTTTAACTGTTATTCACATCACTTTTAACACTTCACAATGTTGATACCTGCCTATAATTATGAATTTGAAAAATTCTTTATTATCCATAAAAGTTATAAGGGAATGTCCCACAAATCCCCATAAAAGATATTTTTATATACCTGCTCTACAAAACATTATATGTTAAAAAAATAAATATACGTATCTAATAAGAATAATAATTAAAAGCATTAATCACAAAAATAAGTTTACAAAAAATAAATACAGGTACATTAAAAATACATGGGCACTCAGGTATCAGGCTACCATCCAATTGTCAGAAGAAGCTGCCGAGGCCAGAAATAAGCCCTTACGATTATATCGTACGAATTATTCGACGAAATTCAGCAGAAGCGATACAAATCGAGATGTCTTGAATAGGTAATTTCTGAGAAGTGACCCTTTTATAAGCTGCAGTACGCAAAGAGAACGGAATAATAAAAAAGCTTTTTCATCAGAAACCATCACACTTCTTCCTGACACCGATAATGCATCTAATAAGGATGTACATACGACATAATTATTGAGGAATTTTTATCAGTTTAACTTGTCCATTTATTAAGTATTATATAATATACAATATATTGTTACGTTTATACCTTTTATAAACGTTGGATTATTTCCTTTAAATATCCCTTAAGTTCTTTTATTGCAATTAAAAACAGTTGAAATTCGTTATAAAATTAAGATCACTTTATTTACTTAAACACACTCAAAGATTGCTTTAATATCACTTTACTTATTACACTTATCACTTTGATTATCAAACACACTTTGATACGCACCTTACAAGCTCTACTGTAGTACTGATCATGTTAGCTGTGTTGTTCGGCTATTTATAGTAACATAGTGGTGTTCGGTAACATTCGACAAAGTTCTCGTATGTACATTCTAGTACATTCGAAAACCGATAAATTTAAATTAAGGCGTTTAGTAATAGGTACGAATAATAGAAGTGCCTAAAAGTATGTTACACATAACAACAAACATCATGTTCGAAAAACCAGCAAAATAAACTGATACAAATACAACTACAGTAACTTTAACTATTACAACTAAAATAAATTATAATGTAAATTAAGCTATTTAAAAATAAATCTGTAACAATATGTATAAAAAAAAATTTTTCTATAAGAGCCTTAAAATTTAAATTTTTTTTTTTAATTAGACCGTAAATCATAATATGTATGCATGTACATACAGTCTTTTAAGAATGAGTTTAAACCTTTAACATCAACATTAGTTAATTGAGTTTTACTATTTATACCGACTTTTATTCCTTAGGAATGTGGCTTTTGGAAAAATCTTAAAAATTTAAATTTTTGGTTCTTACATTTTTTATGGCATTTTGAAAACAAAAAATTTGACGAATTTTGCAGGAAAAAATTTTTTTTTCGCCATTACATTTTTAATAACTCCGAAATAGTAATAGATAGAATAAAAATGTGTTTGGTTAGTTTAAGCAAAATTTTCCGGTACATTTCTGATCCTCCTGCTATTAACATCGGATAATCTGTTTTCAAGTTATGACAAAATATATTAGGCAACCCAACGATTTAGAGAGTGAAATATGCCACGCCTTTAACAGAAAATCCTTACGTACTAGAGAAAAACGGAAAACAGATTTGAATTAAGGGCATCAAAATCAATATAGTCCACATACCTTTATTTCTAGCAGAGACAAAAAAATTTTTTTTTGCGCAGTGTACTTTTGTTGCGCAGTGTAATTTTTTCAAAATCTGCCACTAGATTTCTTATATCATACTAAACCTAAAACTAAACTAAACTAAATATATTAGAGGGAGAAAACGCTTAGGATCCATGAGGAGTCGTTTTGCTTATTTTTACTCCCATCGGACACGTACCCAGGTGGCGGATAGGAGTGGAGTCGGATGTAGTGTAGGGGGCCTGTGCACTTTATAGAGTGCGAAAGACCTACCCATCTTAATGAGTAGAGATTTGTCGCATTTTATAGTGATCAGACCCCGTACACTACCAAATAAAAATAAGATAGAGCGGTTCCCAAATTAAACCAAAAATTCAAAAAATAAATAAAAAATGAAAGTTACGGTACAGAGCCTAATAAACTCAGTACCGGCGGCTAATGGTGGTGAGCAAGCAGGCCCCGATCAAATGACTGTTAGAAAACCATTTCGTAGGTGGGCAACTTGGCTTCCGTTATTGATGAAGCATCAAGAAGAATATAGAACGAGGGATCAGATCCAAGGGTGAGCTTTAGGCATCCCCAGCCACACAAGACAAGTGAGGACTCCGACGCCTCCGACTCAAACATAGAAGGTGCTGAGACTATGGTGCACTATGGTGTTTCTGCTGCAAAAAAGGCATTTTTTGACTATTACTTTTAAAAAATCTAATGACGCTTTTTTAAAGAGAAGAGTCTGGCAAACAAAAATCTGTATTTCTTTTAAGATATATGTATATATATTCTTAGAAAATATCGGTTGAATTCAGGTTAATGCTGTGAAAGGGAAATATAAGGTAATTTTGTTCAAATTCAGAGATTTATATATCGAATATGTTTCGAGCGGAAAAATCTGAGTGTCGATTTTATTTAAAACCGAAGCCTAGTTTTTAATTTAATGGTAAAGAAAAAGTTATTGCGTTCATAGTTTGGGAGATATGAGTGCGTCAAAATTATCCTTACAAATTCAACATTGGCTGTTTTCGTTGGAGAAAAAGTCAGTTAGCTCGGTTTACCTCCGTGCTCTCAGTATAACAAAATAAAAGGTAAAAGGCGCTTCTTTCGAATTAGTCCAAAAAATTCACCAACTTTTGTCAGTCTTTTAAAAAAACCCAGTAAAAATGTTACGAATATTGCACCCTAGTAATTGTAATAAAAAAGTTTTGCATATTTACCTTTTAACTTAACGTTTTAAAGAATGTTTTAACAAAAGAAAATGTATAGAAGAAAACCGCTTAAATTGAAAACAAAATTTGCAACAAGTAAAAAGTTAACGTTAATAAAAATTGTAATAAAATTTTAAGTATAATTTTAAAAATGATTTTATTTTCTGTGTCATATAGTGAATTGTGCTAGGAACTTATTAGTTGTGGTAGCAATCTCGATTTGTTAACAAATTTTATAAAACAGGAAAATTCGGTGCTTACTATTGATGAAATTGAAATAGTGAAAAAGGCAGTTCAAACGCGGTTTTTTGATGACCATGATGATGGAAAAATGGGGGTCCAAGGAAGGTACTCCTAATAGCAGACGGATTTCAACTAAAATAAGCAGAACTATACTATATATTGCATAAATTTATAGATGTATGCCGAATTGCATCAGATTATATTGAGGATTACGGCCTATACATTCAAAAGAAAAATTAGTGAAGAAATTGGCGGTCCAAGGCGGGTACCCCTAGGAGGCGACGGATTTTTAAAATTTTTGGAATTTTTCTTTTCTACTTAAAATTGAACAAGTGTGCAAAATTTCATCGTTGTACATACAAATATTATCATTACAAAAAGAAATAATAATAATTTTCTAAATAATTTGTGTTTTATTTAAATTCAACATCGGCCCTTAAAATTGAACCACCCTTTATAACTTCGATATGCTACTAAAATGCTTTTGTTAATGTAGTCTTTCAATGAAAGTGGGCGTTAAAGTAGGCGTGTCAATAAAGTTTCTGCTAATTAATACAACTTAGAGATTTCAATATAGTCCATTATTTTTTCAATAGTTATTATTTTCATTAACGGTAGATAACGTGAAAAGTGGGCGTTATAGTAGGCGTGTCAAAGTTGGTTTTGCTAATGAGTACAACCTAGATGTTTCAATATAGTCCTTTATTATTCCAAAATCTTTATTAATAGAGAAATTATATGAATTTAGGTTAAACGTCATATGGGAGGTGGGCGTAAAAGTGGGCGTGGCACCTTAACTTTCTGGCACAGTAATGAAATTGTCTAGGGGGATATACGTAGCAAATTTGATCATCATACCTCTAATTTTGGCGGTTTTATTCATTAACGGTAGAAACCGTTAAAAGTGGGCGTTATAGTAGGCGTGTCAAAGTTGTTCTTGCTAATAAGTACACCTTAGGTGTTTCAATATAGTCCTTTATTATTCCAAAATCTTTATTAATAGAGAAATTATATGAATTTTAGGTAAAACGTTAAATGGGAGGTGGGCGTTAAAGTGGGCGTGGCACATTGATTTTCCGTTACAGCAAAGCGTTTCACCAAAAAACAAAGTGTGCAAAATTTCAGAGTCGTACATCCAATTTTGTTGCTTTTATGACGTTTTTGTTTTTAAATATACCGAAAAATACACTGTGCGGTATAAATTTTCGTACATTTTGATCGATAACTCCTCTCCTAATGCATAGATTTACATAATTTTTGGGGAAAAGTATTGTTTTTACTCAGGAAATATATATTCGAAGTTTCATGAGTCTACGTTAATGCGTTTGGACACAATTCCATTTTATTCGATGTTCGAAGGACACGGTTTTTTCGACCTACTCTTGCTTTTCGAGCTATAACTCTCTTCCTAATATTCCGATTTAGTCCATTTTCAATACCAAACCTTGTCTATAAGAAAGATTCTGGCAAAATTTGAGCCCCCTAGCTTTTTCCGTGCGACCTCTATCGTGCTTTCAACAGACGGACGGACAAAGCTAGATCGTCATCAAATCAAACCCTGATTCAAAAACCCTCATGGTCTCAATTCCGGAAAAGGTGAAACAGTTCATGAAACAAAGCTGAATTTTTACAAAAAGCATTAATATTTTAATTTACTGTTATTTTATTGTTAAACCACGCTATTTTCATTAAAATGGATTAATTCGTTTCAAAGTTATTGCGTTTTATTCGTGTTAGGGTTTCATCGATCTCATTCTTTATATCTACTTTGCAATCCATTTAACATTTCTACGACTTTAAAATCTGCAGATTCAATGAGTAATGGGAATATAAAAATTTTTTGTAGTATCATCTTCATGCTACAATAGTTTTCTTTCATATTTCTTGCATATGCGAGTGGGACCGATGGATATTTGTTGCCATTGTGAAGTAAAACGGCTTTCAAACTTGTCTTGGATGAATCAATAAAAAGCCGCCAATCCTCAGATTTATGACTGAGACGCAGTTGTCGCAAAAGTGCATCAGCATTATCACAAAATACCAAACATTCCTCTTTGCTGAAATATCTCAAAAAAGGTTGTTCTTTATTTCGACAGTACGAGACGTTATCGTCCGTTTGCACCAAACTCCATTCTTTTTTTTGGGATGCAAGAAGCTCAGACTTGTTTTTTTAAAAGTCCTAATTTACGAACTAAGTTATTCATATCAGTTTAATTCGGAAAATAAGGAGTAATCGTTGGACTTCCATATGAATGCGAAGCAACACCTATGCTGGCGTAAGTGGATTCAGATGCTGCAGAAAGCCCATCTTCTTCATCTGTCTGTAGGAGGCAATGGAGGTAAAAATTTGCTTATAAACTGGAAAACTGGTCGTTTGAGGCATGAAGTATTTGGATATGTAACTTTACTTTTTGTTTTTTTCGTAAACCCACGTGTTTTAGTATCGCAAAAGTAGCAATCATTTTGATGATTTTGTGGTTCACTCCAAATCGCTGGCTTCATAAACGACTTCATAAAGATTTATGACTTCCTTTTAACCAACCTCTTAAAAACTTACCACAGCTACTACAACATATTTTCGGCAGCCAATTTTTATCTCTATCATCGATAGGAAACCCAAAATAACGGCGATAAGCATCTTTAACCTTGGAAGTTATTGTCTTCCGTTGAGAACTTAAAGTTAGATTGCCACAAACGTAACAAAATAAATTTGGAGATTTGTTACAAGTCCTTGACATTTTGTAATATGAAAGCGTTTGTGGAATCTTTAATTGCTTTATTTCTTTACACAATAACAAAGTACACCATAAGATTTATTTACAGTTGCGGATTTTAACCGCACGATATTCAAATTAAAGTGACTCACTTATTGTCCATCAGCTTCTATACATACAATAAATACTAGAATCCACGCTAATGTTCTTAATTTGAAATCAAAGGTAATTGAAAAATACTGTTATAAATTTGAATTCCAAGATCTATGAAAAAATCGTTGTACTTTAGTTCCATTACCTGCTCACCTAACGAAATGTTACATACTTATATCATATGTAAGGCTTACCTGCGGTAAATTGACAATAAAATCTAGTTTAAAAGTTTAAAATATTGAATATTTGCTTTAAATTTTTTAATTTCATTTTTAAATTGAAAAATATTACGAATTTTGCACGAACAAATTTTTTTTCTCCATTAAATTTTGAATAATTCCAAAACGATGAGATAGAAAAAAAATCCTACTCCATTGAAATAAATACAATTTTGTGACACATTTTTTGGTGTTTAATTTTTGAAAATCGGATGACTGGTTCTCGAGTTAGGATGAAATATGTCTCCGTACCTGACTAAAAATTTGCCACGCCCATAAAAAAATCCCGATTTGATGAAAAAAAACCGACAACGGATTTGAGTTCAGCGCATCAAAATCCATATAGTCCACATAGTTTTAATTAACTGGAAGACAAAAAATTATTTTGTGTAGAGCAGTGTTATTGCTCTTAGAAAGCAATTATTATTACAATGTGCAGATTTCGTTAAATTTTGTAATAGGATGAAAATAATTAAAATATCTTATTTTATACGACATATTTCAAGTCCACTCGATGTATGTATTTTTTTTTTGCTCTTATAATTTTTTTTAGTGATGGTATTATTTTTTTACAGCAATTTCTAGTTAAGACACTAAAATAATCGAAAAATGTTGAGTGGAAAAAAATAAGAAACATCTTTAAAAGAGGTTGAAAAAATTTTGACACACAACATGTACAATTCATATGGGAAGATTTTAACATCTTTTTGATGAAAAATGTGCTCAAGTGTAAAATAGTTAAATCGATCATTCTATTGCTTACTTTTTAAAGATATAGTAAATATTACTTACCATTTCTTCAAATTCCATAACAACATTCGAGTAATGTCCTGAAGGCCACGACTTTAAACGCCATCTTAGAACAATTTTTTTTTCTGGAACGAGTTCTTCAAAATATCCATGGACATGTCCTCCATAAAGGTTAAATCTGTAAAAATAAATATACAGTATGTAGAAGTAAAGTAACGCATATGAAGTTTTTAGGATGTCAATATCCACCTGCAAATAGAAATACTCAAAATTTAGCAACATTTAACAATAACCAGGGTGAGTCGGGCGCACAACGGAAATATATTGCGAATATAAAAGAATATGAACATGTTGAATAGAAAAATGTCATTTGATAGGTGAAGTAAAAATTCAACAAATTTGAAAATTAATACTATGATTAACTAATTAAAATTTCATTGAATTGTAACATATATAGGATTTTAAATTACATAGTAGTATACCGATAAAGAGTGCTGATGATGAAATCGTAGCTGGTTTCGAAAATGCATTCCACTCGGCTAATATCGGAAATAGTTTTAAAAGAATATTTCAAAAATGATTGCAATTTAATTTAATTTGAATTATAAAATTAAATAACAGAATAAATGAACTTAAGCCAAAATAAAATGATTACATTAAAATTTAATTTATATCTTTTTTCATTCACAATATTCCTACATTTCCAAAAAATTACAAAAATGTAAAATTTTTACCCAAAAACTTTTTTATGACGTATTGGAAACAAAAAATAGTACTAATTATTCATGAAAAACACAATTTTATCGCGTTTATTTATAAACTAGCCAAACCCGGCGCGCGTTGCTACGCCCCTTAATGAATCGAAATGCATTCTGAATTTTAATTGAATATCAAGTGCAAAACCCTAAAAATTATAATTTTTTTTTATGGGCGTGGCACTGCCCAGTTTTCAAATCACGAAATTGTAAAGTCATAATAGCTCAATATGTGTGCAAAGTTTCAGAAGAATCGGACCAGTGCAAGTACCTCAAAATTTTAATTGTTTTTATGGGCGTGGCCCTGCCCACTTTTCTAATCACGAAATTGTAAAGTCATAACAGCTCAATGTGTGTGCAAGGTTTCGGAATAATCGGTCCAGTGCAAGTACCTCAAAATGATACTTTTTTTTTATGGGCGTGGTACTGCCCACTTTTCTAATCACGAAATTATTTAGTCATGACAGCTCGATATGTGTGCAAAGTTTCAGAAAAATCGGTCTGGTGCAAGTACCTCATAATTATAACCTTTTTTTATGGGCGTAGCCCTGCCCACTTTTCTAATCACGAAATTATATGGTTATGACAGCTTAGTATGTGTGAAAAGTTTCAAAAAAATCGGCCCAGTGCAAGTACCTCAAGATTATAACCTTTTTTTATGGGAGTGGCACTGCCCACTTTTCTAATCACGAAATTATTTAGTCATGACAGCTCGATATGTGTGCAAAGTTTCAGAAAAATCGGTCAAATGCAAGTAGCTAAAACTGATAACTAATTTTTATGGGCGTGGCGCCGCCCACTTTTTTCCACCCATAAACACTCCCTGGTATGTGTACAACAACTTGCCAAAGTTTGAGTCCGATCGGTTTTACAGTTTAGGAGTCTATAGCTAACACACACACACACACACAGAGTTTCACTTTTATATATATAGATAACTCCTTTACCCTTAAAATTTTAAAAAAAAAAACATGATTCAGATGACTTAAAGAAAATTGTATTCTAACCATTTTTCATTAAAATCGGACTAATCGTTCTGAAGTTATGATGATATGTAACAGCATAACCACCGTATTTTGGGCGAAATATTAGGCATGCCTATAAAAAAATTAAAAAAAAGTAAGGCCGTTAAGCTTAGGCTTTTTTAAATTAATTTTTTTTATGAATTATTATACCTCCTTAAACAATTAAATTGTAAGTCTTAAAAAACGAATCCGAAAATAGAAGTATAACAACTTGCATCAAAAATTAACTTAAGCGAAAAATAACAGATTGTATGAACATTTTTGTGTATTGTTTATTTTTTCAGTATTGCTTTTAGTTTGTTTTAGTTTTTATTTTTTTGTAAACTTTAGTTTTCTGTTTTTTTAAAGTATCACCAAACGTTTGTACGCCTGTCATGCTTTAAGAAAATTAAGACCTCTTAAAACGCGCTATGGTAGAAAGAAATAAGGTAGGAGAATAACAACCTAATGCTCGGCGCATAATTGGGACGAACGACGAATTTCGCCCAACACGACGAACTCTTCGGTAAAAATTCGCTGTGCAAATTCGTCGTGTGAAGCACAACAACGACGAAAAAGTAACTTCTTTATAGTTGATAAAATTGTTTACTGTTTGGGCAAAGAAAAAACAAAAATAATGAAGAATTTAATTTTTTGTGAAACTCAACAAAACAATATATATAATTTCTGTAATAATAAAAACTTTTTTACGTATAAGTAAACGTTTGCAAAGAATGTGGTGGGTACGTGCATTAAACAATAATAAAAATTTTGTTTGTGTATAACAGCTAATAGTGTGACCATATGAAAAAAAGATCACTTAATAAACTTAAACATTTGCAAAAACACAAATAAAAACAAATTTTTGTACTTAACTTTTTATACTTATTTTAAATGTTTTAAAATAAAAAATAAAACAATTATTAAAGTAAAAACTAACTTTATTTTCTTAAAAAGTTGAGAAGTAAACCCAAATTTAATAAAAATTGGTCACCTTGTATCAATTTGTTCGTCGTTCGCCGGCGTAAGAAATAGAAATAAATCTAATGCAGAGTTCGCCGCGTATAGCGAACTTCGACTGACGCCACAATTGTATGCATTATCATATACACAAATGTGTTTTATTTTTGATGACGAATATTCGCGACTAAAAATTCGTAGTTCGTACCAATTGTGCGCCTAGCATAACTCCGTGATTTAAAAAGACTTGGATATATCCTGTAGTAGGTTAAAGTCGTCAATAAAAAGTGTTTTTAACATATCTATGTTTTATGAAGTAACTTTGTAATTAATTAACGACTTAATGCTTCGTTATATACAATGATATTAGTTTATTTTTTGTTAAGGTAATAAAATAAACTGGTCTTCCCGATCACTAACTCGGGATAAGCCAGCATAGAGTTGACCATGTGAAAAACATGCTTTACGAAGGTCGCCTCAAACCAAAGAAAAAGGGGTTTCTTTGAGACTTAGTAATTGTCATTGCAAAAGATGTTTTTACTGAAAATTGTAGCCTTTTAAAAGGTACAGGCAAGTATGTTGGAATCATAGGATTTCTTATAGCTCTCATATTTATATAGAATTCCACTATTTAGGACATGTTTTGTAATTAAAAAATATTGTAAGGACATATTGGGACATACATATTTTCTATTTCAGCCAAGATTAATACTTCTGAGTTTCAAAGTTTTAGATTCATAAATTTAGAAAATGCAAAAATGACTAATAACATTTTATCCTTAAGAATACAAAAAATACCGTAAAAATGCGAAAAAACACATTTTCGTCTTCCATAACATTTTCAGTCTCATCTCGAGTCAATAGTCATTTCTTTTGAAATTCCATCTTCACAAAGGTAGAAAATACAAAAAATAACATAAAAAGTAAAATTTTTAATACCCAATATATTTTCCATCTCAATTTTGATCCTTATTTTCAAAAATCTAGATTCATAAACGTAGAAAATACTAAAAGTACTAAAAATATGCGAAAAAGTATATTTTTGGTTGATCGACCATTTTCAGTCTTACCTCGAATCAATCGTAATTAATTTCGAAATTTCAGCTACATAAAGGTAGAAAATACAAAAAGGAAAAAAAATCCCAAAAAGATACCTTTTTTATACCCGCCACCAAAAAAATTAAGGGGGTATATTCATTTTGTCATTCCGTTTGTAACACATTGAAATATCAATTTTAGACCCCATAAAGTATATATATTCTGAATCGGGTTTTTATTTTATGACGATCTAGCTATGTCCGTCCGTCTGTCCGTTTGTTGAAAGCACGATACAGGTCGGACCGAAAAAGCTAGGGGGCCCAAATTTAGCCAGAATATTTCTTATACACAAGGTTTGGTTGGTATTGAAAATGTGCTAAATTGGAATATTAGGAAGAGAGTTATAGCTCGTAATACAAGAGTAGGTAAAAAACCAGTGTCCTTCCAACATCAAATAAAATGGAATTGTGTCCAAACGCATTAACGTAGTCATGAATGAATGAAAACTTCGAATATTTCCTGAGCAAAAACGATATTTTTCCCTGAAAATTGCCTAAATCTATGCATTAGGAAAGGAGTTATAGATCAAAATGTACGGAAATTTATACCGCAGTGTCTTTTTCGGTATATTTAAAACTTAAAACATAATAAAACTGACAAAATTAGATGTACGATGCTAAAATTTTGCAAATATAGCTTCATCAATGTTATTGGAATAGCGGAAAATTAAGGTGACACGCCTACTTTAACGCCCACCTACTATGTAACGTTTTATTTTAAATTCATATAATTTCTATAAGATTTTAGAAGAATAATGGATTGTATATTGAAGTATTTAAGTTGCATTTATTAGCAAAACTACTTTGACACGCCTACTTCAACTCCACTTCTTACATAATTTACTATTAATGAAATATAAAAGCTTATAAAACCGACAGAATTAATTAAAATTTTGCACATATGTATACATTTCTCCTCAATATAAGTATAATTCCAAAATATTAAGGCCTACCTTCCATATAACGCTTTATTTTAAATTCATATAATTTCTCTATGGATAAAAATTGAAAAAAATCTGTAATGGTTGAAATTAAAAAATTATTATATATTTTTAAATGAGGTGGCCGTGCGCACACAAAGCTTATATTATTTTTTTAACTACCTCTGGGTACCAAATTATAGTCTTCAGTCTTCAATATTGTAATAAAATAGACTATGTGTTGTATCTTCAAACGACATGGCAACCTGGTTTTACGAGATAATCTTTTGACGTTTGCTTTATTCTTAATTTTTTTTTAGTTTTAAAATGCTCTTTTTTAATTTTCTTTTTCTATGATTTAAAATGAGGATGGACATGGGGGACTGTGAATTTAATTGTCAATGTAAAAAATCAGTTGCCAACATTTTCGTTCGTGCGCAATTTATTCGTGGTATCAAAGACAGTGGCATTCGTGAGCAGCTGCTACAATCACAAAAGGATATATCAGAATTTCAGGACATTGTGGCAAAGGCTATTACGTTGGAAGCAGCAAAAAGCGATTCGAAGGAACTCGCTAATAAAACAATGCAACCAACGTCAAATGAAATAAACAAAATTTCAGGAAAAAAATACAATCACAAGAAATATGGTAATGTAAGGCAAAGTAAGCATAAACGTGAAACGAATAACGTTGTTTTTAAGGCATTAGGCCTTGATGGCCTCTGTTTAAAGTGTGGCAAAAACAGCCAAAGATTGTCCCTGCAATAAGAATAATTTAAGATGTTCAGAATGCAAAAGGACTGGTCTTGTCATTAAAGCTTGTATAAAGGCACGCATTGAGGAAGGTAAACGCAATCAAAATAACACAAATACAAATTGAAGATATCCACCAGTATAGTGTTTTGAGCATAGTCAACGTACACCAAAATGTGTTTAATGTTTAAGGTTAGCCTGTAAAGTTTGAAATCGATGCAGGGTCAGGATACACGTTTCTACCAAGGGATCAATTTACAAGGTTAGATCTCAAAGTACCATTTTTACCAACAAATATGATGGGAAAATTGAAGTTGAAGGTGAATATGAGGGTAAGAAAATAATTGATGAAATATATGTTGTTCCAGAAGAGTATTTAGCTCTTCTTGGTCGTAACTGGATTCGGAAACTTAATATCAAATTAAACGAGGTCAACTCTGTATACAACGTTAATTCTCCTGTTGATGAAAACGAAATCGATTCAATATATAAGGGTGCGTGTAGCAATATACCATATCGCTAAAACTACGCGATGATGTTAAACCTATTTTTAATAGAGAAAGTGAAATACCATATGCGTTGACACACAAAATCAATCATGGATTAGATCAGCTAGAAACAGCTGGGGTTATCTCAAAAACTGAATTTAGTGTTGTAATACCAAAATCTGACGGGGGTGTACGATTGTGTGTAGATTATAAGGTGGGGGTAACCGAAAGGCTCGTGGACGCCCATAGCCCAATTAGAAAAGTTGAGGATATTTTTAATTGCTTACGAAATTCAAGATATTTTTGTAGATTAGATTTATACAAGGCGTACTTGGATATTCCGGTAGACGAAGATTCGAGTAAAATTCAAACAATGTCTAAGCATCGTGGCACATGCAAAGTTAACCGGCTTTCATTCGGTATTAAAATCGCGCCTTCTGAGTTTAATCGAATAATAAATCAAATTTTACAAGAAGTGCCAAAAACAGAAGTTTACTTCGATGATATTATCGTACATGGTTCAACAAAATGAGAGTGCAAAGAAAATTTATCAAAATGTTTACAACAGCTTCAAAAATATGATTTACATCTTAATAAAAGCATATGCCGTTTTTTTTTCAGCAGGAAATCGAATTTCTGGGTCACACCATACAACACAATATCAAAATCAAAAAAAAATGCAGCTATAACCGACATGCCAAAACCTGAATCGGCAGATGACGTTTGCAGATTTTTAGGAATGGTTATATATTATGCACGGTTTATTCCAAATTGCTCAATGCTTACGTCACCACTACGAAAGAAAAAATCTAAATTGTTGTGGACGCGAGACTGTGATATAGCGTTCAAAAATATTAAAGATGAAATTGCAAGTGTTTGTGTACTGGTACCATATTATCCAACATATCCCTTACAATTGGCTTGTGACGCCAGTCCAACTGAAATTGCTGGGTTGTTATCTCACATCATAAACGATGAGGAACGTCCAATATCATTCGCCTCAAGATCGCTTACAGACGTCGAGAGGAATTATTCTCAAATTGATCGTGAAACGTTAGCCCTCGTATTTTAAGTGGATAATTTTTACCAATACTTATTCGGAAAACCGTTTGTATTAATAACACTATGCGACAGTCAAAATCAGGATGGGATGAAACCAACGGGAAATGTTATATCGGTAAAAAAGAAGTTATACGTGTCCCGACGTTTCGTTGGGTCACGTCTAGGAATCGAGATATATCGATTTGAAGTTAGTAACTATCATATAGGGAAAATTGTTTTTGACTTAAAGAAAGTATAATGGCCGAAGGAACGTGTTATATTTTTAGAAAATTCACTTTATTAATATACAAAACTATAAGTAGTTACAAAATATAGAACTAATGTTTAAGAAAAGAAACTACAGGGTGTGTTTGTTAATATTAATTACCATAATATAGACTAAAACAGAAGTGAATGTTATAATTTCAATAATTGTGACCTTTGGTGGTCTTTTTTTTTTTTTGACATAACTCGAGAACCACTAGTCCGATTTTGCTGAAACAAATTGAAAATGTTCATACAACGTTTCGCTACATAAGCAACAGTTTCTCAATTATAAATAAATGTATGAAGAAAAAAACTATTTTTTGTATAAATAATTAAGTTTTTTTTATTTTTAATTAAAAAAAAAAAATTATGAACGCAAAACTTATTTTCGTTTGTTTGCGCCCTTTACTTTCTTGCGTGGTGGTTCGCCCACTTGTTCAGAGTCTGTATCGGATGAGGATCTGTCTTCATCTGGAAAAAATCAATTGTTTTTAATCAGTCAGTTAACTTCATTTTTGTGGCTTACCCTCGGAGGAAACTCCCATTGTATATTCTTCTTCCTCATCTTCATTGTCGGGATCGTACGTCTCTTGCGACCACCAAAAAATTTCTGCCACCAGCGAACTTGCCACTTGATGGAAGCGCTCGCCATGTTCATCCGACTCTGAGGCTAGCTGCTTGCTGAAGTATTCGAGATGGTGATGCAAGAAGTGAATTTTGAGGAACATATTCACTTCAATTTTCCGGAAGTGTGCAACATCTTGGTCACAAGAGCGGGGTAATTGTGTGCTCGCGTACTTCACAAAAAATATCGTATGACTTTCTTCACTGCCATCCACGCAAAGTAATCATTACCGTCTAAAGTACCTTTAAATTCCTTTGATTTCATGAGATTTCGTATATCCGACCCAATCAGAACATCTTCCTTTAATTTTGCTTCGCTGATTCGTGGGAAAATATTTTCCAAAAAATCAAGAATTTTCGGTTGCTTCGCAATGGCCTTGATGAAATTTTTTACGATTCCTAGTTTGATATGGAGATGGGGCTCATGTCTGTGCTGTAGCCAATGGGACTGCTTGGTTTTTTATTATATTTATGTAGCAAAACGACTTTCAGGCTTGATTTCGAAGAATCGATGAACATTCGCCAATCAGCTGCGACATAATTAATGGCCATCGCCTCCATCAGTCCCTTTATATCGTGGCAGTAAACAAATGTGTTCCCTTCGTTGAGTGTGTAGTACCGTTGGAATAGCAATTGTCGTCTTCGATATTCGGTGACTTTGACATTAGGCTCCAAATTGTTGCCTTCTTTCAAAAGCTGCGCAAGTTTTTCTGCTTCACATTGAGAAAGGTTTCATTCTGCAACAATCTTGTCCATTCTTGCTTGTGATATTGGAATTATTTTGTTCGATGGGCCGGCTTCTGGTGTTGGTTTATAAGTGAAATCCGATTGATCCATTGTTTCAATAGAAAAAGAAGTTTCTCTGTCAGGACTTGGAAGCGGTGGAATTGGTATTTCATCCGAATGCGGTAGAGGTATTTGTGCACTTTTAACAGATATATAAACTCTTCGTTTAAGGCCTTTACGATTTTGTTTGCGCAAGCGTAACAGTTGTCGGAATTGTGCTCTCCTGGATCAGTCCAAATCATTGGTACACCAAAACGAAGTGAACTGCGTTTCGCTTGCATCCACATGTTAAGACCACTG
This sequence comes from Phyto melanocephala, assembly GCA_941918925.1. Classification (NCBI taxonomy): domain Eukaryota; kingdom Metazoa; phylum Arthropoda; class Insecta; order Diptera; family Rhinophoridae; genus Phyto; species Phyto melanocephala. Next base: position 47,779,850 of record OW799237.1, read on the forward strand.
TAGCACGTTTTACAAATTTTGTCTGCGACCCACGAAACGCCGCGAATTATTTCGCAATCAAAATAAAAGTTTTAAAGCGCGCTCCACTTGCTCAGTGAATAATGCAGCATTTATTAAAAAAGCTCTTTTGCCACAAACGTAACAAAATATATTGATATTTTCTGGACAATTTGCACTTATTTCGGTTTTGTACTTTTATTACTTTTTCGTCACTTTAAAAAAACCGTACTTTACGCGTTCGGAGACACTTGTTGAATGACAAAAATACTTCGTAAGTTTCAATATTTTACTGAGAGGTACTTATGCATTCGCGCATCTTTTAAGGGTGGCTATATACCTGATTCGTGTGGGTTTTAAATTTTTCGAAACGTTCTAAAAAATTACCACTCATAAATGTGTGGTTTGTTAAAAAAACATGCAGGTAGCCAACGGAAAAAACCCAAATAATTAAAAAAGTACACTTTCCTTTTAATTGTCCACGCACATTTATCACCGCTTTTAGTTTGTTACCGCTACCATAAAAACCACATAACTTTTTGTTTATTACTTTTTTTAATTCCGAAAATCATAAAAAAAGTCATCAATGTTCTTTCCAAAGAATTTTGAGCATATCTCGAGCAAATTTTTGAAATTCATACCTTCACTTAATTGTGAATAAAAGCGAAACGAGTCAATCGATTTTCATGATCTATGTTTCATTTTGTTGAAAGGTTATGTGACTTTACGTAAACGTAATAGGACTTGACACTTTTTTTTACCGTTTTGGACTTTTTATGAATTAAAAATAAAAAATTCAATTTTTTAGGCAAAAAATAGTCTTTTTATACCCGCTACCAAAAAAATGGTGGGGGTATATTCATTTTGTCATTCCGTTTGTAACACATCGAAATATCCATTTTAGACCCCACAAAGTATATATATTCTGAATCAGGGTTTGATTTGATGACGATCTAGCTATGTCCGTCCGTCTGTTGAAAGCACGATAGAGGTCGCACCGAAAAAGCTAGGGGGCTCAAATTTTGCCAGAATCTTTCATATAGACAAGGTTTGTTTGGTATTGGGCTAAATCGGAATATTAGTAAGTGAGTTATAGCTCGTAATGCAAGAGTAGGTGGAAAAAACCGTGTCCTTCGAACATCGAATAAAATGGAATGGGCCCTTAAAATTTAACCACCCTCTATATTAAGCTATCAGGTGTTCATTCTGAAAGCCATGTTTCCGAAACACAAACTACATCAATACCAGTTCTCATAAATAAATTTAAATTCGTCAACTTTATTATTTATGCTTTGCGCATTTATATGCACAACTTTAAAACCTCTTTTATATTTTGCAAAAATCCTGACCATATGCATTGTTATGTCTTTGGAACTTCCACGGTTATTACCGTTAAATGTCATTAAATAGAATTTTAAGAAGGGCAACGCTAATATAAACAAAAATTGCAGTGTACAAAATGTAATTAAAACTAAAAATTATTAAAAATGTAGTATTGAAAACAAAAAGGAAATATAGTATTGAAGTCAGATAAATAACAAAAAATATTTAAACAATTACAATAATTGGTATTAAAAACGAGTTTATTAAAAATTTTAACATATTGAAATTATTCAGCAAGATTAGTAGGACGCAAAACTGTTCCAGTTCCTCGGGAAAGAGAATTTTGATGGGTTCATCATTTTCATTTTTCTTTACGTAGACAATACCACGCAATGTGTATACTGTCTTCAAAAGCATATCTTTCTTGAGACTAAGACCTGTTTTAAAAATCCCATAGTTGTGTGGTGTAAGATTTTCATTAATAAAAAACGAAACATTACTCTGAAAACCAGCATTTGATAACAATAACGACGATTTGGTTTTACGGCGATAAGCTGCAACAATTTTTAGAAAATGATTTTTGTCGTACGGCGTAATAAATTTTACTACAATTGGTGGGTCGTTTACGTTACGATGCCGTTTAAAGTGTTTAACTCAGAAAATAGATTTAACTGATGGTATATCAATATGCAAAGAATTACAATGTTTTCGAAAATGTTATTTAAATTCTCATCTTTATAAAGGGGTATACCAGTGATTCGAATATCTTGTGCCACTATAGAGTTATCTTGGTTTAGGCATTTGATTTTTAAGTTTTTGACATCACTTCTTAATTTATCAATTTCCATGTTGGCAGTTTCTAGTTCAATTACTCTATCATTTAATTCTTTTACTTCTCTTTTGACATCATTTAGTTTCATCTCTTAAGACTTTAAATTTGTTTTCAATTTCACCTAGTAAACTTCTCTTACTTTCCAGGATCATATTTTGTATTAATTCCGACTGCTCTCTTATATGTTCTCTTATAAGTTAATCATGTTTTACAAATTTAGCATCTAGCCAGTTCCACAAGTGACTGCGTGAGCAAGATTCATTAATATTAGAGAAAACGAGACTAGCAGGTGAATTACACTGATCGGAGAGATTAAGTTCAGCTTCATCTACTGATCTCTTAGTTTTACGTGTTGACATTGCCATAACACAGAGCAGGATTTTTTTTTTTAATTTTTTTTTGATATTAACAATTTTCTCTTTGTTCTATTTTACTGGATTAAAGTTTGACTTTTTCGCAGCAGGTTATTGAACAATGTTTTGGGGATTGTTTATATTTTTTATTTAAAATGTTCCGTATTAAAACTTGTTTTGTCTGTTTGTTGTTTGTTTATATTTAACATACGTTTGTAGGTGTTATTTCATAGGTATTTTAGTTTGCTCTTTTATTTTGCAAACAGTTAATTTTGTTGTTTTATTGTTTAGTACCGATTGTGATGTTTTGTAAATTTGTATACAGTGTTGGTTGTTGATGATTTAAGCACAAAAACTTTATTTATTATTATCGTTGTTGTTGAAATTTTAAGTATGTTTATGGATTTTAGTTTGTTTTTATTTTTTTACTTTTAGCTTTCAATTGCAGAATAATATCACTTATATTTAAGCACAAGATTTGCGGAATTTTAATTCCTATTTAGGTATAACTTTAGATTTGAAATCTATTTTTCAGCGATAATTTTATTTAGATTTTGTGAACAACCGACAAAAACAAGTGACAAGTTTGACCAACTGAAAGGCACTTATGTTATTGATCGAAAGTCCCGCATATGTTGGCCTCGAATTTTTTTCACTTTTTAGTCTGCACTGCACATAAACCCCTTTATTTTATTATAGAGAGCTCAAAAAAAAACTACTATCCCGAACTGGGTCAGCTAAAGGTGAATTCACCCATTTGTTCTGAACAAAATTTTTTCCGGAGAATAACATTTTTTACTGAGAGTTTTCTGCAGAACGATTCACTCATTTAAGAAAATTTGTCCGAAAAAACAAAGCTGCCATATAATATAAAAATGCAAACAGTTGTACAAAGTTGTACAAAGTGGCAGCACCGCCAGCAAACTATGTAAATAAATCCAAACGTAAATTATTTCATTAAAATATATGTGAAGAAAATGTCGGATAGAAGAAAACTAAAATTATTATTTTTAATTAAGTGCATAAAGTCAGTTTGTTTGCAAAAGAAATTTATAAAAAAACAAGTAAAAGCGCTATATTCGGCCGTGCCGAATCTTATATACCCTTCACAACGTGTAGTCATGCAATAACAGTAAATTCACGTATGTATGTTAAAAAAAAAAATAAAAAAAAATAAAAAAAAAAAAAAAAAAATTTTTAAAAAAAATTTAAAAAAAAAATTATTATATACATATATAATTTATATAAAACAAAAAAAAATAAAAAAAAATTAAAAAAAAAAAAATAATAAAAATATATATAATATATTAAATAAAAAATAAAAAAAAAATAAAAAAAAAATTAAAAAAAAAAAATTTTAAAAAAATTAAAAAAAAATTTTTTTTGGCTCAGCTGGGATTCGATGCCACGTTTTCCCTAACCAGTATACACGTTTGTATGTATGTATGTTGTTGTTGTAATGTTGTTTTTGTGAAAAGAAAATCGAGGTGGTCGTGGGTTTTTGCTCATATCTCAGTTGTTTATGCACCGATGTTTCTGATTTTCAATACCGATCTACTCCCGAATATTTCTGATATTTTAATACCTTACCCGGGTCCAACCTATGTCGGGGGGCTTCAAAAAGTTGATTTCAACATACACACGGACAGACGGTCAGACGGACAGACTGACAGGGCTTAATCGACTTCCCTATTCATAAGCTTTCAGAAAATATATACTTTATGGGGTCGGAAATGAAAATTGTAGAAATTTCACACGGAATGACAAACCTATATATACCCTTTTTCACTGTGTGAAGGGTATAAAAATCGAAAATAAAATGAGTCGCAGTGAGAAAAACCCTGTTTTAAATAAGTATTTTTGTATGCACTTTTGCTCATGTCATACAAACATTCTCTTCCTGGTTTTTTTAATTCTTCTATTAATTTTTGAGCAATATTTTCATTAAATTCCATTTTAATTGTTAATTTTCGGCAAAAACAATTTTTGTATAATAAATGTACTGACATTGTGTGATGTGGCAACCAAATTCAATTTTCATGTAAATATTGAAAAACAGTGGCATCCCAATTCAGTTTCTTCTGAACAAGAATTAAAATTAAACCAATTCAAGAAAAAACTTTCTGAACAAAATAATCTCTCTCTCTCAAAAGTATAACATCAAACTTAATATAAAAAAATTTGTTCTGAACTAAAATTTTATGTGTGAATCCAGCTTAAGTACAACTGAGTTTCGAAGACCATGGAATCTTTGCACCATCACAGTTTAAAAAGCTTTAAAAGATCCCTCTCTGTACCATTCTCTCCATTACGTATATGAATCAAGAGGCACAAACCATAAGTATTAAGAGAATTACGTCTGGAAAGCAGTATTGTTCAGCCAAAGCAATCCACTTCACAAAGATGTGCAAGATGCAGCACTAAAAAAAATCCAGCGCGTACTATATATCAATGCAGAACATGTAAACTTTCTTTTTGCATTCGCAAAAATAAAACCTGTTTCTCAGGGGGCAAATTACGGTATTCGAACGTGATCGAAATTTGAAAATTCTTATTAGAATCTCTTTACCTAAAGTAAAATTTCGATCGTGATAGAATGCCGTAATTTGGCCCCAGATTTTCAAAAAAAAAATAATTTTTTTATACTATTTGAGTAAAAATACTTAACTTTTCCTATTAATTTCTTTATGCCAACTGCCACGGTGGTTACTTAACCCTTTCGACCCGACATTCGAATAGCAATGCTAAAATAAAATTTTTGATATCAGCAGGTCAATTAAGCCATATATAACTTATTGGTAAAAAAGAATGTGAAAACTATTATGGGGGGCTTTTTCGCTAAAGGCACCACTTGCAACAGAGATTTCGTCGTCTGGTGAATCTTCGTTGTCGCTGAAACCAGATACATCATTTGGTACAAATTCTTCAGAGCTTTCTCCAGAAAACTAAATCGCTAGTACTATCAGCTTCATCTTCCAAAACTTTTCGAATGTCTTCGGGATCCATTTTCTAGGAAAATAAAATATTTTCCTCAAGACAGGATATCATACTTATTGGACGACTGGTACATATGTGTACCATCATACCATACTAATGGTACATATGGTACATATACATAGGTAGCATAAAACAAACGTTAATTTATAAATATTTACCTGCCGCAAAAATTTAAATTCTTCTTTATTTTGAATATTTTCTGCAATTCACGCACAATATTATGCAAAAACCAATTTAAACTTCACTATAGTTGCGTTGCAAGTCACAAAAAACGGTACCGTAAATACAAAAAACAAAAAAAAACATAACGGCACATACTGGAATGTATTCAAGAGAACTTAAAGACTATATGGTACTTTTCACAACCAAGCAACATTAAATTTGAAGCTTTTAGAGATGTTTAAACTTTAAGTGGTACACATATGTACCATCCGGGTCGAAAGGGTTAACTAACCACCCTATTACGCAAAATACAGAAGACCTAGTTCTATTTTTTCTTGTTTTTATACCCGCCACCAAAAAAATGGTGGGGGTATATTCATTTTGTCATTCCGTTTGTAACACATCGAAATATCCATTTTAGACCCCATAAAGTATATATATTCTGAATCAGGGTTTGATTTGATGACGATCTAGCTATGTCCGTCCGTCTGTCCGTCTGTTGAAAGCACGATAGAGGTCGCACCGAAAAAGCTAGGGGGCTCAAGTTTTGCCAGAATCTTTCTTATAGACAAGGTTTGTTTGGTATTAAAAGTGGGCTAAATCGGAATATTAGGAAGAGAGTTATAGCTCGAAAAGCAAGAGTAGTTCGAAAAAACCGTGTCCTTCGAACATCGAATAAAATGGAATTGTGTCCAAACGCATTAACGTAGACTCGTGAAACTTCGAATATATATTTCCTGAGTAAAAACAATATTTTTTCCCGAAAATTGTCTAAATCTATGCATTAGGAGAGGAGTTATCGATCAAAATGTGCGAAAATGTATACCGCACAGTGTATTTTTCGGTATATTTGAAACAAAAACGTCATAAAAGCAACAAAATTGGATGTACGACTCTGAAATTTTGCACACTTTGCTTTTTGGTGAGACGCTTTTTTGTATCGGAAAATCAATGTGCCACGCCCACCTCCCATATAACGGTTTATCTTAAATTCATGTAATTTCTCTATTGACAAAGTTTTTGGGAAAATAAAGGACTATATTGAAATATCTAAGTTGTATTTATTAGCAGAAACCTTATTGACACGCCTACTTTAACGCCCGCTTTCATTGAAAGACTACATTTACAAAAGCATTTTAGTAGCATATCGAAGTTATAAAGGGTGGTTAAATTTTAAGGACCGATGTTGAATTTAAATAAAACACAAATTATTTAGAATATTATTATTATTTCTTTTTGTAATTATAATATTTGTATGGTTCAATTATGTATTTAACAAAATATCTGCCAAATGGCCCCCCCATCCTTGGCGCCACTCCTCTATCCGATGGTCCAAATTTTCAATGACAATGTTGATGCTCAATTGTTAGGCATGATGATGAGGGGAGGTTGAATGCTCTTTTGCCACACTATCGCAAAAAACAGCAATGGTTCCCATTCAACGAACTAAGAAGTCATTCACAGATTTTCTAACATTTTATACAGACCCGTTTTGCAGAAATTTAAATATTTTTTACAATTTTCCCGATTGTGGACGAATTTGAACGAATATGTTGATCAAAAGAATTACGAAGTGCACAAAATGCGATTTGATTTTAACGCCCATTTTTATAAAAAACCTGAATAACTTTAAAGCGTTGCTCATTTGTGTATCTTTCCACGTATCAAATTGAGTAAGTTTGAGATTGAGAAATATCAAGTGAAATGCAGAAAACAAATTTAAAGGCTAGGTGTAGTTCACCTTCAACATGGGCCCTTAAAATTTAAACACCCTCTACAAAGAAAGTGATACATAGTTTATTATAAATTATTATTATTCCATAATGATTAACAAAATAATAAATATTGTGCTTTAAATGTACACAAAATTGGTGGTGGGTATAAAAGATTCGGCACAGCCGAATATAGTGCTCTTACTTGTTTATAATAAATAAGCCTTAATTAAACTAACAATACAACTGTTTTATTTTTTAAGTTATATATGTAAAACCGTGGCTGAAAGAGTTAAATGACATTAAAATCTCGTCAGTATTGAAAAAGTAAAAAAAATAAGTAAATTATTAATAAATAAACAACAACAAAAAAAACTCAAAGAAATAATAATAAAAGTAGAAAAAAAAATCCAAGAAAAGCAAAAAAAAAAAGCATTTCCCGAGAACCTGTCATCAGACCGGAGAGATCAACACCAATAGCTTCACCAACAAGCAACCCATTCACCCGGCAAGACTTAGTTTAAGTTATATACTTACATACATATGCTATATTACCCTAAATTGTCCCCTATAAACATATGCATGCGTATTTGCCAGAGCTACAAGTTTTCTCTGAACGACAGTTTTCTTTTCCTTATAAATAGAATATGCCTGCATATGTTGTAGGATCTTAATATTAATATTATCCTTATTTTATAATTTTTATAAACGTAATATTTATACTCGTGGCCACAATTCATAAGTAGCCATTTATTTATATTAGATGTTTTATTGCAGTATTTATACTTTGTAGTTCTCACATTGTTGCAAAAGTAATAAAAATTCAAAAGCTAACTATATTTTATTTTATTTTTTTTTTTGCTTTAATTCTAAATAAAGAAATTAATAATATCACAATAAATTTAAATTCTGAGTAAGTTTTAGGACGTAGAAGGTAAATGTTGTCATAGGGACAGAATTAGAAAAATTAGGTAGTATTTCTGTCAAGGAGTCTGACTGTTAGTCAGCGTGGCGGGCAACTATACCCTAGATGTGAAACACCACGGCATCATAGATTTCATTCTCATTTTGCACATCGCTTACGTGATGACTTTCCTACGGTATATATTAATCAGGTAAAAGTGTATATCTATGTGTTAAGCGTCTAGGAAAATCGGGGTAAGAGCCAAAACCTTGTTGGGCTAGCTGGAGATCTATTCTTGCCTCTTAATTACCGCGTTTAAATCACATAAAGGTTACTTTAAGATTCTTCACATTTAATTGATATATTAATCGTCCTGGCTTTTTCTTTTTTTACAAAACATGGTCATAAAGGTCTCTACAGGTACTTTGATTCAAACAATTACAGTATAAATAAGAGTTTTTCAACCCCTTCACTGTCATATGGAAAGTGCTTGCGAAAGTGATTAGTGAAGTTTAAAGCCTTTGACAGTCTTGTGTCTAATCAGTTATATTGAAATATCTAAGATGGAGGCGTGTAAAAAGTTTAATTACGTTTTTTATGTATGTGGGAATTATAAAAATATGCCAAGTCGTCGTAAAATTACTATTGAAACAAGTACCTTGTATGAATCATATTTTGCTTTAAGTGTTATATATGGTAAGAGTTGGACACCATCAATAGTGTGTACACACTGCATTTACCATTTAAATAAGTGGGGGAAAAATGGAGACGCCATGCCATTTGGTGTTTCAATGATTTGGAGATCCCATAGTTCATGTTGAAGATGAGTGTTATGCGTGCATAAATTATACAGCAGGCAGGCCCGGGCAGTATTTGAAATACTTGTATTTGAAATACAGATACAAGATACAAATACGTATTTTGTATCTGTATTTGAAATACATGGTTTGAAAGTATTTTGTACTTCAAATACACAACTGAAAAGTATTTTGTATTTCAAATACATGTGGCTCAAAAACACATTTATACAAAATACATTTATTTTTTTACAATTAATTTGAAAATAAGTTGTATCAGACAAAAGCGAAAATCGCTAGAAACTATGACCATTAAAATTTCACATTTGACAACACTACTATTCAGCTTTGAATTGTTTGGTCTAAGGCGAATTCATTTACACTATTCAAATGTAAAGCTAGAGAGTTATATTTGCCGAGGCATCTGAGATGCTTCAGCCACACATTAAGTCTTTTAGCCACAACAGATATGAATAATTTCATAAAAAATGCTCGTGCCAGTAGGATTTACTACTTGGCAATTGCTAAATGTACTTTATTATGGAATTTATCCAGAATACCCAAATCAGCTGAAGTTATAAAAGATTGGCTCGGACATCAGTTAGTATACCCATATCCCACAAGATGGAACTCACTTTTCGATTCCATAGTACAGCTAATGAAAAGAAAATCAAAATTAAATGAATTATTTTGTAAGTTAGATAAGGCTAACACGTTCTATGCTATAGAACTGGAGTACTTTGAGGAACATTGAAATATTGAAACCAATATTGGACTACATAGAGGCAAATAATTGCTATTATGGAAAAGTTTTGCCTACTTTAATGCCTGTAAAAACCATATTAGATCGGCTGCAATGTTACAATTTGAGGCATTTCAGTTGTATTTTACCAAAACTAAGGGAGAGCGTTGAGAGAAGATGTGTTAAGTTTTTCATGCTGGCACCTAAAGCAAATAGAGCCATATTGGCTTTATGTTTCTACCCAAGTTTTAAAATGCGTTGGCTGCCAGAAAACATAACTAGAAAACATCAATAGATACCTTAGAAAAAAAAAACAAGTAAGAGCACTATATTCGGCTGTGCCGAATCTTTTATACCCACCACCAGTTTTCCGCATTTCCGAAATGCGAGATTTATTTTTTAATATCCCGGGATCCCGCAGCAAAACAAATAAAAAGTTAATTTGTTTTCAATTAAAAAAAACTTTTTATTAAGAAGCATAAAATAGTTTATATAATGTAAAAGAAACGCTTCAAAACATTAAAAATTAATAAAGAAACTTGAATTTAAAAAATAAATTGAGTAAAAATATTTGTTATTGAAAGAAATATTATTCTCTAGATACGAGATCAAATAAGAGCACAAAAAACAAAAATACAGGTACTTCAGCTATGAGATCAAAAATAAAATCATTAGAATTCAATTTCAATATAAATAATATAAACATATGCTTTCGAATCGTAGCCACCTTTTTATTTCCCGGGATCCCGAAAAATAATCCCGGGAAATCGGGAAGACTAAATAACTCAAATTCCCGGGAAATAACCCAATTTATAGCACAAAATGTATTTGTTTGTTATTAACAGTAATCGCTATGCAATAATCTCTTTATACTAAAATATGTATCACTTTCTTTGTATAACTTCGATATGCTGGTAAATTTTTTTTGTGAATTTAGTCTTTCAATGAAAGTGGGCGTTAAAGTAGGCGTGTTGAAGTTGTTTCTAATAATGAATGCAACTTAGATGTTTAACTACAGTCCTTTATTATTCCAAAATCTTTATTCATAGACGAATTATATGAATTTGGGATAAAACGTAGGCGTTAAAGTGGGCGTGTCACCTAAATTTTCTGGCATAACAATAACATTGACTAGAAGGATATAATTAGCAAATTTCATCATATTAACTCCAATTTTGTCGGTTTTATGAGCTTTTATATTTCGTTAACAGTTGATAACGAGAAATGTGGTCGTAATAGTAGGCGTGTAAAAGTTGTTGTAGTCTTTCAATGAAAGTGGGCGTTAAAGTAGGCGTGTTGAAGTTGTTTCTACTAATGAATGCAACTTAGATGTTGCAATATAATCTTTTATTTTTCCAAAATCTTTATTCATAGAGATATTATATGAATTTCAGATAAACCGTTATATGGGAGGTAGGCGTTTAAGTGGGCGTGTCACCTAAATTTTCCATTAGCCCATTTTCAATACCAAACAAACCTTGTCTACAAGAAAGATTCTGGCAAAATTTGAGCCCCCTAGCTTTTCTGGTGCGACCTCTATCGTGCTTTCAACAGACGGACGGACATAGCTAGATCGTCATAAAATCAAACCCCAATTCAGAACATATATACTTTTTGGGGTCTAAAATTGATATTTCGATGTGTTACAAACGGAATGACAAAATGAACATACCCCCACCATTTTTTTGGTGGCGGGTATAAAAAAAAATAAAAATCGTGAAGCAATGCTTGGATGCAGCAGAAGTAGTAATAATTGCAGTAAAGACGTTGAAGATTTTATTGTTTTTTGCCAAAAAGAACATTGGTCAACCTCGCACATCAAATTTCGAATTAGAGTTTATCAGTTTCCTAAATGATAAGAGCAAGGAGATTTCAGTTTTGGAAACCTATCCAAATATTAAAAATGCATTAAGAGAATTTAACAGTAGCTTGTGTTCCTCAGGGCCTGTAGAAAGATTATTTTCCTTAGCAGGTTTTATACATTACCCAACAAGAGGCTCTTATCTGATGATTCTTTAAAAAATCTAGTTTTTATTAAAGGAAATACCTGTTTTATTGAATAAATTTTTTATTTACTAACTATTAAATTCTAAATATGCAATCATTGTCTGATTTTTGTATTGAAAAATTAGTTGTAATTAAGGCCAATTGTAAATACATATATGTAAATTATAAAACTTTTTTTTTTGGGAAGTGAATGTATTCTGAATGAATTTGTTTCTCATTATTATTATTTTTTCAGCTGCGGACACCGCACTGAGGCTGAATGCCACAAGGGCATGGAAGTATGTGAATTATGGACATGCACGAATTTTGGGTATGATCAATATTGCTTCTCCTATTGATTACAAGGTACCTGAACCAGTATTCGATCCGGGTTTCGTGACAAATATACCGGATAGATCTGAATACGACAACGGCCTACGACCTTCAGGGAATGCTATCCAGATATTTACTGACGGATCGAAATCACATGCTGGAGCTGGATGTGGTATCTTTTCGATCCAGTTGGGTTTGGAATTGTCCCTTAGGCTACCGGATTACTGTAGCGCGTTACAGGCCGAATTAATGGCTATTAAGACAGCCGCGGAACAGATTCAGTATAATGAAATATCTGGCAGGGATATTTATATATTTACTGACAGCAAGGCGGCTATAAGGTCCCTTGAGAATATGTATAGCACATCGAAAATTGCCCAGGAATGCCGGGTGTCTCTTGAGCAAATAGCGAGACATTCAACGGTTACCCTTGTGTGGGTTCCAGGACATGGGGATATTGATGGTAATAATAGAGCTGATGCACTTGCAAAAGCCGGTACTACTTTAGATTCGGTTGAATCCAGTTGTGCTTTGGGTATTCCCTTATCAAGGGTAAGCAGCTAATCTCGCATCGATTCTATTTGGATGCCAAGGAAAGATGGGTGTGAGAACCCACTTGTTTGGAAACCAGAAAGATCTGGCCTGACATGGATGTGCATAGGACCTAATATGCAATAAATTTGCCCCGAATCCACCTTAGGAACCTCATAGCGGTCATTACCGGACACTGGCCTATAGGTACACATGCGAAAAGGCTGAGTATCTCTTACAACGACTTCTGCAGAAGTTGCGATAACGAGGAAGAGGAGGAGACAACTGAACATCTTCTCTTCTCTGTAATTGTCCTGCATTCGGGGACCTGAGACACCAGATTCTAGCTCAGCGAATACTTGTGAGTAAAACATGTCTTTCCGCAGTTGACCTGGGAAAGATCCACACCTTCGGAAACAGGACAGGATGGCTGAGAAACGACGGCCAGAGGACATAGACGAACGGGCGTTGGTGTCTACGGTATCACAACGGGACCCTCGGAGGACCCAAGTAAGCTATGCCTTCGGGCGGCTGCCGGATCTAACCTTACCTAACCTATGTGTTACATAGGGTACCAAAAAAGAACAAAATTATAGTTTTTACCCGGGATTGTCAACAGTCCAAGGCGGCAATCATTGTCTGATTTTTGTATTGAAAAATTAGTTGTAATTAAGGCCAATTGTAAATACATATATGTAAATTATAAAACTTTTTTTTTGGGAAGTGAATGTATTCTGAATGAATTTGTTTCTCATTATTATTATTTTTTCAGCTGCGGACACCGCACTGAGGCTGAATGCCACAAGGGCATGGAAGTATGTGAATTATGGACATGCACGAATTTTGGGTATGATCAATATTGCTTCTCCTATTGATTACAAGGTACCTGAACCAGTATTCGATCCGGGTTTCGTGACAAATATACCGGATAGACCTGAATACGACAACGGCCTACGACCTTCAGGGAATGCTATCCAGATATTTACTGACGGATCGAAATCACATGCTGGAGCTGGATGTGGTATCTTTTCGATCCAGTTGGGTTTGGAATTGTCCCTTAGGCTACCGGATTACTGTAGCGCGTTACAGGCCGAATTAATGGCTATTAAGACAGCTGCGGAACAGATTCAGTATAATGAAATATCTGGCAGGGATATTTATATATTTACTGACAGCAAGGCGGCTATAAGGTCCCTTGAGAATGTGTACAGCACATCGAAAATTGCCCAGGAATGCCGGGTGTCTCTTGAGCAAATAGCGAGACATTCAACGGTTACCCTTGTGTGGGTTCCAGGACATGGGGATATTGATGGTAATAATAGAGCTGATGCACTTGCAAAAGCCGGTACTACTTTAGATTCGGTTGAATCCAGTTGTGCTTTGGGTATTCCCTTATCGAAGGGTAAGCAGCTAATCTCGCATCGATTCTATTTGGATGCCAAGGAAAGATGGGTGTGAGAACCCACTTGTTTGGAAACCAGAAAGATCTGGCCTGACATGGATGTGCATAGGACCAAATATGCAATAAATTTGCCCCGAATCCACCTTAGGAACCTCATAGCGGTCATTGCCGGACACTGGCCTATAGGTACACATGCGAAAAGGCTGAGTGTTGAACCGTGTTCAACAAGTTATTTGATAATTATATATTTCATATATGTTCTCTTTAAGTTTATCTTGAATTCTCTCTTTTTTTTCTCATGAAGAAGTATTAGTTTGTTCCCCTTGAACATGTTTAATTTACTCAAGTTAGCGGTTTTCTTTTGTATATAACAACTATTTACATAGATTTAGTATACATAAATAAATTACCCATTTTAATACTAATAAGTTAGTTCTAAGACTGAAATCAATAAAGCAACAAGCTTTGCTTAGTTAGTCAAGGTTTATGAAATCTGTTTGTGTTTTATTTGCTAAGCACACCCGTGAGCTTAGGTAAAGGAAAGGTTCCCGAGCCTAACATATGGTCCGTCGAAAACTCCTAGAGTAGGCTAGGAAAGGAAAGAATCGGTGGATTGGAAGCCACTAATCTTCAACCTGAAGAAAATCGACAGTTGTCTCTACCGACGGCAACTTCAATTTTACAAAACAAACAACAAGTTATTTTATCGTGCTCCCGGCAGATGAAATAAAAAGCGTACTCCATTGTGCAGCATCACGTGCTATTGAAGATATCAACAACTACATGGTCTTTTTTGTGCATCCACTTCTGGTAACAACACAAGGCACATCACAGAACAATTGACATAAATACAGGAAAAAATAAGGTATGTACTGTGTTTATTAGTTAATTTGTGCGACAGAATTTTTCTCAAAAAAAAAAAAAAGAACAACAAGCATCAAGTTACAAAAATTTCATAAGGATAATAATAAATAAATAAAAAGAAAAGAACCTTATCATACATACATGGTTAATATACATGGAAAGTTACATCTAAAAACGAACAATTTACAAACCACTAATTATCATTAAAAAACCCACTAATTATGCCACTAAAAAGTTGTCATCACTAACGAAAAAAAAAGAGACAACTATCAATACTACAACTAAATGTGTTCATTCATCTCTACCTACCGGCTATTGTTTTATTCCAGTTTGTTCCCACTGTAGCACATCCAATAAAAGAAAAAGAAAAATTGCAAATGAAGTGCGCGCGTATAAAATTATAACAAGCAAAAAACTAAAAGCTTTATAAATAAATTAAATTAAAAAAAAAAGGAAAGTTAAAGTGTGTGAAAATAAAATAACTAAAGGTGCCGTTTTAAGGGAAGAAAAGGAAAAAGAAAACATAGGCTACTACAAACAGTTTAACACATTAAAACAAAAAAAAATAGTTCGTAAAATAATAATAAAAAACTAAAATCCTTTAGGAAAACAATTTAATAAAAGTACCTACATATAGAAATAAAAATACATAAAATTAAAAACAAGTATAGGTGGACAAAACAATTAAAAAAAAAAAAAACAATTTTTTTGAACAATTGTATTAACAAATAAAACAATTGTAAAATCTACAAGCAAAACAACAACAACAAACAAGTGAACCTACGACAATATATTTACAACAACAACAGAAAGAATTTTAAAAACGGCGTATACAGAGACAAACAAAAAACTAGTCAGAGGTTCCCTACCATAAAATAAAGAAGAGCCGGTATTAAACAAAGGTGAGTTCGCAATTATTTATAATGAATTAAATACATTCAAAGTCAAGAGGATTTATTAGTTCGCGGCAATAAGTTTAAAAGGAAAAGGTTATAAGTGGTCAAGGCAAAGCAGAATAAAATTAATTTTTCGAATTTTCTGGAATAAAAGAATATTACATCAAAGTATTGTTTTACAAATTTTTATCGGTAACTTACCTCAAGTAAATTCACTATATGAAGATTTTTGGATTATTCAAGCGGTAATAAAGATTTCAAAGAAGAAACTATATTTGAGTTTTTCGATCAGGGTAAACGCTATGGCAGCATTAAAAAGAAGGTGTAAATTTGATTTAAACCAAATACAGAGTTTTTGTACCAATTTCGAAAGAACTTGTCCTATAGATAGCTCAGCTGCATATCTTGATGTTAAGAAAGAAGAATTGCAAAGGCGATGGAATAAGTTAGTAGAGTCATATGAGGCATACATGTTAGATGAAAAAGAGCAACAAAATGAAGATGTGAAAGATGAAGTGTCTTTGAAATATGAGGAGGCATGCGAGCTATACGAATCTGTAAAATCGAAAATTTTAACAAAAATAGAATCGTTTTCTACGGGTGAAATTCAGCACTCGAATTTCATACCTTCGCTGAAGTTACCTGCGTGTGAAATACAGGAATTTGAGGGTGGGTACTCCAAGTGGCCGGCTTTCCGAGACATGTTTCAGGCGGTTATCGGAAAAGATCCTTTCATATCTCCAGCACAGAAACTATATTATTTACGTAGCAAAATGAGAGGCGAGGCCTACCAAGCCATTAAGGATTTCGACTTGGTAGATAATAACTTTCAGTTAGCTTGGGAAACATTAAAAAATAGATTTGAGAATAAGAGACTTTTGGTGCAGGATCAAATAAAAAGGATTCACGCTGTTCAACCAAGTCCACATGAAACAGTCAAATCTCTGAGGTATATTCAAAATACAGTTAACGACTGCTTAGCAATTTTGAAAAATTACGAAATCGAATTGCACGATAATGACCCATTCTTAATTCATGTTATAGTCTCAAAGCTTTCAGATGAAACAGTGAAGGAATGGGAGGGGTCCCTTAAAAATCATCGTGAATTGCCTACCTGGCCACAATTGAACAATTTTTTTTCTGAACGAATAGACATCTTGGAAACCATATCAGATAGGAGAACGCTCCCATCAAAGAGACACAGTTCTTCAAGAACGCAATCATTTAACACTCAGAGTGAACAAGTTTTAAGCTGCAAGAAATGCAAGCAAAATCATCCACTAAGATTTTGCAAATCATTTAAATCTTTGTCGGCAGGTGAGCGGGTGAAATTTGTTTTTGAAAACAAATATTGTGCCAATTGCCTTTCTCCCACACATTTTAAAGCAAAATGCTTAAGTAAAAATACTTGCTCTATATGCCAGAAAAAGCATCACACAATGCTACATCTAGAAAATGCAGAATGTTCCAAATCTAGTAGTTCACAAAGGAACCAGTCCCAGTCCAATCCAAACCTTGAAAACAAACCTTCAACTTCAAATCTAAGTACAGAAGCTTCAACCTTTGGCACACAAGTTGAAGAATTAAATAACATAAGTGCATATTTTATTAATCGTGAAGGAACCACATTGTTGCCCACAGCACTTATTCAAATTGAAAAGGGTGGGGAATTATTTACTATTCGAGCTCTTCTAGATAACGGTGCAGAGAGAAGTTTTATAACTACAAGTATTCAGCAAAGACTTGCACTCCCATTGGAGAAACATTCAAGTCAGATATCAGGGTTTGGTGGAACCATAGTGGGGAGTTCAAAGGGCAAATGTTTCGTTGACGTAAAATCAAGAGTTTCAAACTTTAAAATAAAAATATTGGCAATTGTAGCACCCAAGATAGCTAATTTCCTACCCTCGAGTCGTATTGAAGTCGAAAACTACAGAGCAATTAAAAGTTTAACTCTAGCTGATCCAAAATTTTATCAACCTGCTGCTATTGATATGATAATCGGTAGCGACTATTTACCGTTTATTAATCTAGAAGGTGTACGACAAAATATCTCCGGTAATTTAGAAGCAAGAGATTCACACTTCGGTTGGTATTTGTCAGGTCCAAATAAACCGAAGAAAATAAATGCATTTTCTACTTCTGTGATGCTCTCGGAAAATTTGCTTCTCCATGATCAAATCCAAAGGTTCTGGGAACTTGAAGAGGTAGAAAGGGATCTTACAATTACAGAAGCTGACACGTTTTGTGAAAACTATTTTCAAGCAACTACTACTCGTCAGTCGGATGGTCGGTATATAGTGCGTTTGCCATTTAAAGAAGCTTTTCCAGAAGAGTTATACTTGGGTCATTCCAGAAATAGTGCTTTGGCTCAATATCATAGAATGGAAAAAACTCTTGAAAAATCTCCAGATTTAAAAGAAAAATATCATGAGGTTCTCCAAGAATATATCGACATGGATCACATGGAACTCGTATTTCATCAAAATAACGAAAAACCAAAACAAAATTCGTATTTTCTCCCACATCACGCGGTTACACGACCGGAAAGTAAATCAACAAAAGTTAGGGTGGTGTTTAATGCATCTAAGAAAACAAATAGCGGATTTTCATTGAACGATGTTCTTCACCAAGGCCCAGCTCTTCAAGCAGATTTAATGCAGATAGTGCTTAATTGGCGCTATTACAAATACGTGTTTACTGGCGACATAGAAAAGATGTTCCGCCAAATACGCGTTCATGAAGCTGATCGACCGTATCAGCGAATTTTATTCCGTAATGACAAGGATAAATTTATAAAATCATACCAAATGAAAACAGTTACCTTTGGAGTCAACTGCGCACCATTTTTGGCTTTACGAACTCTACAGCAGTTAAGCGAGGACTGCAAAAATCATTTTCCAAAAGCATCTACAATTCTAAAGAGCGAAATCTATGTGGATGATATATTGTCAGGAGGACACACTTTGGAGGAGGCAGAATTGAAACAAAGTCAACTAATACAGGCTTTAAATTCAGCAGGCTTCCCCATGAAGAAAATTACAGCCAATGACAGCTTTCTACTGAATAACTTGGCCCGGGAGGATCTTCTAGATGAAGATATATTAAAGCTTGGGGACTCCAGTACAACCAAAACCTTAGGCATACGATGGAACGCTATGTCAGATTCTTTCTATTACGATATAAAACCAAACCAAATTGTAACCAGCCCTACAAAAAGACAAATATTGTCAGTTATTGCGAAGTTATTTGATCCTCTAGGTTGGCTGGGTCCAATTGTGATAGTAGCTAAAATCTTAATGCAAGAATTATGGGAAGCTAAAACGGGATGGGACGAGAGTGTTCCACTGCCTATAATTGCAAAATGGGATTCATTTCTAGGATCTCTACCGCAGATTTCAACACTTAGAATTCCTAGATGGGTACAATTCACACCAGCACACACGATACAGATTCACGGATTCTGTGACTCATCAGAAAGAGCTTACTGCGGATCAATTTATATGAGAACTGCAGCTTCGAATAGCGAAGTTTTTTGTAACATCCTTGTAGCTAAAACTAAGGTAGCTCCAATTAAAAGAACTACAGTGCCAAAACTTGAACTGTGTGGAGCAGTCTTGCTAGCAAAATTAGTTAAAAGTCTAATGGACAATGCAAAGTTCCTCTATGAGCTTTATTTGTGGACAGACTCCGCGATAGTCCTTGCTTGGCTACAAAAACCACCAAACAGTCTCAAAACTTTTGTGGCAAATCGTGTTGCCAAAATTACTAGTATATGCAATAGCAGCAACTGGAAACACGTAAAAACGGAGGACAATCCTGCAGATCTCGGCACTCGTGGTTGTTCCCCGCAGGAACTCATTGAAAGTAAACTATGGTGGCATGGACCCTCATGGCTATCACAGCCAATTGAACTTTGGCCAAAACCCAGAGCTTTTGAGCCTACAGATTTGGAGACGAAAAAGGTGTCAACCCTGCACGCAAAGGTCGTTTCAGGCAAAAGAAATACAACTTTACAAGAAGAATTTGACTTTAATGACATTTTGAAACGTTTTTCCTCATTTGCTCGAGCCTTAAGAGTCATAAGTTATTGTTTCCGGTTCTTCAATCGTATGCGGAAGCGTCACATTAAAGTTCCACTGTTTATAACATCAGAAGAAATACAATTCGCCAAGAATCGCTTAATGGTCATCGCACAGAAAAACTACTTTCCCCAAGAATATAAATGTCTTCAAAATAATTGTCCAATTAAACAGAAAAGCAGACTTCTAACCTTGTGTCCATTCCTTGACGAAGATGGTCTACTACGAGTTGGAGGTAGACTTAGAAACTCGGAACTAAGCTACCAGGAACGGCATCCTGTAATTATTCCGGAAAAATCCCAATTTGCAACTCTCCTCATAGATTACACCCATAAGATTTTGCTTCATGCAGAACACCAGATCATGCTAAGAGCCGTTAGACAAGGGTTCTACATCATTCGGCTAAAGAATTTAGTACGAAAATGTATTCGAAGTTGCAAGGCTTGTACTATCTACAAACACAAAGTGCAACAACAAATAATGGCTGAACTTCCTGCAGAAAGAGTGAATTTTTCATTGCCGTTCACTTATACAGGGGTAGACTTCGCAGGTCCGTTTAATCTCAAAACATCTAACTTACGAAATGCAAAATTAATCAAAGGTTACGCAGCCGTATTTGTATGCTTCTCTACAAGAGCAATACATTTAGAAGCGTGCTCAGATCTTTCAACAGACGCATTTTTGGCTTGCTTTGACAGATTTACTGGACGTAGAGGCTGTCCAAAAACTATGTTTTCTGACAATGGTCGAAATTTTCTGGGAGCTGGCCTAGCCCTGCGTAAGGCCCACAACGAATTCCTTAGAACTGCAGAGAAAGCCTTATCAGAAAAGTACAACGCTCATGGTTTTAAGTGGTCATTTATACCCCCTTATGCACCTCACATGGGTGGCCTCTGGGAGGCCGCAGTAAAGAGTATGAAATCACATCTGAAAAAGGTAGCTTTTCGTGGAGCCCAGAATTGAAGCTGTATTGAATTCACGTCCAATGTCTCCGTTGACAGAAAACCCAGCAGAATTAATACCCTTGACTCCAGGTCATTTCTTGAGAGGAGCACCAATAGTAGCCCCCGCTGAAGCTAAAGAAGAGCTCCCGTTATATAGTTTAAACTACATCAAACGTTGGAATCGTCTAAAGGCTATTCAACATATCTTTGCACGCCGTTGGAAAAACGAATATGTCACTGAACTTCAAAGAAGAGTGAAATGGAAAACTGAACAACATAACATTAAACCTAATGACTTCGTTGTCGTTAAAGATGATTTATTACCACTGTCTGGCACATACGCACGCACGTTCATCATGCCAGTCTGCCAATCGTTGCGCTATTTGTGGTGCAAAACACCATTCGATGCTACATCGTGAGCGTCCTCATGACGTCACCTCCTCAAGCTTCGAGGAAGAGCCTGTGTCCAATGTTCCAGCGGAACATCCACCATCGAGCTCCACTCCCCGAGAAGTAACAGAAGTACCCATGTTCCCGTCTTTCCGGGTTAACTATATTCCCCCTCTCGTCAGAGTCAACCTTATTCACCGAGGAAACCCTATGTGGGTCACGTTCTTGCTGGACCTAAAAGCGGAAACTTCGTTTTTAAAGAGAAGCGTGGCGAACATCTTTCCGGGGTTTGTACCTGAGGTTCGTGTAGAAGATAAGTACTTCAGCCTATTCCAGGTAGCACCAACGTATGAGCCACGAAGCCGCCACGGCCCCATTGCTCGCTGGAAACTGGAAGTTAAAGAAGCGAATGTAATAGTTCCACCCCCAATTGAAGATTCGAAACTTGCTGATCATTTTCGGGAGACTGTGCCCCAAGCGCATCCAAACTTTGCCATGTGTCGTGAAGTAGACGGCGTAATTGGCAGACGAACTATATCTGCCATTATGTCTGAACAAATTATACCGCATAATGAAACCCTTCCACGCGCCCAGTATTCGATATTCGGTTGGGTTATTTCTGGACTGTGGCGGGGCTGCAGTTGCCCGGGAGTATGTTGAACCGTGTTCAACAAGTTATTTGATAATTATATATTTCATATATGTTCTCTTTAAGTTTATCTTGAATTCTCTCTTTTTTTTTCTCATGAAGAAGTATTAGTTTGTTCCCCTTGAACATGTTTAATTTACTCAAGTTAGCGGTTTTCTTTTGTATATAACAACTATTTACATAGATTTAGTATACATAAATAAATTACCCTTTTCAATACTAATAAGTTAGTTCTAAGACTGAAATCAATAAAGCAACAAGCTTTGCTTAGTTAGTCAAGGTTTATGAAATCTGTTTGTGTTTTATTTGCTAAGCACACCCGTGAGTTTAGGTAAAGGAAAGGTTCCCGAGCCTAACACTGAGTATCTCTTACAACGACTTCTGCAGAAGTTGCGATAACGAGGAAGAGGAGGAGACAACTGAACATCTTCTCTGTAATTGTCCTGCATTCGGGGACCTGAGACACCAGATTCTAGCTCAGCGAATACTTGTGAGTAAAACATGTCTTTCCGCAGTTGATCTGGGAAAGATCCACACCTTCGTAAACAGGACAGGATGGCTGAGAAACGACGGCCAGAGGACATAGACGAACGGGCGTTGGTGTCTACGGTATCACAACGGGACCCTCGGAGGACCCAAGTGAGCTATGCCTTCGGGCGGCTGCCGGATCTAACCTTATCTAACCTATGTGTTACATAGGGTACCAAAAAAGAACAAAATTATAGTTTTTACCCGTTTTTTCCCCCTTAGGGATTGAAAATTCAAAAAAACGTCAGACACCTGTCAGCTTATTTTTTGTGCAAATTACAATACTTTTTCAATTAAATTTGTATCATGTTTAGTTTAGCCGATATAAGATTACCGATTTTACCCGTTTTTACCCTTTTCCCCCCTTAAATTACGATTTTCCAAATATCCATTCTTAGTGGAGCTATACACCGAAAGAGGAACCGATTGTCAAAATTTCATGTCTCTAGCTATTTGCGTTTAGGCTGTGAATCAGTCAGTCAGTCACGTTACTCTTTTATATACATATATAGATAGATTTCTCGATTAATTACGTAAGTAATATGGTGGTTAGAATATTAACCACTGTGACTATATTAGGTTTTATATAATGTGTTTCTCTACATAGTTTTATTTTATATTATAAGGATGCCACGAGTACTCAATAAAAGTTATATAGAAAATATTTTGTTTGAAGATATATTTTCTAATGGGGAAAGTATATGCAATCTTGATTCTGACAATAAACGCAATTATAAGCAGCACACTGATGTGATGGTACTAGGCGATAACCTTTATTGACAAGTTTGACCAACTGAAAAGCACTTATGTTATTGATCGAAAGTCCCGCATATGTTGGCCTCGAATTTTTTTCACTTTTTAGTCTGCACTGTCATAAACCCCTTTATTTTATTATAGAGAGCTCAAAAAAAAATACTATTTATCCCGAACTGGATCAGCTAAAGGTGAATTCACCCATTTGTTCTGATCAAAATTTTTTCCGGAGAATAACATTTTTTACTGAGAGTTTTCTGCAGAACGATTCACCCATTTAAGAAAATTTGTACGAAAAAACAAAGCTGCCATATAATATAAAAATGCAAACAGTTGTACAAAGTGGCAGCACCGCTAGCAAACTATGTAAATATATACAAACGTAAATTATTTCATTAAAATATATGTGAAGAAAATGTCGGATAGAAGAAAACTAAAATTATTATTTTTAATTAAGTGCATGAAGTCAATTTGTTTGCAAAAGAAATTTATAAAAAAAATCGAAAATAAAATGAGTCGCAGTGAGAAAAACCCTGTTTTAAATAATTATTTTTGTACGCACTTTTGCTCATGTCATACAAACATTCTCTTCCTGGTTTTTTTAATTCTTCTATTAATTTTTGAGCAATATTTTCATTAAATTCCATTTTAATTGTTAATTTTTGGCAAAAACAATTTTTGTATAATAAATGTACTGACACTGTGTGATGTGGCAACCAAATTCAATTTTCATGTAAATATTGAAAAACAGTGGCATCCCAATTCAGTTTCTTCTGAACAAGAATTAAAAGGTTTGTTCGACGTAAATCCGGGTAAAGTCCGGTAAAATGAGAGTAAACAAAAAATTCTCTCAGAAAACGATAAATTTACCAAAATTTGCTGGAACGCAAAAAACCACATTTCAAGCCCGAAAAACGTCAAAATTGTACGGCTGTTGCAAGGCATATTTATTCATCAGGTACTCTTGATTCAGCTGATTATTTTTTTCAACACTTATTTTAAATTTCAGCTGTCGAAATGCATAACTAAATAACTATTTTCTCTCTTTTCTAATTTATTTCTAATGTCAAACTTCATATATAAAAAATATAAACAAAAAAATTCTCTCCGAACTGCAATTACCTGGTGAATAAATATGCCTTGGGCTGTTGTTTAGAAATCCAGGTTGATATGCCCCCAGCCGGCTGACCGCCGTCGCCGAATTATTTTGTTCGGATGAACCGCATCAGGCTATCTCGACTTATGGCGTTAAATGCTTTTTACAAGCTAGAAATGAGAGGCATATATTTTTCTCATTCTCTTTTAAAACTTCCTAAAATTTTTACAATTAAGAAATTTATTTTTCTAATTTTTTTCGCTGTCGTATGGTGTTTAGATCGTATAACGAACTGCTAAAGAGATGATGAGATAAAAAAATAATATGAAATATGAAAAAATATATAAAAAATTAAAGAGAAATAAATGTGTACTATGCACTTCCACGCGTTGCTACCAAATTTCGACTGTCTGCTTTTCAGTTTCTCTATTGTAAAAGGAGACTTAGCACTAAGTTTTGATGAAAAAGATTTAAAATAACTCTGTTATGTCCGCAATCAAACAATAGAGTATATGTATATATATTACGGCTGCACTAAAAATTACAAGAAAAACATATTAACATATATCGTTGTTTTTTCAACTCGCTTTCATTCGTGCATATATGGTAATACGAAATCAATTTAATTTTCTATTATAAAAAAAACAGAAGTTTCTGTATGATAACGTTAAAATAGTTTAATCATTATTAGGTTTGATATAAAAAATTATATTGAGTTTTATGTTTATATTTTATTCGAACTTTTTACTATATATTAAATTTTAATGTGAACTATTTTTATTTTGGCTTGAGTTTATTTATTCTTTTATTTAATTTTATAATCCAAATTAAATTAAATTGTAACCATTTTTAGGAATATTCCTTCTAAAATTATTTCCGATATTAGCCGAGCGGAATGCATTTTCGAAATCAGCTACGATTTCATCATCAGCACTCTTTATCGGTATACTACTATGTTATTGAAAAATTTTATTTATGTTACAATTCAATGAGATTTGAATTAGTGAATCTTAGTATTATTTTTCAAATTTTTGTTGAATTTTTTACTTCACCTATCAAATGAAAATTCTTTATTCAACATGTATATATTCTTTATATATTCCTAAAAATGGTTACAATTTAATTTAATTTGAATTATAAAATTAAATAAAATAATAAATAAACTTAAGCCAAAATAAAAATGATTCACATTAAACTTTAATATATTGAGTTTTACTAAAATATATACTGGATCAATACTCTTGGTTTAAAAAATAGTGGAATGCTAAGTTTTTGTAATCGTAAAGATATGACTGCACAATATGATTAACGCAAAACCTACTTATTTCGTTAAAACACTTATTTTCGGTTTTTTTTTTATTTTAATAATTTCTTAAACCAGCTCCAATATACCGCCAGCTCCAGCTCCAATAGCCGCTACCACGCCGTTTTTCTACCAACAGCTTGGACCTCTGCTATTGCTAAAAAAAATTGTTCAACAAATTTTTAGTTTTTAAGTTTAATGTTTGTTAAAGTTTGTCCAAACAAACACTAGAGTGAAATGCATATGTTTTATTAGTTATTAAAATTATTCAAATTACAAAAACTCTATTTATATTCTCAGACAAAGTATATTCCATTGTTTACAAAAATAAAAAATCTTTTCAACATTTTATATTTTTGCAATTTGAAAACAGCTGATTTAGTGATCTGACAGTTTTCCCATTTTACACGCAAAAAAAGTACGGGTAAAGTCTGGTAAAAAGGGAAACACAAATGACTCTCTTATGAACGTTCTCATTTACCCAATTTACCCAATTTTCAACACAAGAAACGCTTTTCGGTAAAATTGGGACCCCGCGGGTTCCCGCGGTAACGTACGTCGAACAAACCTAACATTAAACCAATTCAAGAAAAAACTTTCTGAACAAAATAATCTCTCTCTCTCAAAAGTAAAACATCAAACTTAATATAAAAAAATTTGTTCTGAACTAAAATTTTATGTGTGAATCCAGCTTAAGTACAACTGAGTTTCGAAGACCATGGAATCTGCACCATCACAGTTTAAAAAGCTTTAAAAGATCCCTCTCTGTACCATCTTCTCCATTACGTATATGAATCAAGAGGCACAAACCATAAGTACCAAGAGAATTACGTCTGGAAAGCAGTATTCTTTAGCCAGAGCAATCCACTTCACAAAGATGTGCAAGATTCAGCACTAAAAAAATCCAGCGCGTACTATATATCAATGCAGAACATGTAAACTTTCTTTTTGCATTCGCAAAAATAAAACCTGTTTCTCAGAGGGCAAATTACGGTATTCGAACGTGATCGAAATTTGAAAATTCTTATTAGAATCTCTTTACCTAAAGTAAAATTTCGATCGTGATACAATGCCGTAATTTGGCCCCAGATTTTCAAAAAAAACTAATTATTTATACTATTTGAGTAAAAATACTTAACTTTTCCTATTAATTTATTTATGCCAACTGCCACGGTGGTTACTTAACCCTTTCGCCCCGACATTCGAATAGCAATGCTAAAATAAAATTTTTGATATCAGCAGGTTAATTAAGCCATATATAACTTATTGGTAAAAAAGAATGTGAAAACTATTATGGGGGGCTTTTTCGCTAAAGGCACCACTTGCAACAGAGATTTCGTCGTCTGGTGAATCTTCGTTGTCGCTGAAACCAGATACATCATTTGGTACAAATTCTTCAGAGCTTTCTCCAGAAAACTAAATCGCTAGTACTATCAGCTTCATCTTCCAAAACTTTTCGAATGTCTTCGGGATCCATTTTCTAGGAAAATAAAATATTTTCCTCAAGACAGGATATCATACTTATCGGACGACTGGTACATATGTGTACCATCATACCACACGAATGGTACATATAGGTAATATAAAACATACGTTAATTTATAAATATTTACCTGCCGCAAAAATTTAAATTCTTCTTTGTTTTGAATATTTTCTGCAATTTCACGCACAATATTATGCAAAAACCAATTTAAACTTCACTATAGTTGCGTTGCAAGTCACAAAAAACGGTACCGTAAATACAAAAAACAAAAAAACATAACGGCACATACTGAAATGTATTCAAGAGAACTTAAAGACTATATGGTATTTTTCACAACCAAGCAACATTAAATTTGAAGCTTTTAGAGATGTTTAAACGTTAAGTGGTACACATATGTACCATCCGGGTCGAAAGGGTTAACTAACCACCCTATTACGCAAAATACTGAAGACCTAGTTCTATTTTTTCTTGTTTTTATACCCGCCACCAAAAAAATGGTGGGGGTATATTAATTTTGTCATTCCGTTTGTAACACATCGAAATATCCATTTTAGACCCCATAAAGTATATATATTCTGAATCAGGGTTTGATTTGATGACGATCTAGCTATGTCCGTCCGTCTGTTGAAAGCACGATAGAGGTCGCACCGAAAAAGCTAGGGGGCTCAAATTTTGCCAGAATCTTTCTTATAGACAAGGTTTGTTTGGTATTGAAAATGGGCTAAATCGGAATATTAGGAAGAGAGTTATAGCTCGAAAAGCAAGAGTAGGTCGAAAAAACCGTGTCCTTCGAACATCGAATAAAATGGAATTGTGTCCAAACGCATAAACGTAGACTCGTGAAACTTCGAATATATATTTCCTGAGTAAAAACAATATTTTTTCCCGAAAATTGTCTAAATCTATGCATTAGGAGAGGAGTTATCGATCAAAATGTACGAAAATGTATACCGCACAGTGTATTTTTCGGTATATTTAAAAACAAAAACGTCATAAAAGCAACAAAATTGGATGTACGACTCTGAAATTTTGCACTTTGCTTTTTGGTGAGACGCTTTTTTGTACCGGAAAATCAATGTGCCACGCCCACCTCCAATATAACGGTTTATCTTAAATTCATGTGATTTCTCTATTGACAAAGTTTTTGGGAAAATAAAGGACTATATTGAAATATCTAAGTTGTATTTATTAGCAGAAACTTTATTGACACGCCTACTTTAACGCCCGCTTTCATTGAAAGACTACACTTACAAAAGCATTTTAGTAGCATATCGAAGTTATAAAGGGTGGTTAAATTTTAAGGACCGATGTTGAATTTAAATAAAACACAAATTATTTAGAATATAATGATTATTTCTTTTTGTAATTATAATATTTGTATGGTTCAATTATGTATTTAACAAAATATCTGCCAAATGGCCCCCCCATCCTTGGCGCCACTCCTCTATCCGATGGTCCAAATTTTCAATGACAATGTTGATGCTCAATTGTTAGGCATAATGATGAGGGGAGGTTGAATGCTCTTTTGCCACACTATCGCAAAAAACAGCAATGGTTCCCATTCAACGAACTAAGAAGTCATTCACAGATTTTCTAACATTTTATACAGACCTGTTTTGCAGAAATTTAAATATTTTTTACAATTTTCCCGATTGTGGACGAATTTGAACGAATATGTTGATCAAAAGAATTACGAAGTGCACAAAATGCGATTTGATTTTAACGCCCATTTTTATAAAAAACCTGAATAACTTTAAAGCGTTGCTCATTTGTGTATCTTTCCACGTATCAAATTGAGTAAGTTTGAGATTGAGAAATATCAAGTGAAATGCAGAAACCAAATTTAAAGGCTAGGTGTAGTTCACCTTCAACATGGGCCCTTAAAATTTAAACACCCTCTACAAAGAAAGTGATACATATTTTATTATAAAGAGCTTATTCCATAATGATTAACAAAATAATAAATATTGTGCTTTAAATGTACACAAAATTGGTGGTGGGCATAAAAGATTCGGCACAGCCGAATATAGTGCTCTTACTTGTTTATAATAAATAAGCCTTAATTAAACTAACAATACAACTGTTTTATTTTTTAAGTTATATATGTAAAACCGTGGCTGAAAGAGTTTAATGACATTAAAATCTCGTCAGTATTGAGAAAGTAAAAAAAATAAGTAAATTATTAATAAATAAACAACAACAAAAAAAACTCAAAGAAATAATAATAAAAGTAGAAAATAAAAATCCAAGAAAAGCAAAAAAAAAGCATTTCCCGAGAACCTGTCATCAGACCGGAGAGATCAACACCAATAGCTTCACCAACAAGCATTAACCTATTTCCCTTCAGCAACCCATTCACCCGGCAAGACTTGGTTTAAGTTATATACATATATATGCTAATTACCCTAAATTGTCCCCTATAAACATATGCATGCGTATTTGCCAGAGCTACAAGTTTTCTCTGAACGACAGTTTTCTTTTCCTTATAAATAGAATATGCCTGCATATGTTGTAGGATCTTAATATTAATATTATCCTTATTTTATAATTTTTATACCAAAACGTAATATTTATACTCGTGGCCACAATTCATAATTAGCCATTTATTTATATTAGATGTTTTATTGCAGTATTTATACTTTGTAGTTCTCACATTGTTGCAAAAGTAATAAAAATTCAAAAGCTAACTATACTATACTATACTATATTTTATTTTTTTTTTTTTTGCTTTAATTCTAAATAAAGAAATGAATAATATCACAATGAATTTAAATTCTGAGTAAGTTTTAGGACGTAGAAGGTAAGAATTAGAAAAATTAGGTAGTATTTCTGCAAGGAGTCTGACTGTTAGTCAGCGTGGCGGGCAACTATACCCTAGATGTGAAACACCACGGCATCATAGATTTCATTCTCATTTTGAACATCGCTTACGTGATGACTTTCCTACGGTATATATTAATCAGGTAAAAGTGTATATCTATGTGTTAAGCGTCTAGGAAAATCGGGGTAAGAGCCAAAACCTTGTTGGGCTAGCTGGAGATCTATTCTTGCCTCTTAATTACCGCGTTTAAATCACATAAAGGTTACTTTAAGATTCTTCACATATAATTGATATATTAATCGTCCTGTCTTTTTCTTTTTTTACAAAACATGGTCATAAAGGTCTCTACAGGTACTTTGATTCAAACAATTACAGTATAAATAAGAGTTTTTCAACCCCTTCACTGTCATATGGAAAGTGCTTGCGAAAGTGATTAGTGAAGTTTAAAGCCTTTGACAGTCTTGTGTCTAATCAGTTATATTGAAATATCTAAGATGGAGGCGTGTAAAAAGTTTAATTACGTTTTTTATGTATGTGGGAATTATAAAAATATGCCAAGTCGTCGTAAAATTACTATTGAAACAAGTACCTTGTATGAATCATATTTTGCTTTAAGTGTTATATATGGTAAGAGTTGGACACCATCAATAGTGTGTACACACTGCATTTACCATTTAAATAAGTGGGGGAAAAATGGAGACGCCATGCCATTTGGTGTTTCAATGATTTGGAGATCCCATAGTTCATGTTGAAGATGAGTGTTATGCGTGCATAAATTATACAGCAGGCAGGCCCGGGCAGTATTTGAAATACTTGTATTTGAAATACAGATACAAGATACAAATACGTATTTTGTATCTGTATTTGAAATACATGGTTTGAAAGTATTTTGTATTTTGTACTTCAAATACACAACTGAAAAGTATTTTGTATTTCAAATACATGTGGCTTAAAAACACATTTATACAAAATACATTTATTTTTTTACAATTAATTTGAAAATAAGTTGTATCAGACAAAAGCGAAAATCGCTAGAAACTATGACCATTAAAATTTCACATTTGACAACACTACTATTCAGCTTTGAATTGTTTGGTCTAACCCTACGTTGCCACAGGCAAGTATTTACTTGCAAGTAGTGTATACGTATTACTAACGAAAATCAGGAGAAATGCCAAAAAAAAAACACAAAAATTTTTTGAGTGGCTACACAGCACAGTGCAAGTTCATTTTTAAAATGTCGTCAACAAATAAACTTCAAACAAATTTAAAACAAATGGCGCTGATTCAATTGGTAATTAAGTGTTGTCAATAGCCACTATTGAACGTTACCTTTAGACATGTAACTTTTTAATATAATTTTTTTTATTAAATATTGATATTTATATTAAAACTTACATTTTAAATGAATATTTATATTTTTTCTTAATATGCTTCATATACATATGAGGAGCCGCAGAACAAAAGGTGTTTTTTCGCATTTCGCGAAAAATTGGGTTTTTGGTATTTTTATAATATTTAGGTTAGGTTGAAATCTTGTAGAAACAATCAAGTTTGCATTATTATTATTTTTTTTTACAAAGTAAATGGGTTCTAAAAAATTCATGCTTAACAAAAGGTGCTTTTTTGATTATTTTTTTTATCAAAAGGTGCTTTTTTGTTTATTTTGTTTTCTTTGTGTAGTTTCACTTTTTACTTTAATGATCAAACCAAACTACAGTTAAAGTAAAATTAATCAGATGTTAAAGTCTTTGTGGAAGTCTTTTAATAAAACAGTTTGGTAAAGACTGGAGTGAAAATCAGTCATTATTTTGGTACAAGGACATTTTGTATAACCAGGATAAAGGTATGGAGGATTCAATAGACGAAAATGTTCTTGCCTAGAAGAAGATGTTGGAACAAGAGTTTAACTATTTAACAATTTTCATATGTATTTAAGAAATGTTTAAGTTGCAATTTAATTTAATAAAACGACAAATATAATATACTTAGCTTAACATTTTTTATTATTTTTTATTAGATCAGGTTTAACCACATTCAGTCACAATTTATCGTCATATATGTGTATTCGCATTACAAAATGTACTTTTTCCTTCTATTAACAAAACGTGCTTTTTTACTTTTTTTTACGGAAGTGTTTTTACTTTATTCCTAACAAAAGGTGCTTTTTTGCTATCTTTTTTGCAAAAGGTGCTTTTTCCAATATAAAAATTGAATTATATCAAACATCCCTCACATTTAATCGGGTGACTTACGACAGTTAGATGCATCTGTAGATAAGTAAAAATCTTGTAAGCATTTTCATGTTCTTGCAATTTTTTAAAGGGGCGAAAAAAATAAATCTCGATTTCCCAAAAATTTTAAATGAGCGAAAAAGCACCTTTTGTTCTGCGGCTCCTCATATATACATATTTATTAAAAAAATTAGCTGAATTATTTACAATTGTATGATATATTATTGAGTTAACAAAAAACTCAGTATTAGACAACACTGTTTTTCGGCTTGTTACTTTACTTGCCGTAACTGTAAAAATTTTACTTGCTAAAAAATTTATGCGCAAGCTGAGTCGCAGGTTGCCAAAGTGTAGTTGTGTTAGTAAAAAAGTGTTAGTGTATTGGTTTTTTTCACTTGCACTTGCATGTGGCAACGGTAGGTAAGGCGAATTCATTTACACTATTCAAATGTAATGCTATAAACAAAATCAAGACCACCGACCAACGACTACAAGATGTTAAAAATAGAATACATGCGTGCTTATGAGAATAAATCTTTTAGCCGCTACACGACTACCGACTACACGGCTACTTTTGTAGCCCGTAGCCAACTTATGCTAATTTGTATTTTTCTTGGCTACAAAAAACAGATTAGTGCTGCCAATACAATAAATGCATGAAATGGTGGTTTTAAAAACGCAATACATTAAATATCGCTATTAAAAACGCGAAAAACTATTATAGTGGCTCCATTGAAAAATAATAATCATCTGTTCATTATGTGTTTATTTTTTGTAGTTAGTGGTCGGTAGTCGTTAAAAGAATTAAGTAGCTGGCGACTTGGCTATTTTTGTAGACAGCTTCTTTTGTAGTCGATGGTCGGTAGCCTTTGATTGTGTTTATAGCTTAAAGCTAGAGAGTTATATTTGCCGAGGCATCTGAGATGCTTCAGCCACACATTAAGTCTTTTAGCCACAACAGATATGAATAATTTCATAAAAAATTCTCGTGCCAGTAGGATTTACTACTTGGCAATTGCTAAATGTACTTTGTTATGGAATTTATCAAGAATACCCAAATCAGCTGAAGTTATAAAAGATTGGCTCGGATATCAGTTAGTATACCCATATCCCACAAGATGGAACTCACTTTTCGATTCCATAGTACAGCTAATGAAAAGAAAATCAAAATTAAATGAATTATTTTGTAAGTTAGATAAGGCTAACACGTTCTATGCTATAGAACTGGAGTACTTTAAGGAACATATTGAAAAGTTTTGCCTACTTTAATGCCTGTAAAAACCAGATTAGATCGGCTGCAATGTTACAATTTGAGGCATTTCAGTTGTATTTTACCAAAACTAAGGGAGAGCGTTGAGAGAAGATATGTTAAGTTTTTCATGCTGGCACCTGAAGCAAATAGAGCCATATTGGCATTATGTTTCTACCCAAGTTTTAAAATGCGTTGGCTGCCAGAAAACATAACTAGAAAACATCAATAGATACCTTAGAAAAAAAACAAGTAAGAGCACTATATTCGGCTGTGCCGAATCTTTTATACCCACCACCAGTTTTCCGCATTTCCGAAATGCGAGATTTATTTTTTAATATCCCGGGATCCCGCAGCAAAACAAATAAAAAGTTAATTTGTTTTCAATTAAAAAAAAACTTTTTATTAAAAAGCATAAAATAGTTTATATAATGTAAAAAACGCTTCAAAACATTAAAAATTAATAAAGAAACTTGAATTTAAAATAAAAATTGAGTAAAAATATTTGTTATTGAAAGAAATATTATTCTCTAGATACGAGATCAAATAAGAGCACAAAAAAACAAAAATACAGGTTCAGGTACTAATATAAACATATGCTTTCGAATCGTAGCCACCTTTTTTATTTCCCGGGATCCCGAAAAATAATCCCGAGAAATCGGGAGATTAAATAACTCAAATTCCCGGGAAATAACCCAATTTATAGCACAAAATGTATTTGTTTGTTATTAACAGTAATCGCTATAATCTCTTTATACTAAAATATGTATCACTTATATGAATTATATGAATTTGAGATAAACCGTAGGCGTTAAAGTGGGCGTGTCACCTAAATTTTCTGGCATAACAATAACATTGACTAGAAGGATACAATTAGCAAATTTCATCATATTAACTCCAATTTTGTCGGTTTTATGAGCTTTTATATTTCGTTAACAGTTGATAACGAGAAATGTGGTCGTAATAGTAGGCGTGTAAAAGTTGTTGTAGTCTTTCAATGAAAGTGGGCGTTAAAGTAGGCGTGTTAAAGCTGTTTCTACTAATGAATGCAACTTAGATGTTTCAATATAGTCCTTTATTATTCCAAAATCTTTATTCATAGAGAAATTATATGAATTTGAGATAAACTGTTATATGGGAGGTAGGCGTTAAAGTGGGCGTGTCACCTAAATTTTCCGGCGTAACAATGACATTAACTAGAAGGATATAATTAACAAATTTCATCATTATACCTCCAATTTTGTTGGTTTTATGAGCTTTTAAATTTCATTAACACTAGATAACGTGAAAAGTGGTCGTAATAGGCGTGTCGAAGTTGTTGTAGTCTTTCAATGAAAGTGGGCGTTAAAGTAGGCGTGTTGAGGTTGTTTCTACTAATGAATGCAACTTAGATGTTTCAATATAGTCCTTTATTTTTCCAAAATCTTTATTCATAGAGAAATTATATGAATTTCAGATAAACCGTTATATGGGAGGTAGGCGTTAAAGTGGGCGTGTCACCTAACATAACAATGACATTGACTAGAAGGATATATGTAGCAAATTTCATTATCGTAGCTCTAATTTTGTCGGTTTTATGAGCTTTTAAATTTCATTAACAGTGAATAACGTGAAAAGTGGGCGTAATAGTAGGCGTGTCGAAATTATTTTTAATAATGAAAGCAACTTAGATGTTTCAATATAGTTCTTTATTATTTTAAATCTTTATTCGTAAAGAAATTGTATGATTTTAAAGTTAGACGTTATATGGGAGGTGGGCGTAAAAGTGGGCGTGTCACATTTATTTTCCGTTAGAACAAAGCATTTGTGCAAAATTTCAGAGTCGTAAATCCAATTTTGTTGCTTTTATGACGTTTTTGTTTTTAAATATACCAGAAAATACACTGTGCGGTATAAATTTTCGTACATTTTGATCTATAACTCCTCTCCTAATGCATAGATTTAGGTTATTTTCGGGGAAAAAATATTGTTTTTACTCAGGAAATATATATTTTAAGTTTCATGAGTCTACGTTAATGCGTTTGGACACAATTCCATTTTATTCGATGTTCGAAGGACACGATTTTTTCTACCTACTCTTGCTTTA
This sequence comes from Phyto melanocephala, assembly GCA_941918925.1. Classification (NCBI taxonomy): domain Eukaryota; kingdom Metazoa; phylum Arthropoda; class Insecta; order Diptera; family Rhinophoridae; genus Phyto; species Phyto melanocephala. The sequence goes on from OW799237.1 coordinate 47,815,299, forward strand.
CGAGCTCTAACTCTCTTGCTAATATTCCGATTTAGCCCATTTTCAATACCAAACAAACCTTGTCTACAAGAAAGATTCTGGCAATATTTGAGCTTCATAGCTTTTTTGGTGCGACCTCTATCGTGCTTTCAACAGACGGACGGACATAGCTAGATCGTCATAAAATCAAACTCCGATTTAGAATATATATACTTTATGGGGTCTAAAATGGATATTTCGATGTGTTACAAACGGAATGACAAAATGAATATACCCCCACCATTTTTTTGGTGGCGGGTATAAAAAAAAATAACAAAAATCGTGAAGCAATGCTTGGATGCAGCAGAAGTAGTAGTAGTTGCCGTAAAGACGATGAAGATTTTATTGTTTTTGCCAAAAAGAACATTGATCAACCTCGCACATCAAATTTCGAATTAGAGTTTATCAGTTTCCTAAATAATAAGAGCAAGGAGATTTCAGTTTTGGAAAGCTATCCAAATATTAAAAATGCATTAAGAGAATGGCCGACTTCATAAACGCAAGTTGCAATTCATAATTTGAAAAAATGCGTATGCAATGCTAAACATGTCTTAAGTGCAACCTTGCGTTGCAGAGATTTTTTTTTTTCATTTTATCGGCATTTAGGAACGCTCATGGATCTACTTTTTGTCTCTGCAATATAAAGTGTTTAATTATTTAAATTATTAGTCTGTGATTTAAATAAACTCTATCAATTATAAATAATTTATTAAAAATAAACAAAGAAAATACTAACTCAGCCATTGCAGCTCAAATGTTTGCATACAAAATAAAAATGATGCGCGATTTTGACAGCTAATACTTAGTAAAATGAGTTGCCAAACGATTAGGGACATTGCTAGAAAGTTTACATATGCGTTTACGAAGTGTATGCATTGTAAATATGCATTGCAACTTGCGTTTAGGAAGTCGGCCAATTTAACAGTAGCTTGTGTTCCTCAGGGCCTGTTATCTGATGATTCCTTAAAAAATCTAGTTTTATTAAAGGAAATACCTGTTTTATTGAATAAATTTTTTATTTACTAACTATTAAATTCTAAATATGCTTTTTTTACTTACTTCCCCCACTTGACGCGAGAGAATTAACGCAAGTTTACAAAATAAATCTTTTAAATGTAAAAAGTAAATGAACTCTTTACTAATGAAAATTTAACACTTTAACAATTTTATTGTTTAAATTGTGTATCATATGTACGTACCATAGCTGTTAAGTAATGATTACTTATCGTAATCATTAGTAATTAAATTTTTTTTTTTTTTAAGTTGAAGTAATGAGATTCGCACGATTACTAATTGGTTACGATTACAGATATCCAAAAGTAATGAAGATTATTTAGGATTACGGGAAAATAATCAAAAGTAATCAAAAAATAATTCGACTACTTTAAAGGATTATTTTCGATTATTTTTGATTATTTTTTTTTTTTATTTGGCGAAATTATGGCAATACTGTCACAAATACATTTTTCTTCATGAAATTCTACTATTATTTAATTAGTTGTTGTTTTTTTCATTTTTCGTTATTATTATTGTTGGCAAAAATATGATTTACTAAGGGATGCATTTATTTTTTTTAACACGTCTTATCGTCTTCAATTCCAGTTAAACGACTTCCGGGATTGTCAACAGTCCAAGGCGGCAATCATTGTCTGATTTTTCTATTGAAAAATTAGTTGTAATTAAGGCCAATTGTAAATACATATATGTAAATTATAAAACTTTTTTTTTTTGGGAAGTGAATGTATTCTGAATGAATTTGTTTCTCATTATTATTTTTTTTTCACGTATTTTTCCTTTTTTGTTGATTTTTCAAAATAAAATGTATATATGTATAACATGCTTTTTAAAATAATTAAAATAATTTTAAAAAATAATTAAATATATAAACAGTTGTTTTTTGTATTGAGCTTGAGATCACTTTCTTTTATAAAAAATAGTTTTATTTTTATTTTCCAATATTTCGCTACCACATTGGGTAGCTTCTTCAGGGAAAGTTTTAACAATTTTCAACAATTAAAATGTTAGAATTGAATTTTAATTGTTAATTGTTGAAAATTTTTAAAACTTTCCCTGAAGAAGCTACCCAATGTGGTAGCGAAATATTGGAAAAAAAATTAAAACAATTTTTTATAAAAGAAAGTGATATCAAGCTCAATACAAAAACCAACTGTTTATGTTGGAGATTTCCCTTAAATGCAACTCTGCTTATTACTTTAATTTCTTCATTGTGTTTATCTTTATATGTAATTATATCTATCTAAAAAAAACTAAGTTAATAAGATAAGCGTCACTTGTATTTTTAACGTTTATTTTCATTCTTAATAAAACTATTGAATCAACAGGTTATGGGCCCAGGAGTCTAAGTTATATTTAAATACAAAGGAAAGGAAATTAACAGGTGTAAAGGTTTTTTTTTCGAAGTAACATACGATGATGAGTTCCTCGATATTCCAGATAGACAAATTAGATGTTGGTAATTACGATACTTGGTGTGTACCAGAGTCTGACTTCGGTTATCCGAAAAAAAAATAACTCGAATATTTACTTATCTTTTTCGGTTATAAGTATAACCATGCATTTATCACAGAAAATAGCTACTCGTACATGCATGAATTGCTACGGTTACGAGTATATTTATTACTTATTTTCAAAAATACTCTCTATACATACGTATTATTCGGATATACATGTGCGAAAACAAATTACTTATAAGTATTGGCAAAATACTTACAAGTATTGGCAAAATACTTATAAGTATTGCGACATACTTATAAGTACTTTTGAACAAAAAACAAGTAAAAAACAAGTAAAAGTGCTTTATTCTGCTCTTTCATTTTTTTATCAAACAAAAAGAAAGTTGGTCAGGGCTGGAACTATTTGTATAGTAAATATATATAATATAATTTATATTGCTTATTAATTTAAATAAGCAACGAGCTAACACATAATAATAAAATGTTTTCTTTAAATAAAAATAAATCTACTTATATTTATTATTTATTTTTAGTATTAAGAAACGCAAGTGTTATACCTGAAATTTGTATGGCTTATCAACTTAAAAAAAATTATTTTGATATAAAAGCAGAAAAAGATAAGTAAAACTTAAAGAAAATAAAAGTGAAAATTTAGTTGAATTGATACTGGCAATAGATATGTATTTAACAATGTATTTTTTATTTTGATTTACTATTTATATAATTACGTATGTATTTACATTGCTTTTTGTTAGGAAAAAATCTGTAAGAATTTTGACCTTAATTATTGAAAAAAAAAAAACACAAATTTCCAAAGAAAATCCATCATTAAGAAGGGTGCTCTTATACAGGTAGTGATGACAGCCTATCTGACCCAAATAAATTAATGCCAGAAAAAACCTGTAAATGTTTTTATGTTCTGGACCACATAATGGAACATTCATTGAAACATTTTTAAAACTTTATTTTGAAATCGAATTTGTGTTCACACAGTGGGATTTGAGAGTATGAATAATTATTACCATAAATTGTATTCAAAGTCAGATATTAACCTTTCCATCCCTGCTTTTTATGTATAAAAATCTACTTCTCATCGTGAAGTGAGAGGTTCTATTACATCACAAGTGTTGTCAACTTTAAGATTCAAAAAACATTAAAACAGGAAAAAACGTTTGATTTTTAAGAATATGCGTAAAGTTGCAAATTTTGAATTTTCGATTTTATTTATTTTATAAAATTATAAATTTCGTTATTAGAACCTTTAGGCCTAAAATTATTATAATAATAAAAAATTTTAAGTTAAAGTTGTAACTTTAACTTCACAGTTGGATAATTACAGCTTTTGGTTTTATGCATATCATTATTCTTTTCTTTACTTTTATAAAAAGTTATGTTTGTTTAACCATAGAAGATATCAGAAACATATATATTTAAATTATAACTAATAATAATATAAAATATATAATCTATTTATACAGTTTTTTAAATGTAAGCTAAGGATCTTTATAACAAAAGCATTGTCTATAATTAATTCTTATCATTTTTGTTGCGTTGTTTCGTAAGAAATTTACCTTGCAAAAATTGTTCTTTATTTGAATTTAGTATTTTTACTTCGATAAGAAAAAGAATGCACTAAAGAATTTGAGAAATCACATCGAGCACTGACTCAAATTTTTTGCGCGACAAAAATTTTAAAAAGCACAAATAATATTGCATAAAGACAAAGTTGACAACGCTGGATAGGAACACAACAAAGAGAGTGTAATTATTTCTGTAAAATACCTGATACCCAGCAAACAGAACACAAATATTAAAGTATTATGCCGTGTTATACATTCTAAGCTAATATTTTAAGCTGTATAACGAGACAAATCAATTTTAAAAGGTTTTAATCAACCACTAAATAGTTATTTATAAGTAAATAAACATAATGCTATTATCTGATTAGTATTTTCCCGCAGAAAAAAACGATATTCTGTTTTTGTTTTTTGGAAAATTAATAAAGAAAAACAAACAAAAACCATATAATTTTTTCTTGGCGGACTTAAAATATCTAAAAAAAGTTAATAAGAAAAATAATAAACAACAAATATATCTGTTAAAACTAATAAATATATCTTAATATAAGATTTTTTTCTTTTTTATAAATTTAAAATAAATCCCACATGCTCGCTGGGCATTGCTAAAAAAATAACGCATGTCGTTGTTTCATCAACCCCTAAATTAAAAATCATAAAAAAATTTCTCTGTCCATAATTCAGCAACCAGGGATGCCGTTTAATTAAACTGGATATTTTTATGGTATAAATTTTTTTAATTTTGCTTGTTATGTTTAAGTTTTTGTAGAACAATATTTTTAGTGGTAAAACACAAAGTTCAAATAATTCGCCAATAAACATTTTAATTAAAAATCATATTTCCATTTAAGCGTCTTATTTTTTTATAATAGTTACATGTTAAATAGTTTATCATATAAACTTGAAACATGAATTTATAGTAGATAACTTTTAATGTCAATGAAAATATTTTACAAAATAAAGAAAACAAACGCTGTAAGGAAATATGTAGAAATGCCTTCAATTTTGATATCTTAAGCCATATATTCTAAATAAAAGTTAAGTCAGGACATATATTCCAATACTTATATAGGAAATTAATTATGATTCGAATAAATTACCAAAGTGCTGGCATATACTTTTGCTTAGTAACACTTTTCTTTAAATATTGATGTAAACAAAACTGTATTTTGGATATTTTCAAATACTAATTAAATAATATATATAAATTATTAATATATTAATTGGTAAATTATATTCATTTACTACCATTTGATTATTGTTTTTATTTTTTAAATATAAATGTTAGTATTTAGAAAAATTATGTGCAAAAATTGAAGTTTTTGGTAGATTTTAGTGCATTTTTTGACAAATTTGTTAGGAATAATAATTTTTGTGGCATCCCTGCTAGCAACTACGGCTGCTAAGCCGTATACACACAAACGATCATAAAAAAACAACAAATAAATGTATAACAATAATGTTTATGTATGTGTGCGTTTGTACCATAATGGTTGTGCTGTTTTCATAACCCAAACAAGTGCATTTTTACTAAATCAAAACGCATGCAAAATTTCTACTTGATGCTCCCGCTTGAATTGTAAAAACGGTTACTCATTTTACTCGCTTTTTTTTACGGATAATCGATAACACTTAAGTACTTAAGTCCAATTTGTTGTACTGTGTACAATATAGAGTATTTATGCGAAAAATACTTAGATTTCGGTTACCTGTATATACTTATGCCGAACATCAAACGAGTATGTACGGATAGAGTAATTTTTTTAGCTGTAACCGTACGCACTTATACATGTTTTGCTAATAATACTCAATGTATATCCGAAGTTGTAATCGTTGTCATTCCCTGGTGTGTACAGGTGAAGTGCGTATTGGTGCACTCAGATTTGTGGTCCATCACAAATGGATCTTTTTTGAAACCAGCAGCCGCCAGTGGGACTAAACAATGGGATCAAAAGAATGAAAAGGCCCTGGCTATGATTTTGCTTTCTGTAAAAAACTTCACAGTTAAGTTCTATAAAAAATTGTAAGTCTGCAAAAGAAGCTTGGAAAAAGCTTGAACAACTTTACAAGCCAAGCGGCCCGCTACGAAAAGTTAGTTTGTACAAAAAGTTACTAAATCTCCGATTGCTGGAGACGACAACGATGACTGAATACCTGAATAATTTTTCGGAAATAGCTAATAAATTACAGGAGGTTGGTATTGAAATAGCTGAAGAATTATTAGTGATCATTTTGCTTTCAAGCATGCCAAAAGAGTTTGAAAACTTTGTCATTGCTATCGAAACGCGCGACTCTTTACCTACATTGGAAGTGCTCAAGGTAAAATTAATAGAAGAAAATGACCGCAGAATTCAGCATGATGTCAGTGATGAAGCTGTTGCTAAAAATCCACAAGCGTTTGTGGCGCGATCAAAGCTACACGTAAAAAACAACAACAAAAGCGGTAACGGCCGAAAATTTAAATGTTATAGTTGTGGTAAGCATGGCCATTCTGCAAAAAATTGTAGGAGCGCAACAAAAAATGGAGATGAAACGAGACGGCAACATCGTTCATTCGCAATGCTTGCGGCTGGAAACAGTAATACATTCAACAAAGACTCTTGGTGTATCGACAGCGGCGCTACGTCACATATGTGCTGCAAACGTGAGTTATTTACAAATTTCTTAGAAACCAGTGAAAAAATTGTGCTTGCATGCGACAGTTACATAAAAGCAGAAGGTAAAGGGGATGTACGAATTAAAACTCAAGATGGTGACATTACTTTACGCGAAGTGCTTTATGTTCCTCGTATGGTAGGAAATTTTATATCGGTTGGTAAAGCGACTGAAAATGGGTGTATCGTACAGTTCAAGAATGGTTTGGCAACAATACGAAATAAAATGGGTGAAATTATTATGAGAGCGAACAATAAAATTAATTTATTTACATTTTCGGAATTAAATCATTCAAATTTCCATTTATTAAATGAGGAGGCTGTACGTTGGCACAACAGATATGGTCACATTAATTTTGAAAGTCTTGGTGATTTGGTCAGAGAAAATGTGGTTAATGGAATTAATGTAAAGGGAATTCCTAATGATCTAAATTGTACAACATGTATGAAATCTAAAATATGTACGCAGCCGTTTCCGTCATCTAGCAAGCATAGATCAGAAAATTTATTGGATTTAATCCATACTGACGTCTGTGGCCCGATGAACAACCCGTCACTAGCTGGATCTCGTTATTTTGTCACGTTCATCGACGGCCATTCTAGACAAATTTTTGTATATTTTATGAAGAACAAAAATGAGGTTTTCGAGAAGTTCAGGATGTTTAAATCACTTGTGGAGAAACAATCAGGACGAAAAATTAAGTGTTTGAGAAGTGACAATGGAAGAGAATATGTAAATTACCAGTTCGACAAATTTTTAGAAATAAATGGCATACAAAGGCAGCTAACAGTCCCGTACACTCCGCAGCAAAATGGTGTAGCGGAACGTACCAACAGAACTCTTGTGGAAACGGCAAGGAGCATGATTGTTCATGCTGGTGTTAATGAACACTGTGGGCAGAAGCTCTCAACACTGCTGTGTATATCAGAAACCGGTCAATTACAAAAGTTTTAACAAATAAGACTCCTTTCGAGATGTGGTACGGTAAAAAACCAAATGTTTCACATTTTCGTAATTTTGGTTCACACGTCGTCGCTTTAGACAAAACAAGAAAAGGAAAATTTTCGGCAAAAGGAAAAGATTATATTTTTGTCGGGTATTCTACTACCGCGAAGGCATACCGGCTGTTTGACGAAAAGAGTGGAAAAATTGTCGATAAACGAGATGTTATATTTTGTGAAAATGTTTTTAATTCCAAAAGTCCGGTGGATTTTAATGATTTAATGAATACTCAAGATTGTACGGCACCAAAGAAAGTACCTCATGATGTTAAGGTTAAGAATATGTTAGCTGACAGTGAATCTGATGAAGAATATGAGTCTAGCTCAGAAATTGGTTTTTTGGGCTTTGAATCAGGTAGCGAGGATGAAAGTCAACAGCAGCAAATCAATACAAATGATTGCAGAATTCGAGGCAGGCCTAGAATTATTCGTTCGGGTAATGTTGGTCGTCCAAAAAAAGTTTATAACAGAATAAATTTTGCTAATGAAATTCCTATTCCACGAACTTTTCAAGAAGCTTCTGAGTGCAAGCAAACAAGAGAGTGGAGAGATGCAATGAACAAAGAATACACTTCGCTACAAGAAAATAACACGTGGAATTTGGTGGACCTCCCTCCTGGAAAGAAAGCTATTGGTAGCAAATGGGTCTATAATATTAAAAGGGATGAAAATGGAAACGTAACACGTTTTAAAGCCAGCTTAGTTGCAAAAGGGTGTAGCCAGGAATTCGGGGTTAATTATATTTACGTTATTCAAGTAAATATTATTATTTTACGTTATTCAAGTATAAGGATGATTTTTGCTTTAGCTGCAGAGAAGGAACTACACTTACACCACATAGACATATCAACAGCCTATTTAAATATTACGTTAGAAGAAGAAGTCTACATGAAGCAGCCAGATGGTTTTATAGATAGAAGATACCCAAACCAAGTTTTATACTTAACCCTTTATGGAGCAAGGTCCTTAAATTTCCCAATTTTTAAACAATAAATAGTAAAAAAATATTAAAAAATTTTTTTTTTTAAATTCAGTATTTATTTTTGCCAAAAAACTAGTTGTTGCAGTTATGCAACATTGCGTCAACTGTGCAAAAAATTTACGGTAAAATTACGACAAATGAAAATTTTTAAAGCAATTGTTTTGCTTATTATAACATAAACCTATTCCACATTTTTCGCAGCTTGTTTGCGTATAGCCTTTGCAGTCTGGAAATTTGCAACGCATTCGCTTATCCAACCAAATAGGCCAGTGACCGTATTGGTCCAACCGCACATCTTTCGGAGGAACGTGTTGAGCCGGTCCTTTCTTCTTTTTGTTTTGAATAAGACTTTCGGCATCACTTTTTCGCTTAGAACGGTTTACTGTTTTGTATTTGCATAACGTCTCTGCTATAGCTACTCTGAATTCAGCTGAGCTTAGGGTTTTACTGGTACTACCCTTTTCAGAATTTATTCTACGATATAAAAGCCATGAATTGCACATAGCCATGTCTAAGAAATGATAAAATATTCTCAGATACCAACGTTTACTGCGAAGTTTTATTTTATAGTGGCCCATGACAGAGTCTAAAAGATCGACACCACCCTTATGTCGATTATACTCTGCTATCACAAAAGGAAGATCAACAGACACGTATTGCTTTTCTGATTTATCCCACCTTTTCACCACAGACATTGGGTGCTTTCCTGCAAAATTGGATGCTAAGGTAACGATTTTATTATCCCTCCAAGCAACTACAGCCACGTCGACTCCATTGCAGTTAGCGACCTGCTCTATTGAAGTACCTCACGGTTCTTTTTTTGATAATTTTTCATCGGGCAACTTGCTATTCGGAATGCGGGGTTTTCTTATAGTCCCTAATGCCAAAATGCCACGATTGGACAAGTATCAAGTATCTAAAATGGAGTATCTATGCAAAGTATTTCTGGAGGTAACTTGTCAGATCCACTAAAACGCATTTGGTCATTATTTAAGTTGAGGTTTTTGGATTTCCATATGATGTTAGACTTCGAAATACGATTAGATGTCTTCGAAGCTGCTGAGAAACTAGTGCCAGGAGATTCAGATGCCACATCTAGATCCGTTGCAGCAATAACATTCTGAGTATTAATATCTGCAGGTGGTAAGGTGCTGGTAGAATTAACTTCATTTGGAAAATCAGATGGCAACTCTATTTCATCATCAGAACTTTCAGACACATTCGGCTCATAGTTATATGTTGGATCGACGGCATCGTCGTCGTCAGAGAAGTCAAGGCCATCTTCACTGTCTTCCCATTCCTCTAATATATTTTCCAGATCCTGGGTGGTCAAGTTATGGAATTTACGACTCATTTTGATTCCGCGTTACTAACATTCATATAAAAAAATTGTTGAAATAATATGTATCACACCGCGCAATGTTGCATATATGCAACAATAGAAAATTATTGTTGGAAGCAAAAAATATAGATTTTGGAAAGAAAACCAACATTAATTATTGAAATTAATCTTATTATCTTTAAGCCACGTAAATTTCACCAGCTAAATCTTAGTATTTTACCAAATAATTACTTTTTCTATATAAAGCCGAACAGCGCGAAACAGGTTTGTACACGTTTGACACTGGAATAACATTCTTACACAAGTGTTACTTTTTAGTAAATAAATTTATTACTTTACCGTTAGAATGCTTTGTTGTTGATGTAAAACACTGCCCAAAGTCAGCTATTTACTTTTTGTTATTTTTTTATTTCTATTTAAATGGTATGTTGCAGATTTGCAACATGGCTCCATAAAGGGTTAAAGAAAACTATTTATGGGCTGAAGCAGTCGGGTCGCTCCTGGAATACACTTGATAAGGAAATCCAAAATATAGGATTTAAGCCTTGCGATAGTGAACCCTGCATCTATACAAAAAATGAGAATGATAAATTAAATTTTATTGCTGTCTACGTAGATGACATACTTATTGCCTGTTCAGACAAAGCCAAATTAATAAACATCAAAACCACGATTTCAAGAAAATTTAAGCCGATGGATAACGGTAATGTTAAATATTTTTTGGGTATGGAAATAGATCGCGAAGGTGATACTGGTAAAATAAGCGAAGGACATACTCAGTATATCAACAAGATCATAAAAGAATACGGCATGGACAATTCTAGACCAGCATCTACACCTCTCGATCCAGGTTTTCAAATTTCCTGTAAAGACAAAAATTGCGAACAAATTAATCTTAATTGGTATTTAGCTATAAGTACGAGACCAGACATTCTACACTCCGTATGCAAACTTGCACAGAGAAGACCCGCATGTTGAACATGAAAAGGCAGTTAAACATATACTACGATATTTGCAGTCAACGAAGCATCTTAAGTTGTAATACTTCAAGACAAATGAACCTCCTGTAGGCTACGTCGATGCAGATTGGGCTAGTTGTTCTGAGAATAGAAAGTCTTTTACTGCATTTTGCATTTTTTCTTGGCAGGATGTGCTTTCAGCTGGGAAAGTAAAAAACAGCCTAATATTGCACTTAGTAGTACAGAAGCCGAGTTTGTGGCCTTGTCAAGCAAGGCAGTAGTATATTTAAAACGACTATTAAAAGAAACTGGTTGTTATCCTGATGACAGCGCATTAGTAATATATGGCGACAATATTGGTGCACAACAGTTAGCAAAAAATCCTGTATTTCACGGAAGGTGCAAACACATTGATGTCAAGTATCAACATGTCAGAGAAGTCGTCCAGAACAACAAAATTGAATTACGTTATATATCGACTAATAACATGCCTGCCGATATATTAACTAAAAATTTGAACAGGATAAAGCATGAACAATTTGTGAAATCCTTAGGATTAATATAACATATGCATTTCTCTATTATTTGATGTAATGAATTTAAATATGATATGCAGATTTGAGAGGGCATGTTGGAGATTTCCCTTAAATGCAACTCTTTTATTTCTTCTTTGTGTTTATCTTTATATGTAATTATATCTATCTAAAAAAAACTAAGTTAATAAGATAAGCGTCACTTGTAATTTTAACGTTTATTTTCATTCTTAATAAAACTATTGAATCAACAGTTTAAATAAATTAAAAAGATCGAAAACATTCATTTATTATATAATCAAATATAATCAAAAATATTCTGAAAGTAGTCAATTCTTTTTTGGATTACTTTTAATCATTTTTGATTTTTTTCTCGTAATCCTAAATAATCTTCATTACTTTTGGATTACTTGTAATCATAATCAATTAATAATCAAGAATTGTTCAAAAGGGAATTATGTAATCATTACTATTATTTCTAAAATGTAATCTAATTGATTACTAATCGTAATCCAAATTTAACAGCTCTGGTACGTACATACTTATATAATAAGTAATTAAAATATTGGGTGGGCAACTAAGTAATTGCTAAGTAATAACTTAGTTGTATTAAACTTATATGAAATAGAATATTTAAACAGAACTAAGAAGAGATACATATCGATGCCTTACTTCCTCAACCTCGTATCTTAAAAAATAAAATTTTTCAGGAGTGAAAAAAAACGGTTCATCCTTTTATACTTCGGTGTTTGGTTAAAAGTTTAAATGCAATTATTAAGGAATTGATTGTATTTATGTATATTAGTAGTAATAATATACTGGGCCAATTCAAAGTGGTTGCATATCAGTCATATTTGTACTATTTCATATTATTTTATGCATGCATAAAATTTTTGTTAGTAATTTCCATACCAAAAAATTAATATGACTTTACACATTTGTTTCCTATGTATAAAAAATTGTTTATGTTATACTTTTAACCATACTGTCTCTCAGAGAGAATTTCTTCGCTTCTCACCTCTCAGAGAGAATATTTTCTATTTTCTTCTTTCCTGTATACATAAAATTTTTAACAGCGTCATCTCTTTGTCTTCTTTCTTACTGGGGGACACTTTTAAGGTCAAGGTGGTTGGTAGCAGTGCCGAGGACCTGTATGGCTAGTTAGTGGGTAAAGAAACTAGTCGCTAACAGCTCCCCTCCGGCGCTAGGGCACGGGCTGGTTGTATTGATAGTTGCCTAATCCGCGTACGCCGTCACTGCGCGCGATCGTCGACCCTTTACGTGCCTACTCGTGGGATCAAAATTGAAGATTATTTAGATAAAAATTTACAAAAGATAAAAGACGTTGATCAGGGTCTTGACGCTGCCCTTACGGACATCCATAAAAGTATTATGGACCATGAAGGGCGGATACGGACACAGATCCAATTGGACGATCTCCTGGGACTATCAGGGGATTCCTTTGAGGGTAGCAACACCCAGAAATTGGGTGATCTTACACTGAGTTCGGAAGAGGATTTAGATATCACTGTGATATCTGATCCTACCCCGAGCTCAGGGGTGGATCCTCCAACGACTGGGAAGGCTGACCTTATGGGTAATCCCCCAGGATCAGGAGATCGGGTGGCCAACATAGTTCGGCAAGACGCAGTGGTAACTTCTGCAGAGTTGCCACGGGACTGTAAAAGCCGAACGAAGGAGGAGAAGGCGAGGAACGGTACGAGGTCCTCTTTGGCCTTTTTGAATAAAATGGCCAAGAAGGACCCAAAACTGTTCACTGCCAGAGAGAGGCATTTGGTGAGGAAGCATAGGCAGAGTGTCGCGAAGTTCGAAAGAACCTACGGCCCTACCAATGCTGTCCTCGGCATCTCCCTCTCCACGGTCCCAGCGGTGGACATCCCAGCCGTTTTTGACGACTCTGGTAGGAGTGCGGAGACGGCTGTGGTGGTCAACGATGGAAACCGAAACGACCCAGGCATTAGCTTGCCGGAAAAACCGCTCAAGCCTTTGGAACGAGCTGGTAACGCTGGTAAGCCTTTGTCTGTATTGAAGAAGAGGGTTGGTGATGCTCCATCTGGATCACTTGGGAACCTCCCAAAAAAGGAGATAACCAAGAGAGCACGGTCTGGAGATGATCAGCCCTCCACATCAAAGAAACCTAAAAGGTCGTTGAGCCAGGAAGGCATTCTAGCAGCTGTCATTGACCGGGCTGACCCTGATGGCAGGATCAGCATGGATGGATGGCAGCTGATAGAAGGCAGGCTCATTGACCGGATAGCAGCCTTTAGGGGCAAGCCTGAAGACGTTTGCTTCAATGGAGCGGACTGGTCAAAGGGCGTTAAGGTGGTCAACTGCGGCAATAAGAACTCATTCGAGTTTCTAAAAACCTCAGTTGAAGGCTGTAGCGACCTTTGTCCAGGGGCTAGTCTGGAAGTAATACGGGCTTCGGAGCTTCCACTGAGACCAATAGTGACAGTGTGGATTCCACCACCCGTTAGATCGGTGGAAACAATACTGTCAGTGTTGGCCAATCAGAACGAGGATCTCAAAACTGACCAATGGAAGCTGGTGACTTCACTGGTCTGTAAGGAGAATTCTGGAAGGGATCTCAGATTCGCAGTAGATAGAGAATCCCTTGGTAAATTGGAAGCGGCAAAAGGGGTTATCAGATTTGGTCTTGGAACTGTACGGTTTAGGTTCCCTAGGTCTGACAGGTCCAAAGAAGCTGCAAGTGGTGCAGATAAACCTGCATCATAGTGAGGCAGCTTCGGCAGAACTGATAACCCATCTTGCCAAATTCCAAGAGGATGTGGCCTTAATCCAAGAGCCTTGGATCAATAAAAATAAGGTTCGCGGATTAGGGATAAAGGACTATATGCTGTTCGTCAAGTCCACGGATGACAAGGTTAGAACATGCATACTTGCTAAGAAAAATTTGAACTTTGTTTTAATTTCCTCTTTTAGCACAGGTGACATAACTGTCGTTCGAAGAGAGGCCAAAGGTCAACCAGTTCTAACACTGGCCTCAGTTTATATGCCTTATGAGACTGCAGACCCACCAGGCATGGACGTCCGAAGGCTAGTCGAGTACGCAAGAAGGATGAAGTTTGATGTCGTACTTGGATGTGACGCCAACGCACATCACAGCCAGTGGGGAAGTAGTGACATAAATGAGAGAGGTGAGAGAACTTTTGATTTCATAACTACTAACAATCTCTATATTTGTAATAAGGGCAGTATGCCGACATTCAGAACTAGGGATAGGGAGGCAGTTATAGATATCACTTTGACAAATAGGGGTAATGATTTTGTGAGGGGATGGAAGGTTGCGAGTGAATACTCGTTTTCAGACCATAGCAGGATCAATTTTGAATTGAACTTTGCCAGACCTAGTAGAGAACCCTATAGAAACCCGCGAGGGACGAATTGGGCGACTTTTAGGGAGACCACTATGTATGGCATTAGAGATATATCAATAGGAGAGTGTAAGCACGCTGACATAGATACGGTGGTGGGGAAACTCACTGACACTCTTATGGAAAGTTATGGGGCAGCATGTCCATTAGTCTTTCCGGGGAGGAGGGAACAACCGAAATGGTGGACCAGGGAACTGGGTGTTCGAAGGTCTATGGTTAGGAAGAGTTTTAATAGGGCGAAGGCCAGTAGGAGGGCCGACGATTGGGAGAGCTATAAAGTGTGCTTCAATAGGTATAAAGGGGAACTCAGGAGAGCCAAAAGGGCATCGTGGACGAGGTTCTGCGAGTCCATAGAGTCTGTTAATGAGCTATCAAGGTTCAGGAAAATATTATCCAAAGACCCTACGGTACCTGGATATATTCAGAGGACGGATGGCTCATGGACAGAGTCTTGCTCGGAGACCCTGGATCTACTTATGGGGACACACTTTCCTGGCTGTGTGAATGTGGTGAACGCTCATTCGACAGAGGTCGACCTGGGGTCGATCGGTAGGGAACAAGAGATAGTTGCTGAGGAGATGATAACGACGGATAAGGTAGCATGGGCGGTTAATACATTTGAGGCCTATAAATCCCCGGGTCCGGATGGAATTATCCCTGCCATGCTGCAGAACGTCTCGGATCATTTTCTCTCACTGTTGACGGAAGTGTTTAGAGCGTGTCTCCTGAGGAGATACATACCTAGGAGGTGGAGAGAGGTTAGGGTTATTTTTATACCCAAGGCCGGTAAGGCGGGACACTCGAAGCCAGGGGATTTTAGACCTATCAGCCTCTCGTCTTTTCTGCTTAAGACGCTGGAGAGACTGGTCGATCTACATCTGAGGGATTTTATTGATCCCCACATTATTAGTGGGGCTCAACATGCTTATCTGAAGGGTAGATCTGTTGAGAGTGCACTGCATGATGTGGTTGGTTTTATAGAACGTAGCTTGCAGGATAGGGAATATACGCTAGCGGCGTTTTTGGATGTAGAGGGTGCCTTTAACAATGTTAGTATAGAGGCAATTAGAGCGGCTCTGTATGGGCTGGGAGTCAGGGATTTTCTGGTTAGTTGGATAACCTCGATGTTGAAGAGTAGGGTTATAAATTCTAGCTTGGGAGATTTCGACACGAGAAGGACAGTGACCAGGGGGACACCACAGGGGGGGGTTTTATCGCCCCTTTTGTGGTTACTAACGGTCAATGTTATTTTGAGGAGATTTGAGAGTGAGGGCGTAAAGATTGTGGCATATGCGGATGATGTAGTTCTGCTGGTCAGGGGAAGATTTCTTCCGACGATTAGCGAGGTACTTCAATCGGCATTATGTACATTATCTTCTTGGGCTTCAGAGAATGGACTGGGTGTGAACTCGGGGAAGACTGAGCTAGTTCTCTTTACCAGGAGATATAAGATCGAGGCGTTTAGGCGACCGATGCTTAATGGGGTAGAGTTAGAACTAGCGGGTGGGGCGAAATATCTCGGTGTATTTCTCGACAGTAAGCTGTCATGGAGTCAGAACGTACGGGAGAGAGTGAAAAGGGGCCTAAATGCCTATTACACTTGTAGGAACTCCATAGGTAAGAGTTGGGGCCTACAACCAAGGGTGGTGAATTGGATTTACACGACGGTGGTAAGACCCATTCTAACATATGGATGTACTGTCTGGTGGGAGGCATTGGAAAAGGGTTGCTATAGGAAGCTCCTTACGAAGGTACAGAGGTGTGCTTCGCTCGGTATCACTGGTGCTATGAGAAGCACACCTCAGGGGTCTTTGGACACCATTCTTGGCACTATTCCTTTGGAGTTCTGGGTGAAGGGAATGGCGGCAAGGAGCTTGATTAGGCTAGGTGAGTCAGGGTTGGGTAGAATACTTGACATGGGCCACACTAGAATTCTATGGGAAACTGGTCTCCAGGACTATGCTCAATGTCAGGGTAATCTGACAGACTACAAGGTCACAGAGATCAGTTTTGTTAGGACACCCCCGCTAGTAATTCCGGATAGGGATTGTTGGGTCGGATCCGACAGACTGTTTGAGGGGTGTGCAGTCTTTACGGATGGATCGAAGATGGATATGGGCACAGGGGCAGGTGTCTATATTATGGAAGAGAACATCAGGAGGTCTTATAGGCTTTCTGATAACTGTAGTGTGTTCCAAGCGGAGATACTGGCTATCTATAAGGCGACGGATCTTATATTGGAACATGTTCCAAGGGGTAGGGAAGTTACTCTATATGTGGACAGTCAGGCGGCGCTCAGAGCCTTGAAGGGACATTATGTCAAATCTAGGCTGGTTGAGAAGTGTAGGAGGGCACTCGATAGGATCATGAACCTCTTCGATGTTAGACTGTGTTGGGTACCAGGGCACAAGGGAATCGTCGGCAATGAAATTGCTGACGAACTTGCGCGCGGTGGATCGGCACTGGTCTCGGCGAGCGAGGAGGACGTGGCGAGGCCTCCGTTAGGGTACTATTTCGGGCGTATCAGGGCGTGGGTATATGACAGGACCGATATGGCGTGGAGGAACAGAAGAGACTGCAGAGTATCAAGGGCTTTTTGGCCCAAGTTGAACTCGGCGGACTCTACGGTACTTCTGGGCCTGGATAGGGTATGTCTGAGGGCCACTATTGGGGTTTTAACAGGGCACTGTCCTGTGAGGGCTAGGATTAATAGATGGGATCGCGGCACTCCGGATTATTGTAGGATGTGTGAGGATGAAGACGAACTGGAGACTGTGGAGCACATTGTCTGTCACTGTCCAAGGTTACAGAATCACAGGCTAAGGTGGCTAGGTAAACGATTCCACGATGAGTTGGGTGATGTTTCAGAGTGCAAGCTAGGAAATATTATCGGATTCATCATGGGAATCGGGTGGTTGGTGATCAGGCAATGGAGCTCGTAGAAAATCTGTATTTCTTTCTTCCTTCTATTCTATTCCTTCTATTCTATACCCTACTATTATTCTTATACTGTATATCTTTGGAAACCTCTTTTCTATTTTTCTTTTTATACAAAAGGGTAACGCAATGGACCTTATTGGTCTCCGAGTGTGGGTGTAGGAGGCAGACACTGCTTCCTGCATCCCCCTTTCCTACCTACCTACCTTCTTGTATTAAATACATAATTTGTTAACAAAAGGTGTTCAAAGTCACTAGTCATATTAATATGAATTATATGACATAGTACAATATGAGGGTCTACTTTGAATTGGCCCACTAATCTTTTTTAGTTAAAGCATAAAACAATCGTTTGATATGAAAAAGTCAAAACCGTATTTTTAAAGATACGAGATTGAGGAAGTAAAGCATTGATATGTATATGTACATTTTTATAAGATCGAAATTCAAAAAAATTTTGTATTTTGTATATTTTTTTTGCATTTGATATACAGAGCTTAAAAGTATTTTGTATTTGAAATACACAACTTGAAAGTATTTGTATTTGAAATACACAACTTGAAAGTATTTGCATTTTGTATTTGAAATACATCATGTATTTTGCCCAGCCCTGACAGCATGTATGAACAAAAGAAAAATGACTTATATATCTTATACTGAAACAGCATATGTTCGATTTCCGCTGCCACATTCTGATTAAATTCCTGTTCCGGATAGCCAAATACCAACAGAACATATTCCCTTAATAATTCATTCTGTTGAAGCGGGTGGACCAGCTACTTCAATGTATCAACCGTCATGCATTACGGTTCCATGCAGTCACAATGAAATCACGCAAGACCGTCTGGATATGGTACGGCGTCTTAAATTATCTCAAAGACAGAGTATTCTCTTGACAAAAGAGTTAAAACGAGCGCACAATTGGGACGAACGACGAATTTCGCTCAACACGACAAACTCTTCGGTAAAAATTCGCCGTGTGAAGCACAACAACGACGAAAAAGTTACATCTTTTATAGTTGATAAAATTGTTTAGTGTTTTTGCAAAGCAAAAAGAAAAATAATCGAAGAATTTAATTTTTTGTGAAACTCAACAAAACAATAAATATAATTTCCGTAATAATAAAAACTTGTTTACGAATAACCAAACGTTTCCAAAGAATGTCGTGGGTACGTGCATAAAACAATAACAAAAATTTTGTTTGTGTATAACAGCTTATAGTGTGACCACATGAAAAAAAGATCACTTAATAAACTTAAACATTTGCAAAAACACAAATAAAAACAAATTTTCGTACTTAACTTTTTTATACTTATTTCAAATGTTTTTAAATAAAAAATAAAACAATAATTAAAGTAATAACTAACTTTATTTTCTTAAAAAGTTGAGAAGTAAAGCCAAATTTTATAAAAAATGGTCACCTTGTATCAATTTGTTCATCGTTCGCCGGCGTAAGATATAGAAATAAATCTAATGCAGAGTTCGCCCCGTATAGCGAACTTCGACCGACGCCACAATTGTACGCATTCTCATATACACAAATGTGTTTTATTTTTGATGACGAATATTCGCGACGAAAAATTCGTCCTTCGTCCCAATTGTGCGCCTAGCATAATACAGTTAATTAAAAAGTGGAAAATATGCGCCGATTTAAAAGTGGTTGCTCTTTTAAGAGGCATGCAATTGGGCTATACTAAAAACATGTGCTTCATGTGCTTATGGAATACGCGTTTCAATGGCGACCAGTACAATACACGGGATTGGGCTTTACGTGAGGAAAGCAGATTGCATAGAAATAATGTTATTGAATTACCACTTGTGCCGATGGAAAAGATTTTGCTTCCTCCACTCCACATCCAACTGGGTATTGTAAAAAATGTTATAAAAGCATTAAGCCCAGATGGTGTTGCTTTCCGAATTTTTCCACGTTTAAGCGGCATGAAAGTAAAAGAAGGTATGAACTCAAACTACTTTATTAAATTAGATTTATATTTCATATCATAATGTTTTCATTTTACAGGAATTCTTAATGGACCGGACATTCGTCGTCTTATGAAGGACCATCAATTTGAGGTTGCATTGAATGATATCGAGCAATTGGCATGGAGGACCATCAATTTGAGGTTGCATTGAATGATATCGAGCTATTGGCCTGGAATTGTGTGAAATCAGTAATAGAAAATGTATTAGGAAATCATCGGTATGAAAACTGGCGAATTTGAATCAAAAATATGCTTACCGCATTAAAAACTTAAACGTTAGAATGTCATTGAAAATACATTTTTTGCATTACCATGCCGAAAAATTTAATGAACAATCACCAGCCGAGTCTGATGAACATGGCGAGAGATTTCACCAAGTAACAAACAGGCTCGAACACTAGTATAGCGGCAAACAACTTGATTCGCTATTAGGGGATATTTGTTGGAATCTGCAGGAGGAAGAAAAAATAAATTTCTAAATAAAAACTTTAACTTATTAACAACAAAAATAAATGTTTTGAAATTTTTATGTTTGGTTATTATAAAAAATAAAAAATTTTCATCTTTTCTAAAAAAATCAAAAGTTGTAGACAGACTTTTATCACTAATAGCTTATTTTGTTTGTAACTTTGTTTTTTATACGCGTAGAACCCAAGCCTTAAATTTTGCACCTGCAGCGCCTGAGATAGCCCTAGACGGGCTAAATGTATGACCAGCGCAACTTTATTTTTCATTCCCATGATTTGTTTTCAAGGCCTAGGATTTATTTCTAGGGGGATAAAATGTTTGACCGACCTCCAATGTTTTTTGTTCTTAACATTTTCTCAAATTATACTTCCCCTTTATCACCATCCCTTAGGGGTGCTCCCATACAAATATTGCGTTTTATGAAATTCTTAAATTAATTAAAATTTTTCGACTTTTGTGAATAAAATCAAAAGTTGCTAACATATTTTAATTGTTTATGGCTTGTTTTGTTTGCAGCTTTGTTTTTTATATGTTTGCAAAAAATTAGAAGCCTAGCTGCATTTTTTAATTTTGTATGAATTTTTAAAGATCAAAAATTTCGAAATTTTGATAAAAAAATTAATTTTTTTTCAAAAAAAAAAAATATTTTTCTAAAACGACTACGGATATTAGAAAGAAGTTTTACTTTTCTTAAAGGAAATTTTATTGCGGAATTTCGGTTTTTTAAGTTTTTGGAATAAGCTAAAGCGTTTTTGAGTTACGCGAACATATGTGGTGCAAACTCCTCCATTTTCGAAATAACGGTATATCTCGAAAACCAGAGCCAATCTTAAAAAACCGAGGGCACCACTGGATTTAGGGTATCCAAATTATGTTAAAACGCCAAGTGCCCAGCTTGTCACGAAAAAAGTGTCAATTTCTTGCACAGTGTTAACAATTTTGCTTTTTTTAATGCGCATTTCATAATATATATGAAAATAATACACTTAACAAGTTAAAACATTAATTACAAATTTACAATAATCCAGTAAATTTTTATTACATTTTATCGCTTTGAGTGTGTTTACATGAAGGGACATGTCCCAGGGACATGTCCCCTGCGACACGAGTTTGTGGGTGAGGGGTGCGGCGTTGAGTACGGGGTAGCAATTGTCGCACGTTTTGTGAATTTGAGGGGACAAATTTGACATTTCTCTTTTACATCTTTCGTTCTCTTGTATTCTTGTCATGTTATGTGTGACCGGTGTTGCCAGACTGATATTTTATGGAATTTGCCAAAAAAAAAAAATGAAATATCCAATGAAAGATCATTTATTAGAAATAACATAAGCCACTTATCTCTTGCTCTAACCACCATGATGTTACCCCCTCCTTTCGTCTTGTTTTATTCGGTAAACTATTTGCGTTTTTATAGCATTTTAGCAAATTAAAAATTATTTATATATTTTCAGCATCATCTAGATCTAACGCTTCAACAGCCAGTTTAGTTAGGTCAACAATTTTATTAGAATTACTTGAACGTTTTTATAGTTTCAATATAAATTCTTATTCATAGTAGTTATTTTTTATATGTTCAATATTTTTTCTATGTTTGTCAGTTTGTGTAAAATTATCAAGACGAAAAGATTAATATTAATAATAAATAATATAATTTCAAATTTCTTCAATAATTTCTTCTTTAGAAATATCAGGCATTATGTTTCTTGAAATTTATTTAATTTTGCTTTTTTAAATACTTGTTTTGCCTCTGATACTGTTGACCAATTATAAATTGTATATGTATGGCAGCCCTTTTTACGAATGAAGGGATAAAAAGAATTAGTTAATTTAAAGTTAAAAAGTCGCTTTGTCCCTGCAACAAAATCCCTTCATGTAAACGCAAGAAGATTTTAGAAGGGACACCAAAAGAAAATTCAAGCCAACGCAAGCAGAGTCGCAGGGACATGTCCCTTCGTGTAAACTAGCTCTTTGACATTTAAGACTAGTTTAGACTATAATACAAGACGTACGACTTCAATTAGATTTGTAGAAGCAAAATGTGATGAAATTCTCTCCGTACTCAAGAAAATGAGA
Organism: Phyto melanocephala; assembly: GCA_941918925.1. Classification (NCBI taxonomy): domain Eukaryota; kingdom Metazoa; phylum Arthropoda; class Insecta; order Diptera; family Rhinophoridae; genus Phyto; species Phyto melanocephala. The sequence goes on from OW799237.1 coordinate 47,837,717, forward strand.
AATAAATTCAATGTAAGTTTTTTCGCATTTACACTATTAGTATGAAGTGGAAACAAAGTAGAACGATTTAGAAAAACAAATTAAGTAAGAATCTAATTAACACAACATTATAATCGCAAGTACAAAAAATAATAAAGAATATCATCTTTTAAATTAAATAATAATAATAATGGTATTTTCAACGTTAATTTTAAACTATTAGATCTAATTTTTGTAAACGATTGTACTGATATAACTATTAACCGTTCGGATCCAATTTCTCAGCCGGAGGATTGTTACCATCCCACGATTGAAATCCAAACTTCTGTTTTATCAAGCTCTTCTACGTTAAAATCTGTTAATTTGAATTAAAAAAAGTTTTTGCTTTAAAAAAACTAACTACCAAATGTTTATTGAACTTTTAAACAACACAGACTGGCCGAATTTTCTTTATTATACTAATTTTTTAAATAATAGTATCGATATCGACAACGTAATTAGAAAGTTTTATGATAAAATCTATTTATATATAAATTTAACTACTCCGAAAACTTTTGTTTTAAAACAATCTGGCCCACCGTGGAACTCTAAGTATCTCTCTACCGTTAAAAATAAAAAGAACAAACTTTATAGAATATACAAAAAGTCTGGATCTTCTATCGATTATGCCAAATATTCAGTGGTTCGTGCACAATATAATTCAATGAATCAGTCTTGCTACTTGAGCTATTTAAATAAAATGCGCCAAAATTTTAAAACTGATCCAAAGAGCTTCTACAAGTTTGTTAATTACAAAAGGAGGACAGTTGCATTTCCAACTGTTATGAAGTACCTTGATTCTGAATCCGATGATGACTTAATAATAAGTAATCTGTTTGCTGATTTTTTTTCTACCACTTATTCTGACGCTAAATTCGACGATTTAAAATCTTATCCACTAATGGAATTATCAAATCCAACTATATCAATTCCATTTCTTGATGAATCAACGGTTTTCAGCAGTTTAAAAAATCTAAAATTTTCCTATAAATATGGTCCTGATGGAATTCCTAGTAGCCTTCTTATTAAATGTGCTGAGGCTTTCGTATCTCCTCTTACAATACTTTTCAATATGTCGATAAAATCCGGTTATTTTCCTACTATGTGGAAGGACTCTTTTATAATTCCATTATTCAAGTCTGGCTGCAGAAATAACATCGCTAATTATAGAGGTATTGCTAACCTTAGTACAATACCTAAACTTTTTGAGAAAATTATAACTGACCATCTTTGCCATCATGTAACATCTATATTGTCTCCGTTACAACATGGTTTTCGTAAGGGTTGTTCTACTGTTACAAATCTGTTGCAGTTTACTACGCTTGTAAATCGTGGTTTTATTGAACGAAAGCAAACTGATGTTATTTACACCGACTTTAGCAAAGCCTTTGATAAAGTTAATCATAAACTTCTAATAAAAAAACTTGATGTAATGGGATTTACACAGAACTCCCTTAAGTGGATTTATTCGTATTTGACAAATAGAAAACAAAATGTTCGTTTTAAAAACATTATCTCTAAACCAATAGCCGTTGTTTCTGGTGTTCCTCAGGGAAGTCATCTTGGTCCATTGCTGTTTTCCTTGTTCATTAATGATTTACCAAATGCTATTAAATTCTCAAACGTTATTATGTATGCTGACGACGTAAAAATATTCCTAAGTTATAATAATTACGCCGATCATACCCTCTTACAAATGGATATAGATGCTTTTAATGTATGGTGTAAATTTAACTTAATGGAGCTGAACCCTGAAAAATGCAAATATATGTGTTTCTTTCGTAGATGTTATATTAAAGTTAATTATGTTTTAAATGGTTTTACGTTAAAAAGACTGGAATCCGTCTCCGATCTTGGAATCCTATTAGATGCTAAATTAAATTTTATTCAGCATATTTCTTTAACTGTTAATAAAGCACGTGCTGTCCTTGGATTCATAAAACGTTGGGCGAAAGAGTTTACAGATCCATATGTAACAATACAATTGTATATTTCTCTTGTCAGGCCTATTCTTGAGTATGGTTCAATAATTTGGGATCCAACTTACAATGTTTATATTAATAGCATTGAATCTGTGCAAAAACAGTTCCTGCTATTTTGTCTTCGTGGCTTACAGTGGAATTCGTTAAGCCTGCCGCCTTATACTAGTAGACTTGCACTAGTGAAGCTGCCAACTTTAAAAAGTCGTAGAACAATGTTAAACGTTACGTTTGTTCTAAAATTAATTAAAGGATGTATATGCTCTGATTTCCTATTAGCGAATATCTTTTTTAATGTACCATGTCGTTCTACACGTCGTTTTTGTCCGCTATCAGTCAAAGTTTTCAGAACGAATTATGCCAACTTCGATCCGTTTTTGAGGATTTGTACCGAGTTCAATAAACTTTATCAACATATTGATTTTTCTTTAAATGTTAATATTGTAAAATGTAAAATTATTTTGTTTTTAAATAACTAATATTAAACATTTTGTATGTACTGCTTTTTAGTCTGTAAGGATCTAGAATCCATAGACTTAAATAAATAAATAAATAAATAAATAAATAAATAAGGTGTTTTTCGTTTTTTACAAAAGTACAATTTTAGTTTTATTCGTTTTCTTTTGGTTTTGAATGTGTTTAATAAATAAAACAACTTGTGGTGTTTGTAAAGGGTCCGCCAAATAACTTTTTTTTTTAAAATGCTATAAAAAAAGTGTAGCTTCGGCTGTGTGGCACGTAGCGCCGTGCTGTTGAAACCAAATGTTGCCAATATCCTCCTCTTCAATTTTTGTGAACAAAAATTCGTTCAACATTGCCCGATGATAACGATCGCCATTGACTACGTCCACTCCTTGCTCATTTTCGTGCGTTGTTCAAGCGGAGGGTTGCCATCCGTCCTCCTTTCCCCGGACACCGTCCTCTTTTTTAGTGCATCCGGGGCAGTCCTACTTCTTTTTTAGCAAATGTCCGGCTTTTTGCACCTTCTTTGAAGTTTTTTTCTTACATTTAAACTTTAAATCACAGGTCATAAAATGTATAAAAAAAAGATTTAGGTGCACGTACAATTAGTTTTGAAAAAGTACAATTTTAAAACTTGTCTTTGTACAAAATTAGTTTTATTATCCCTAACCCTACGTTGCCACAGGCAAGTATTTACTTGCAAGTAGTGTATACGTATTACTAACGAAAATCAGGAGAAAGGCCAAAAAAACACAAAAATTTTTTGAGTGGCTACACAGCACAGTGCAAGTTCATTTTTAAAATGTCGTCAACAAATAAACTTCAAACAAATTTAAAACAAATGGCGCTGCTTCAATTGGTAATTAAGTGTTGTCAATAGCCACTATTGAACGTTACCTTTACGGCCCTTTTCACAATCTGTGATTATATTAATTTAACAGGAACATTAACAAACCGCCGATATCGTTAACCGAAATTATTTAACATACGGTTAGTGTTTTGCGTTTCACCATCTTTCGGTTAGTTAACACTAACATTATAGAAAAAGTATGGTAATACTGGTTTTTATTATTTACGAAAAATGGTGGAATGAAAGACGTCGTGTTGCATTATCGTTATGTCTACCGTTAATTATTTATGGTATTGAAGTTTATTCCTGCACATCTAATATGAATATACATAGACTGAAAGTTTGTTTTAACAGGGTAATCCGTTATATTTTTGGACTTCGTCTATGGGACCATGTTTCAGAATTCTGTGTGGAATTACTTGGTTGTAATTTTGAACAATATCTTCAGTTAAGACAAATTATTTTTTTCTATAAAATCATTAAAAATTGTAACCCTAGTTATCTCTTAAAAAGATTTAGATTTGGAACGTCCAACAGAACATATTCATTACGTTGTCCGAGATACCTTTCTTCGATTATGGCACGATCTTATCATTTAAAGATTTGTAGACTGTGGAATAATATAATACCTTATAATGAGCGTAGATTTTCTCATTCGTGAAGAGCATTTATTGAAATTTTTTTATCCAATTTGAATACATCTACTTAATATTAATATTAACTGTTTTTTTTCCTTTAAAATTTATTTTTCTTTGTCTCACCTAATATTTACATATACAATTTCGTATAATGGCTTATTCTTGTCTGGATCATATGTTGCAATTCATTCTCTTCGATAATGTTATACTTAATACAAGTTTATTTTTTATTTTGAAATTTTGTTTAATATGTTCCATTTCACTGGCTATATTTTTTCGCCTTATATAAGTCTCAGTTTCATCGTGAAATTATTTCTTTTGTGTGTGCAAAATTCAGGCTGGTGTTAGTTATTATTCTCTTACGCCATTTATTTGATATTTACATATATTTTAAATTAAAATTGTTTGTATTTTTAGTGTAATACTAATTAATTTTAATACATATTGTTTTGTAGACTAGCCAATTTGGCCTTTTGGGCTTGCGGCAATCTTTTTTTGAAATAAATAAATAAATAAAATAATCAAAAAATATTATACAAAAATTCTTAGCAATTTTTTGATGAAAGACAAATATATATTTAAAATAAATTTTTTACTTAAAATAGTTTAAATACAGTTCCTTGGCAAGTATAAATTTTTATAAGTTATTTTATTATAATATTCTTATTATAAACGCCACCAAAAAAATGGTGGGGGTATATTCATTTTGTCATTCCGTTTGTAACGTAAGTTTTTATCTTTATCTCAACTTCATATAATTTCTCTATTAATTAAGATTTTGGAAGAATAAAGGACTATATATAAATATCTAAGTTGTATTTATTAGCAGAAACTTTATTGACACGCCTACTTTAACGTCCACTTTGAAAGACTAAATTTACGAAAACATTTTAATAGCATATCGAAGTTATAAAAAGAAAGTGATACATATTTTAGTATAAAGTTATTATTGCATAGCGATTATTGCGAAAAACAAAATAATAAATTTTGTGCTATAAAAGAACATCAAATTGGTGGTGGGTATAAAAGAATTTAGTGCTCTTACTTGTTTATTTTTATTTAAATAAAAGCCTTTAACCGGAAGATTTTGTTCGGTTAAATTTAACAGAGACTTTTCGATTAATCTCTGCCGGTTATATGCTAACCGTACTTTGTGAAATTCAATTTTGCCTAACTTACGGTTAAAGTTCATGTTAAATTATAATCGCACTTTGTGAAAGGGGCCGTTAGACATGTAACTTTTTAATATAATTTTTTTTATTAAATATTGATATTTATATTAAAACTTACATTTTAAATGAATATTTATATTTTTTTCTTAATATTCTTCATATACATATATACATATTTATTAAAAAAATTAGCTATTGTATGATATATTGTTGAGTTAACAAAAAACTCAGTATTAGACAACACTGTTTTTCGGCTTGTCACTTTACTTGCCGTAACTGTAAAAACTTTACTTGCTTAAAAATTTCTTCGCAAGCTGAGTCGCAGGTTGCCAAAGTGTGTTAGTAAAAAAGTGTTAGTGTATTGGTTTTTTTTCACTTGCATGTGGCAACGGTAGGTAAAGGTGAATTCACCCACTTGTTCTGAACAAAATTTTTTCCGGAGAATAACATTTTTTACTGAGAGTTTTCTGCAGAACGATTCACCCATTTAAGAAAATTTGTACGAAAAAACAAAGCTGCCATATAATATAAAAATGCAAACAGTTGTACAAAGTGGCAGCACCGCTAGCAAACTATGTAAATAAATACGAACGTAAATTATTTCATTGAAATATATGCGAAGAAAATGTCGGATAGAAGAAAACTAAAATTATTATTTTTAATTGAAGTGCATAAAGTCAATTCGTTTGCAAAAGAAATTTATAAAAAAAAAATCGAAAATAAAATGAGTCGCAGTGAGAAAAACCGTTTTAAATAATTATTTTTGTATGCACTATTGCTCATGTCATACAAACATTCTCTTCCTGGTTTTTTAAATTCTTCTATTAATTTTTGAACAATATTTTCATTAAATTCCATTTTAATTGTTAATTTTCGGCAAAAACAGTTTTTGTATAATAAATGTACTGACACTGTGTGATGTGGCAACCAAATTCAATTTTCATGTAAATATTGAAAAACAGTGGCAACCCAATTCAGTTTCTCTGAACAAGAATTAAAATTAAACCAATTCAAGAAAAAACTTTCTGATCGGCAAAGGGGTCTGCTTATCAGTTGTGTGTTTTTCATAGTTCGTTTTCCAAATATAGAAGAAAGTCTTGAACAAAAAATATAGTAAGGGTATATAATTTTGATATGGATTGCCTAGAGATTTACAAATATTTGATGTGATGCGATGGTGATATAGTGGCTCAAATTGGAAGTGTTGAAAAATATATGTAAAATTTTTAAAAGTGTACAATCCCGATAATGAATTCAATGAATTTTCTTTGTTTTTTTTTTTTTTTTTGTTTTTTTGTTTTTATTTTCAACCATAAATCAGAATATGTTAAGTTTTTATTTTTGCATATAAAGTTTTTTAGTAAAAACAAATTTTGTTTTTGTTTTAAATAGCGTCGTAAATTTTATCAAATTTAATTTTTTTTAAATGTGTCCTCTTTTTTTGGGCAAATGTCCTACATTTTTTATGCTGGCGTTCTCTTTTTTTAAAAAAGAAACGGCAACCCTATTCAAGCGTATACACAACCATATTCGTTCAGCGGAAGGATAAAACTAATTAGCTCTGTTCCACATGCATAACGAAACAGTCCGAACTTGCCCAAAGTTACCCAAAAGCGTTCCACATAACAATTTTTGTTCAATTATGAGAGTAATTTTTTTCATTTCCTGTACAAATTTGCACGAACTTTTTCTTTGGGTAAGTTCGGACAAGAATTTAACAATCAGCTGTTTTTTGTTTACATATGAAACTGAAAATTAATCAAAAAATTTGAAAGCAAAAGAAAAAGTTTAGTTTTTGTTAAAAAATATATTAAAAAGCAAAATGGAAGGTTTTAATGAAAAAGTTAAAGTGGTAAATACATTAGTGAATAGATATCTCCCTTGTTCTTTAAAATAAATACTTTTAAAAAATTTACACTGGCTCAGCTTTTCTTTCAGTTCTTTTTAAATTATTTTTAACATCTGTTGGTAATGATGCAAATGTTTTGTTTTTATAATGTTATTGCTTTTAAGCGTCTAAAATAACTTAAATAGATTTTAATTTAAAAAGTAAGCACCATTAGTATTACAGAAGTGCAAAAATGGTTTTTTGCGTTTCAGCAATTTTGGGTAGTTTTGGCAAATTTAAAGAGTAATTTTCATTTTACTCTCATTAGTCCGAACTTGTCCGAGATCATGTGGAACACACCTATTATCTGTCAAATCGGACATAAGCTAAGTGTTACCATTCACGAAATAAGCACTAGTTGAAAAAAAAAAACGTTAGATGGCGGACCCTTTACAAGGATGCGATTTTTGTAGTACTTAAACTCCAATTGGTAATAAAAAAAAAACGTTCTACAAAATTTCCTTAAACTATTTTTTAGGGTGTTTGTCCGAAGAAGCCTAAAAGGCAGTCATATGGGCTAATCCTGCGTTACGGACGTTACATTCGCACTCAAATTTGATTGTTAAGATTGACACAGCTGGCGTTCACATTGGAACATTTTTATGAAATTTTTTACAAAACGCAGTTCTTTGGGAGTACTTTAAAACTTGTTTTAAACTTAAAGGTTAATTGTTTTCAAAAAAGTTATGCTAGTTTAAAGTTCCGTTACGGACTTTACAAAAAATGGAAGTCGATTTTGAGGCTTATGTGCATTTGTACATTTTTTTAGCTAATTTTGCATAATAAACAAAAAAAGTCCATATACAAAAAATTAAGTGGAATATATGACCATATCAATCCAGCTTAGAAAAGAAGGATAAGTATAAACAAAAATCTTAATTTTTGTCTGTTACGGACGTTACGTTACGGACGTTACACTTTTTACATTTAACCAAATTGTGTATATAAAAAACATTCATGTATTTAAAAATCTTTTTAACCTTGTAATTGTTAATTTATTAGTTACAAAAAAATTATAGAATATTTAATTACTCTTATAGTAGCTTATATTCATTTATTTATTTGTTTATTTAACTGTTTAACATTAGGTTCGTTCGAGTACTTTTACTGCACTTTGTAGTAAATGAGTAATTATTTAGTAAATTGAAAATTTTACTCTCAAAAAGAGAATTTGTCGAAAAAAGTACTCGAACAGACATTTGTAAAAATTCGTAAGATGGCAAATAAATAAAGTTTAATGGGAACTATGTACATACATATATGTACATAGTTCATAGTACATATGTGCAAATATGTATTTAAGTATGTATACCTGCGCCAGATTCAGGCAGTTCCATTCTTTCATCTGTAGACATTGGTAACTAACTTTATTTCACAAACAATTTAAATTTAATAATATTTTGCACTTTTGTTTGGATTTTCCTTTTTTTTAATATTTTTTTCACAAATTGTATACTTTTTGTTTGCTTACTTTTGTTTGTTTACCTTTTGAATCATATGTTTTTTGGTTTTGCTAAATCTTACTGCAAGAAATTTCTGTTGTAAAAATTTGCAAATACTCAGTCAAGAACTGTCACTTTTCGCTCTCTATTTGTGCTCTCATTTACTACAAATTTGTGTAAACGAACGCAATTTCGTAAAATGCAGTAAAAATTTGTACAAATTCGTACAAATTTGTGCTACTTTTATAGTATTGTCATTGGAAAAGCCCGAACAATAATAATAGTATGATTTAAGAGTTGGGATATTTTTTTCATTTATCCATGTTTTTGATATTTCGTTAGATATAGTTTTGACATAATTTTTACCAACGTAAATTAGGAAAACGCCATTTATATTTTTTTGCTATTTTGTGAAAATCTCAAGCGTTTTTTAAGATGAGATTTTGGGCTTTTACTAGTTGCCAAACTCTTCGCTTAATAGCAGCGCCAACACCGTCCACCACTCCATTTCCATGCGAAGTAGCAAAAATTCCTAATTTCTAACGGAAAATCCAGTACGTAAATATTGCATGCATGGGCGTACCGCCAAATATTTGAAAGGGGCATGGGGGTTGCGGTTTACAACATGTTTATTAATTACTAATTATTGATTTTTAGGAATTATTTAAGGTTTCGGAAGAATTTGAAATTCATCTCAATTTAAGTTGCAGATTGGGGGATCACATGTTATTTAAACACACTTTTTGTTACTTTTAGGTGAAGTTTTTCGGATTCTCGGCAACCTAGAGCAATTTAAAGCCCAAATTCAAATTCAGCAGATAAAATCCATTATAAACACTTACTTCCACTTCATAATATTAAAATAAAATTTTTGGGTATTTTCATGCCGTTACGGACGTTACACACTTTGTCATTTATATTTAAAAAAAAGTGTAATAAAGGTATTTATTTTTTTCATCAGATTAAAGTGCATAAAAAACTCTGTTTATAATGCTAGTTTGGAAACACAATTATTAAAATTCATTCTGTTAAACTTAAAAAACCCTATTTTCCGTTACGGACGTTACACACAGTGTACCCATTTTTAGTTCAAATTGTTAATATATATTAGATAATTTACAAATATGATTTTTATCTTAAATAAAATAAAATTAAACAAATTAAAGTTTTGCTAAACGCTAAATACTGAAACGACTGTTTTGCCAACTTTTTTGACCATGAGAAATACCCTTTTTTTTACAAAAATAAATGAAAGCAAGAGGTACGTTTAGGTTAGCCTCTGCCAAGGACAAACAAACCACCGTAAAACCTTATTGCTTATATATTTTGAAGCTTGAATCTGTATCCTAGTATTCCATTAACATACATTTGGATTTTGGGCAACTTTAAATTTCTGCCTTTGGTTTAAAAATTTTCGGATTAGCCCATATATATCTGTAGCTTGGAGCTAAAAGGGCCAATGTCAAAATATTTACTTTTGAGAAAATTGGAATTTAACTTTAACTGTGCTTTCATAGTGACATGGCCAGCATTTTATTTCTGAAGCTGTTCTGGGTTAAGTATGACTTTAGCTGTTTCCCCATAATGAAATAGAGCAAGAAAACAAATCTAATGCAATGTTTAACTCAAAAGAGCAAAAAAGTGACATTGGCCCTTTTAGCTCCAAGCCACAGATATATAAAAGAGTAACGTGACTGATTCATCATCGCACAGCCTAAACGCAAAGAGCTAGAGACATGAAATTTGGAAAATCGGTTCCTCTTTCAATGTATAGCTCCACTAAGAAGGGATTTTTGGAAATTCGAACTTTAAGGGGGTAAAAAAGGGTAAAAACGGGTAAAATCGGTAATCTTATATCTACTAAACTAAAAATGATACAAATTAAATTGAAAAAGTATTGTAATTAACACAAAAATAACTTGACAGGTGTCTGGCCTTTTTTTGAATTTTCAACCCCTAAGGGGAAAAAACGGGTAAAAACTATAGTTTGGTACTTTTTTGGTACCCTATGTAACGTCTAAACACATACAGATAGAAAAAAAGTTTAAACTGTTTTGAGTAATCCGCGAAAAAATATTCATAAGAATTCGGCGCTTTTTTCAAATTCGCATGTCCAGGGAGTAAAAATTGTCCCTTCTTTTGGTACTTTTTTTAAAAGAAACTTTTCTTATACTATTCAATTGGACAAAATTTGATCATTATTATTGCCTAATAGAATATGGACAAATATTAAGGTGAAATTTTGAGAAACTTTTATGGGGACAAAAAAGGTACCAAAAAGGGGGAAATTCCGGAAAATGTAATTCCTAATTAGACGGGCAATTTTCACAAATTTTTTTATTGGGATTTTACCAGAAAAAAAATTATGTAATTTAGTAAAAATTGAAACACATTCATAACAGGGAAGAAAGGGGAAAAATCGGGAAGAGTGGTACTTTTTAGAATATAATTACTTTTATGTAAAAATGAGTAAATTTACTGATAAATAAATAATGAAATAAAGTCTATTAAAATATTTTGTTACATAGATATTTGAACATTTTAAAATTGGAATTTGGAACTTGGACCAAAAATTTACTTTTTCGAATTTCTACCGTAATTTTTGTATTTCTACGTTTATAAAGTTAGTTTTGTAAAATAAAGGACTATTGATTCCAGGTGAGACTAAAAATGTTATTGGCGACCAAAAAGGTACTTTTTTTTTATTTTTTATGGTACTTTTCGTATTTTCTATGTTTATGAAGATAGGATTGTACAATCAAGGACTATAGATTCCACGTAAGACTAAAAATGTTATGGGCGACATAAAATGTACTTTTTTTAATTATTATGGTACTTTTAGTATTTTCAACGTTTGCGAAGCTAGAATTTTGAAATTAGTGATTATTGATACAAGGTGAGACTAAAAATATTATGGCCGACCAAAGAGGTCCTTTTTTGAATTTTAATGGTACTTTTTGTATTTTCTACGTTTATGAAGATAGGATTGTACAATCAAGGACTATTGATTCTACGTGAGACTAAAAATGTTATGGGCGACGAAGAAGGTAATTTTTGGATTTTTATGGTACTTTTTGTATATTCAACATTTGCGAAGCTAGAATTTTGAAATTAGTGACTATTGATACAAGGTGACACTAAAAATGTTATGGGCGACCAAAAAGATTTTTTGAATTGTATGGTCTTTATGTTTTGTTAACGTTTGTTGAATCATGTTACTACAATGTTAAAACGTTTAAGAAGCTGCTAAATAATACAAAAAATCGTATTTAATTAATGTGGCTGGTATAACACGTAGGTTTAAGTAAAAGGTCCGCCAAATAACTTTTGTTTTTTGAAAATTCTATAAAAAAAAATTGTAGCTTCAACTGTGTGCACGTAGCGCCGTCCTGTTGAAACCAAATTTTTCCAATATCCTCCTCTTCAATTTTTGTGAACAAAAATTCGTTCAACATGGCCCGATAACGATCGCCATTGACTACGGTCACTCCTTGCTTATTTTCGAAGAAAAATGGCACTAAATAAAAATAATTTAACGGTTTTTATGTTATTAATAATAGAAAAGAGTGAAAGATAAATCTATCAATATTTAATGTGTTTGTGTGGATAATTTTTCCACTTTGTACATTTTTAACATAGTATATGCCACATTTTATCAACTGATACCTACAACACAAACAAATATAAATTTGGAAACGCGTTCAAAACAATTATTTTTAAGTAAATTTATTTAATAAATACGTTTAAATACTTTTTAATTATACATTAAAACCTTAAAAATCAAACATTATATTTTCAATAGAAAACCAAAATTTTGAAAATTGTAGCAGCTCTTCCTCTGCAAGTAGAAATTTCATCCATTTACAAAACTTTGTAGTAGCTAAAATGAAATTTTAATGGTGTTTTTCACAGGTAAACAACAAGAGGAAAATTAAGGAATACTGGTTTACTGGGCTGAAAAGCGAAACGATGTAGTTTATTTTGGCGTTGTGCTCTTCTTACGCTTGTCTATAGCTACCTTAATCGGTAAACTTTGGCAAGAAATGATTATAATTATTTGTCAAATAGTCCAAAAAGATGCAGCCAATTTATTATTTTTTGTATTTATTTTTCGAAATTAATTCTAAATTGTATTATATTTATTGTCATGTTCCGCCACCTGGATGACTATCTTGTCGCGATGTGGTGGCTTAAGTGTCAACTGTGGATCTATCGTGGGGCTTGACTGCCGATAGTTGGGTATACGGCTCTTCTATGGGCAGTCACTCTCTCAGGATATATTACTAAAGGTTGACACAACAAAAGGTCATCCTATCCCATCCCTTTATCCCTTACCCATGTTATTATCCCATCTATAGTCCTCTTCCTATACCCCACTTTTAAGGTCAAGGTGGTTGAGAGCCGTGCCAAGGACCTGTATGGCTAGTTAGTGGTAAAAGAAACTAGTCGTTAACGGCCTCCCTCTGATGCCGATGGCAAGGGTCAGTTGTAATTTTAGCCTAGTCCGCGCAATCCGTCACTGTGTGGTACGGTCGTTTTCATTACGGACTACTCGTGGGAACAAAACTGGAGAATAAATTTAATAAACTGAAGGATGTGAGAGATGGAGTTGGTGTAGGGGATATCACTGACTGCTCAGTAGGTTCAGTGTCAGATTCGGACTCGGACCTTTTGGGTATTCACAGAGATATCCTGCTGCACGAGAGTCAGTTGATTACGGAACTGACTATGTTAGAGGAGATTGGCTCCCCAATCGACTCCCTGTCGCGTACTGGGGCCTCTGAAAAACTTGGCGATCTGGACTTGGGATCTGGGAATGAGCAGGAGATAACTGTGATCTCAGCTCATTGCCAGGACCAAGAAACTGTTACGCCGGTTTCGGGGGTCACACTCGGGATAGTGAGTGGGTCGGTGAGTGAATTGAAGGGAATTGTTCGACAGGACGCGACAGAAAAGGTCGCTTCTGCTGAACGACTTGATAGAGCCAAGAGTGGTGTAAAGGCCTCCTTAGCCTTTCTGGATGAGATAGCTAAGAGGGACTCTACACAACACGATGGGCGGGATAAGTATCTGCTCAGGAAGCATCGGAGGAATGTTGCTAGATTTGAAAGAGTCTTCGGTTCCGTCGAGGCTATCCTGGGGCTTCCTTATCCTGCGGGATATACAGCCAGGGCTGCTGGGGAGTCAACTGTGGTCAGTAAGGATAACAGTTCCTCAGTATCCTCCGCTGTTGTCTCCTCTGTGGATGTATTGGAAAAGGGGGTAAAGAGTACACCAACTGGTCCTCTTAATAGTGACAGATCGGTTACAATTAAGGGAGTCAGGCCTGGTGACAATTTACCCTCTACTAGTCGCGCGGTGAAGGCTGGAAAGATCTTGGTGATCTCTGAAGGTGATGTCCGAAAAGGACTCGCCAAAGGAGTCTCAACCGGGTATAACCAATCTCCATCTGCAAGGGAATCTGCTAATCGCTGTCCAAACCCTACGAAAAGCTCCAGTACAGGGGGCGTAAAGAGGGTGAGGTCTAGTGATGAACAGAAACCCCCTGCGGCTAAGAGGGTTGGTCAATCTGGGAGCGGCTCTCTTGCTGATCGCCGCAAGGAGATCAGCGGGAGGACGGGCTCAGGAGAGGAACAACCCTCGACATCGAAGAAGCTGAGGCCATCGTCGAGTAAGGACGGTATTCTGGCGGCTGTTATTGATCGCACTGATCCGGATGGTAAGATCAGTGTAGAGAGATGGCAGGCGGTAGAAAACAAACTTCTCGACGAAATCTTCAGCGTGAAGGAACGACATGACGAGGTGGCGTTCAGGGGGGCCGACTGGGCAAGGGGTGTCAAAACCGTCAGTTGTGGCAATCAGAAGACCTTTGAGTTTTTGAAGGCTGCAATTGGCAGGTGTGGCAGCGTTTGCCCTGACGCCAGTCTGGACGTTATACTAGCGTCGGAGCTACCTCTGCGGCCAGTAGTCACAGTATGGATTCCTCCCCCTCTTAAAACGGAGGAGGTCATACTGGGAGTACTGGCTAATCAGAATGAGGGTCTCAATACGAGCAAGTGGAGGTTGATAGCTTCCATGGGCTGTAAAGAGAACCAGGGGAGAGACTTCCGGTTCGCAGTGGACCAGGAGTCCCACAAAGAGCTAGAGTCAATGAAAGGAGTTGCTATTTTCGGGTTAGGGTCTATCAGGTTTAGATTTTCTAAAAGTGATAGATCCTAAGAGGCTGAAAGTGGTGCAGATAAATCTGCATCACTGTGAAGCGGCCTCAACCGAATTAGCAACTCATCTCATTGACAAGAACGTGGACGTGGCCTTAATTCAAGAGCCCTGGTTGAATAGCAAAAACCGGGTAGTTGGACTAAAGGTCACGGGGTATACGTTATTCGTACCCCACTCCGGTGAGAAGGTACGAACATGTATAATGGCGAAGAGTGAATACGGTTTTATGATTTCTCATTCTTTCAGCAATGGTGATCTGACGGTCGTGACAGGAGAGGCCATGGACAGAACGGTCCTGGCGCTTGCATCGGCATACTTACCGTATGAGGCTTTAGACCCTCCTGGTGAGAAAATTAGGGAGTTGGTGGAATACTCAGGCAGAAAGGGCTTGAGATTGGTATTGGCTTGCGATGCTAACGCACACCATACCCAATGGGGTAGTGCCGACATCAACAGAAGAGGTGAGTCTACGTTTGATTTTATTATTGCTAGTAATCTCTATATCTGTAATAGGGGGAATACGCCGACATTCAGAACTAGGGATAGGGAGGCAGTAATAGATATAACGTTGACGAATCATAGGGATCTAGTAGAGGACTGGAGGGTAGATTTAGGTTGCTCCTTCTCCGACCACAGTCGTCTATCCCTTAGTCTTGTCTTTGAGGGATCGAAAAGGCGTCCGGATTCCTTTTCGGGACTGGTGGAGGATAATCTTAGGGTTATACATGAGTGGGAGTCATCTCCGTCAGGTGTGGAGAGTTTTGTGAACACCTTCACGGAGGTTTTGACTGTTAGCTTTGAGCGATCTTGCCCCCTGAACTTTCCGGGCAAACGCAGACAGCCGAGATGGTGGACGGCGGAGCTAGGGGCTCAACGAGCCACTGTCAGAAGGCTGTTCAATAGGGCGAAGTGCACGCGTATGGAGGTTAACTGGAATGACTATAGGTTAGCTTTTAATGGGTATAAGAGGGACGTTAGAAGGGCGAAAAGGGACTCATGGATTAGATTCAGTGAGTCAGTGGACTCTGTGAATGAATTGTCCAGGTTCAGACGGATTTTGTCTAAGGACCCTGTAGTCCCTGGCTTTATTCAGAGACCGGATGATTCGTGGACAGAGTCCGGCTCTGAGACCCTCGATTTGCTCATGGAGACTCACTTCCCGGGATGTGCTGATCCTGGGGCAGTGGGACTGGAGGATGTTGAGGAACGATTCTTGGGTTTATACTCGGGGTCGGAGGTTAGTGAGGTGGTAGGGGAAATGATAACCTTGGATAAGGTGACATGGGCGGTAAATACTTTTGGGCCGTACAAATCGGCAGGTCCAGATGGTATTTTTCCGGCGATGCTACAGAATATCCAGGGATCATCACTCCTGCTGCTGGTTGAGCTATTTAGGGCTTGTGTGGTGAATGGTTACATTCCTAGGGGGTGGAGAGAGGTCAGGGTCATTTTTATACCCAAGGCGGGTAGGACCGGTCACTCGAAACCCAAGGATTTTAGACCAATTAGTCTTTCGTCTTTTCTTTTGAAGACCTTGGAAAGACTGATTGATCTACATCTGAGGATGGGGTTTGGTACTGGCATAATTAGCGGCGCTCAACACGCCTACCTTAAGGGCAGGTCTGTTGAGAGTGCGCTGCATGAGGTGGTTGGTTACATAGAGCGGGGGTTGCTGAACAAGGAATACACCTTGGCGGCATTCCTGGATATAGAGGGCGCCTTTAATAATTTGAGAATAGAGGCTATAGGACAGGCACTAGTTGATCTAGGGGTTTCGTCTTTCTTGGTGGAATGGATAACCCTGATGCTCAGAAGCAGAGTTATTCATTCGAACTGGGGAAACGTACGCCTGAGGAGACTGGTGACCAGGGGAACCCCGCAGGGGGGGGTACTATCACCCTTATTATGGCTTTTGGCTGTCAACGTTGTGTTAGGGCACTTTGACAGGATGGGACAGAAAGTCGTGGCCTATGCGGATGATGTAGTTATATTGGTATCGGGCAAGTTTCTGCCGACGATTGGCGAAGTCATGCAAGGGGCGTTGGACGATCTGTCGTCATGGGCTACTGATAAGGGTTTGGGAGTCAATCCGGGGAAGACAGAGTTAGTTCTTTTTACTAGGAAGTACAAGGTGGATGGATTGAGGCTGCCGGTACTGGGAGGTGTAGAGCTTAGACTATCTGATAGCGCTAAGTATTTGGGAGTTTTTCTGGATAGCAAGCTGTCCTGGGGGAGGAACACTCAGGAGAGGCTGAAAAGGGGTCTCAATGCCTACTATGCTTGCAGATCATCGATAGGTAGGAGTTGGGGACTTCGGCCGTCAGTAGTGGGATGGCTTTACACTTCGGTGGTCAGGCCAATTCTTACGTATGGATGCTGTGTTTGGTGGGAGGCATTGGGGCTGGCTAGTCGTAGGAACCTTCTGTCTAAGGCTCAGAGGTGTGTTTCGATCGGCATGACAGGTGCCATGAGAAGTACCCCTCAGGCAGCCCTGGATGTTATTCTTCACTTACTGCCCATTGAGCAGTATGTAAGGGGAATGACAGCCAGGAGCATTCTTAGATTAAGGGAGTTGGGATTGCTGGGCAATTTCAGGCAGGGTCATTCACGGATCTTGGGTGAAATTGGTGATGGGGGCTATTGCCTGGGTACACCCGGCTCCACGGACTATGTGGGTGCTAGGGTCGATTTTGGGAGTCTGCCGGAAGTGGTCATGCCAGTTAGAGAGGACTGGGTGGGCAGGAGTACTGTTTAGTGGCGTTGCTGTCTTTACTGATGGCTCGAGGATGAGGGGCACTGGTGCAGGGGTCTATATTGAGGATCTGAATATCGGAGAATCATACAGACTTCCTGATGACTGTAGTGTGTTTCAGGCGGAGGTTCTAGGGATTTTAAGGGCCGTGGAACTGGTTAGGGGTAGCATCGATATGGGCTCGGAGGTCACCATATATGTGGATAGCCAGGCGGCTCTTAATGCCGTAAGGGGCTATCATGTGAATTCCGGGTTGGTCGATGACTGCAGGAGGGCTCTACGGGAGACTTTGAGGGATTACAGGTTGAGACTATGCTGGGTGCCGGGTCACTCCAATATTATCGGCAATGAGAGGGCTGATGAGTTGGCGAGACTGGGATCGGGGATAGTGGATCCTGATAGAGTGGAGGCGGTTAGGCCTCCTCTGGCCTTCTTTTTTGGGAAGATCAGGGAATGGGTTCTGAACGGGACTAATCGGGACTGAAGTAACCGAACTGACTGTAGAGTATCACGGACGCTGTGGCCGGTACTCAGCAGGTCTGACTCGGATTTACTTCTGGTCAGGGGTAGGGTCTGCGTGAGAACCATGATAGGGATGATCACGGGCCACTGCATGTTGGGCAGGATGGCGGTGAGAATGGGGCGGAGCCTCTCGGATTTGTGTAGGTTATGTGAGGATCCGGAGGAGTTGGAGACGGTTGAGCACATTCTGTGCCAATGTCCCAGACTGCAGATTAGCAGGTTGAGATGGCTAGGTAGCAGATTTCTTGACGAATTAGGGGATGTCTCGAGTTGTGGACTCGAGAATCTAATAGGATTCGTAATGGGAATGACCTGGCTTCGTGACTTGAGGCCGAGAATGGGACGTTTGTAGGGTCTTGGTTCTCTTGGGCATTGGTTGTTATCCACCTTTTTCTCTCTTTTTCTTCTTTCTGTCTTCTTTCTTTCTTCTTCCTTTCTTATCTCTCTACTATTGTTTTTAAGGCATCACAATGGGCCGTATTGGTCTCTGGGTGAAGGTGTGGGGGTTGCTTCACACCGGCCTTACCTACCTACCTACCTACCTATTGTCATGTTCTTAACTTAAACGGGTCTAATAAAACCATTGATCTCCCTAGATTTAAAAAGTTTGTTGTTATGCATTAAATACAAAATGTTTTGTTTTAAAAAATTCGTTTCTTTATTTTGACGTTTTTATGACGATTTGCGTAAACCATTTGAAGATTTTGACGATTTTTTTTCTCCCAAATTAGACGACTTTACCCATATTTTATCTGGCAGCTATGGTTAGATGTCGGACAATTTAGTTTTTCAAAAGCTACAGAAACAACAAATATTTTTTGCTACGCTGTGTAACAAAATCAAAACATATACATGTTGTTTTGTAATAGTTTTAGAAATACTAGCACACCCTTAATGTGTTGGCCAATGAATACATTTAAATACAGCTCTTATCTAAGGAAATGCACCATATTTTAAAACGTTTTAAAAAATGAAAAAACACGGTCCGCTTGTCAAATTTTCTTTCGTGTTTTCCCTTGTTTTCTAGTACACGAATTCTTGACATGTCGTTTGACTTGTATTATAGCCTAAGCTGGCCTTTAGGGACATGCTACTATCAAATTTCTATTGCATGCAAATTTAGCTGCTACTAGAGCTGCCATTGCGAAAGATGTGAGTATTAGTAAAAAAATTTAAGTGTATTAACAAGGCGAATTCATTATCAGGTGGTGTTGACAACGCAGCTGATCTACTTTTTTTATTTGCATAAATGATTGTTGATTTGTCAAATATTATTCATTTTTACATAAATTACTTTTTCCCGCGAAAAAAACAAAAACCATGTAGTTTTGAACATCGGCAGACGAAAGCAACAATAAAAAAAACCATGTTGTTTTTTAATGTTGTATTTGTTGTAGAATTACCACCACCTAATAATTAAATTCGCCTTGTGTATTGTCCCTTAAATGTATGAATTTTTCAAATATACTGAAAAAAAATATATAGTATAAAATAAATATAAAAATACTTTTTTTTTTTTTAATTTTTATAGTAAAATTTATTAAAACATCGTATGTTGCACATCTGCAACACTATGCATTTACATAATCTGTATTTGCATAAATTTAATGTGAGTGAATTCTCAGTTTTATTTTTCAAATCTTTATATACAAGCCAAGAATTAATAATTGTCATGTCTAACAAGTGGTAAAATATGCGCATATACCACTTCCGGCTTCTCATTTTAATACGATATCTGCCGATAAAACTGTCCATAAAGTCGACCCCGCCCATATGAGCATTATGGTCTTTTATAATTTTCGGACAAGTTATAGCAATAATCTTTTTGTTCACTTTGTCAAACCTTTCTATTTGCGACGTAGGCTCTGCTCCAACATATGATGACAGGCAAGTGACAATTTAATTATTCTTTCAAGTAACTGCTGTCAGATCAACACCTTTAAAAGATGTTATTTCTTCGTCATAGAACCCACGAGGAATACATCGTTTCATTAGTTTATTTTTGTCTGGTAGTTTGCAGTTTACTTATCTGTTGGGCTGAACTGTACCTAGGCTATAAATTCCTTAATGTGCAATATGAGTTACAAGCGGCACAGAGGTGTAGAAATTAAAAAAGTATATTATGTGGTTTAGATGACTTGGTACATCTCTGGCTAGCCGGATGACAATATTTCCCACTGGCCCAAAATCTGGTTCAACTACTACTACACAACCAACTAAATGCATAGTGTTGCAGTTTTACAACATTCTACACTAACAACTAAATGCATAGTGTTGCAGTTTTACAACATTCTAAAATAGGTCAAATTAAATGAAAAAAAAAACAATATTTTCGCTTACGACCAAGTAAGTTTCTTTGAAAATATATGTTATTCTATATAAAATCAATTTTTGTTAACAGTTTTAAAAATCACGAAATTATACTTCTTACTAAAACACAAAATGCACCTAACCTAAAAGGTGTCTTAGCAATGAAAATTACTTCATACATAAATAATGATAGTATATAGCCTTTATGAGGAAATACTTACTGGCCACCACGATTTGCGTCAACTTTTGCAGGCGACTTAGTAAATGCAGCAACCATGGATTCCTTTGTAAGAACATTATATAAGTCATTTGCACAGCACTGAAAATCTTCGTGCATTGATATTGTACAGACTTCTAATTTGCAACCCACAGGTAACATTGTACTTATTTCCGACTTTGGTAGCTTCCAAGCATTATTTTTATTAACATTAACAACTTTCGCTGTCGTACCAGTTGAAATATTTGCATCTTTTTTAGGCAATATCAAATTTTTTGAATATTCTTCCCTTAGTTCAGTAATATAAAGACCTAAAATCTGTCGAAGTCTTTCTCTACCAACATTGTACATAAACTGTTTCAAATCTTCAGAAGTCTCATTGGATTCATCTACAGTAACAGTAATTTCAATATCTTTTAAATCATTTTCCTCGGATAGATTAGGAATTGAAATTTTTCCTGTACACAAAGATGGATTGTCAAAGAAAGAACCTGTCCACTTAAAAAGAAGGTCCCACTCGTAGAAGAATATAAGCTTTCCTTTTCTATTATTTGCTGTTGCTTCACCATCACATTTTTCTATAGTGTCTATTGTGCATTTTACATTTTTATCACCTATTTTTATACGAAAATTTAAATTAAACTTAAAAAAGTTAAATAAATTGATCATTACCTATTGTCAAATTCTTAAAGAGATAACGAAACCTCTCCTTAGACCAAGCTGTAGCATTTTTTTCAGTCCAATGCCAATTATTAACGTTAGTTGCATCTGGTCGTTCCTCAACAATCCAACGAGGATCACCTTCACCCCACTTTGCCATTAAAAAAGAAAAATTTAGTAAACGAATGTTCCTTAATAAGGTTAAAAATTTTTCTAGAATATATTAAGTTGAAAACAAAGTCGCGGATAAAGTCTAGCCGCTTAGTTGATATTTATAACGAGTCGCGCCGCAGAGAGATAGGCTAATCGGCGGTCTAGCTTAAAGCCTAATCCCCATCATTTTATTTGAATGGTAAATTAAACACGTTTAGCTGCTGTGGTAAATTTAATTTTATTCATTCAATTTATTTAATTTAAGCATAACAATAATAATTAATTATATATTACGTTGCAATAATTGTGTTCAAAAATCTTTCTTGTTTGTAGACATTTCTTTTCTAGGTCCCCACGTAGTAATTTTTATTATTAAATTCAGTTTACATGGATAGGCACAAGGCATATCTATAAGGTTATCGTATCTATTAACTGACTTTTTTTTTTTTTTTTTTTTGTAATATACAATTTATCAGCATAGGAAATTTTTCTTAAGTCTATCTGCATTTGTCAAGCTTAATTTTTTTATTATTATGCAATTAATAGTTCGCAGTTTCAATCGGTTTAAAACGTTTTTAAAAATACAATACAAACGTTTTATAAAAAAACAAATACCATGAATAAAAAGTTTTCCCTTTAAAGTTTTTTTTAAAATAATTTTAAATTATTCGGGATATGCTCCCACCTAATTTTTCAATATTTTATTTGGTTGTTGGGTTTAAGCTGGTTTATATGCATTTCACTCGTGCTTATACCAGATCGTCAGTAGATCTTTTACCCAAATTCTTTAAAAAGTTTTAAAATGTTATAAGTTTTATTTTCAAATTCTTATTAACAAAATAAGAATTCAAAAATAAAACAAAAAACTATAAAAAACTTCCTCAAAAACCCAAACAATATTTTTTTCTTTTTCAAAGTATTTTATTTTTCTTATCCATTTCACATTTGGCTAACCGTTGGTTAACACTAAATGTGTATAAATGGCAACCGAAAAATAAAATTTTTCATTTATAAATAATTTACTAAATTATTTGGAATATGCTCCCAACTAATTTTTCAATATTTTATTTGGTTGTTGGGTTTAAGCTGGTCTATATGCATTTCACTGGTGCTTATATCAAATCCTCAGTAAAACCTTTTATCCAAATTCTTGAAAAAGTTTTAAAATGTTATAAGTTTTAATTTCAACTTCTTATTAACAAAATAAGAATTCAAAAATAAAACAAAAAACTTAAAAAACTTCCTAAAAACCCAACCAAAAAAAATTTTTTTTTCAAAGTATTTTATTTTTCTTTTTTTAGTTTTTTTTCAAATTATTAAAATTAAAGATGAAAATTTAAAAAATTGTGTGACATAACCGGCATATACACAAAAAAATTCACGTGTTTATTAATTGTTGTGGTTGTTGTCACGATGCATATACTTTATGGATATGCCATGAATGAGCATGTACTGCAACACTGCTTGAGTTCTCTTTAGGTGTCCCTTCTTAAATCTGCTTGCGATTACATGAAGAGATTTTGTTGCAGCAAACAAGCGAGTTTTTGACTAATTGTTTTTATCCCTTTATTCGTCAGAACGGTTGCTATTTGCTAACTTGTTGATTTTTTGTCAAAAGTATCATTGGCAATGTAATACAACTATATATAAAACATAAATAAATTCCTTCTAAAGAACCCATAAATTCATTTCCTCTTCATAACTTATGTTTTTAATTTCTAAATTCACTGTTATTTATTTCATGCAGTGTTTATTTGTTAAAAAATGATTTCTCAAATTTTATTTTCCATAAAATATTAATCTAGCAACACCGGTGATACAAAACATAAAGAGAACACAAGAGAACGAAAAATAAAAAAATGGACATGTCAAATTTGTCCCTTGAGTTCTGTTTCGTGAAACACTATTACAGCCATACACTACACCAATTAACTCGTTTCGCAGGGTTGATAGGTAAAATAGTGACAGTGGAAGATAGAACCGGTTATGCGACGCAAATATGGCTAGTCGTTATAATTCTGCATTGTGAAATAGAAAGAAGTAGTGTATGCTTTTTTGATTATTTTAAATTTTATTTAAAAGGAACAAATTGCAAGAATTTAAATAGAGAAAGCAGATGATTAAAAATAAGTAAAAGAAAAACAGTCATTAAACTGAACTTTCTTCGATTCTTTCCATTTTAATGTCTGGTCATTAGGAACAGGACTACCTAGTAATATCGGCTCTGCTCGTCGGTGGGGAGGGAAAATATATATATATATGTACATAAATTTGATTCGTTAAATAGAGATATAAACTTTAGGTAGTTAATAAATAAAAATGATAATCCATAAAGACGGAAAGCAATAGTTTATATTTACGTTGAAGACTGAGGTAAAGTGAAAGAGGAAATTTGCTACACCAAACCTTACCCACCCTCCATGCTGACAAAACTAAGTTTATCGTCAGCCCAATAAAAAGAAAATAATAAATGAAATAAATAATAAATAAACTAAAAGAGAAAATCAAATTACTTACATATCTACCCCCAATCCATTACATCACCTTTCGTAATAAATAAACAGTTAAAATTTCATAATTAAAACAAACGATATCTTATTTATTTTAAACAAAAGTAATCATTGTCCAAATTAATATTTATAAACTATGTATGTATATAATTAACAAAAACTAAACTATAATATATTTTTCTTTCTCACAAAATAGTTAAATAGTTAATAACGATAAAGAACTTTGAATAATTGAAATTATTTGAACTGAACAATTAATAACAGTTATATGACAGAACCAGTAATACTGAATGGTTATATTTTAAAAGGAAAATATATTACCCTGCTGCATTAATTAATAGTTGAGTTTTATATCAACATTACTGGCAATTCAAGTTGCATTTTTTTAACAATAATAAGACTATTAATTAATTATTATAATTGTATTTAGACAAGAAATTGTAGTGAATAAATTTGTAAAAACAATAAAGAAATTTAATCACACTTACATCACAATATCTCCAAATTATTCAGCAGGCGCCATTTGACAGTGGAATTTTGCGGTTTTTCTTTTTTATGATGTATTTTCAAAATCTCATTAAAGTAAAATTTGGGAATCAATATATATAAATGTAATCTAAAGGGTTTTTTTTCTTTTAATTTTTATATCAAAAAAAAATTAATTAAAAAAAACTGTTATTATTAAAAAAAATTAAAATTAAATTAATTAGTTAATTAAAGTTCATTAAGGTATTTAAACAAATTCAAATTATTTCGATTAAGCAAAAATCCGCACAAGTTTTTTTTTCTTTTTGTTAAACGGTAAATAAATGTAAAAGATAAATTAAAGTGTACAAAGTAGAAATTAAGATTACATTAAGAATTTGAGAAATTGGATTACAAGTTAAGGAAATTTTCACATAAAAAACATTATTAAAAAAAAATTCAAATTTATTTTAAATAATTAAATTTCGAATATTTAAAACAAAACAAATTTAAATAATAAAAAAAATCCTTTAAATATTCACCACGCCTTCCTTCTTTTGTCTTTTACCAAATTGCATTTTCTTCTTCTCAACAAAAATCACATAATCGTAGAAAATTCATCCATATTTATCTATGAAATTTTTGAGCTGTAGAACCAATTTGGAATTTAAAAAAAAGTTAAGAAACCGATTGAAAGGTTGACTGGTAGTTCTTTTTACCACAGCTTCAATTTATTACACACTTTTTAGTTTACATTAAAATACGACAGTATTAAAATTTGACAGTATTGAAATTGAAGAATTTTAACTGAAAAATGTGACTCGCTTTCATTAAAATTATAGACTAAGGGCCGTATTCATAAAAAATATTTTAGGCTTATTGAAGGCTTATTTGACAAATTTCTCTACAACATCTGTCAAATAAGCCCTTAATAAACCTACAATATTTTTTATGAATACGGCCCTAATACACTAATTCAAGACCAGATATCCTTAATATGGTACATTCCTTTATAGCCTCCATCCACGTCCTCCAATTCATAGTTGACATTCCCTTTTTTCCTTTTAACTATAGCTCGTATCCCTGTAGGTGCTAGTTTCGCATTAAAGTTATTTTCTTGACAACTTTGAGCAAAATTTCTTCGTATGACCACCTGACCAACATTATATTCCCTCATCCGCGTTCTAAAATTATAATATTTAACGTTTCGATCATACGCTTGTCTAATTTTTGTCCGAATAGGGTCCCGTAGTAAAGAAAAATTGTCCTGTCTTTCAATTTCAGTGTCCGTTTCTTCCAAAAGTTATAGTCTCCGCAGAATTTTGTAGTCCTGTCCATGCGTTATCATTATCTGTCCGAAAACCAGTTCGTAAGGTGTACGTCCTGTCTTTTGGTGTACGCTGCTGCGGATAACATTATTGACACTTGGTAAATACTCGTCCCATGTCCTTTGGTCATCACGAACGTATGATCTGAGAGCTTCGTTAATCGATCGGTTTACTCTCTCACTCGCATTAGATTGCGGGTTGTGAACTGCAGTGAATTGATGATTTATTCCATATGTAGTCTTTAACTTCTTAAATTCTTTCGACTTAAACTGGCTACCGTTATCTGATACGATTATTTCTGGTATGCCATAGCATATGAAAATTTCTTTATCCAGGTACTCAATAATTGGTTTTGTTACAAACTTTTTCAACGGCTTCAAAAAAGTAAATTTAGTGAAATGGTCTAGTATGATTAATATGCCTATGTTTCCGCTTTTGGTACGTGGAAATGGTCCAATCAAATCTATATATAGACGTTGAAATGGCCTCTCTGTGTTAACCATTTCCCCCATAGGTGGTTTAAGTGATAACATTGGTGTCTTGGATGTTTTGCACTGCATACAACTCAACACGTAGTTCTTTACATCGGAAACTAAATGCGGCCAATAAAAATATTTCCGTATCCGGTGTACTGTTTTGGCGATTCCGCCGTGTGCTGCATTCGGAGTGTTATGAGCTGCATACATTATCTCTTTCCGAAGATCTTCTGGGACACATAGTTTCCAAGAATCTGATTCATCAACATTTCCTGCGGAAAAATTGGTTCTTTTGTATATAAATCTGTCCACAACTTTGTAATCTGGTAACTGAGAATTTTGAAACTCCTCTCTAAGCCGGTTATACTCTTTACTATCAAATGCACTAGATTCTAAATTAATAGAAGGCAGTATTTCCATCTCTATTTCCGTCACGGTCAGATCATCTTCAAATGATCGAGATAATGCATCAGGAACAACATTGTATTTACCTTTGCGATGCTCAATTGTAAAGTCAAAACCCTGTAATTTAAGAGCCCACCTGGCTAAGCGTCCGGACAAGTTCTTTTGCCTCATAAGCCACTTCAAGCTTGCGTGGTCCATTATTACTTTAAATTCATGACCTTCTATGTAGGCTCTGAATTTTTTTTGTTGCCAATATTACCGCCAAGCATTCCAATTCCGTGATTGAGTAATTTCTTTGGGCCTTATTCAACTTTTGAGACATGAAAGCTATGGGTCTTTCATTTTCTTCGTCGTCCAGTTGAAACAACACTGCACCTACTCCTACTGTACTTGCATCACACTAGACCGAAAATGGTTTTTGATAGTAAGCGTGGACCAAAATAGGTACAGAAGTCAACTTTTTCTTAATAATTTCAATCGCCTTCTGGGCATCTTCCGTCCATGTAAAAGTTTTCTTTTTAGTTAACAAGTCTGTCATAGGAAATGTAATAGTTGAAAATTCATCAATAAATCTACGATACCAGCCATTCCTAGAAACTGTCGAAGTTTTCGAACGGATTTGGGAGCTGGAAATTGGTTAATAGCCTTTACTTTTTCAGTATCAATTCTTAAAGTTCCTTCTCTAACTATATAACCTAAGTATTGCACCTGTCGAATAGCAAAACTACTTTTCTCAACATTGATAGTTAAATTTGCCTTACGAATTTGTCTTGCTACCTCCTGTAAATGCTGTAGATGTTCGTCAAAGTCTTTCGAAATAATAAAAAGGTCATCGAGGTAAACAAACACGTTTGCCTTTAAGTTGTACGGAATAACTTGGTCCATAAGTCTACACATCGTCTGGGGAGCGTTGCACAATCCAAACGGCATTCTTGTAAATTGGTACAAAGGCCGATTAGGAATTGTGAAAGCGGTTTTAGGTCTGGAGTAGGGTTTGGGATTTCCCGGTCTTTTTATATTCCCGGGAAACGGGAATTAAAAAATCGTCTTCCCGGGAATTCCCGGGAACTTTAACATCACGATTTGGTTAATAATTCATTGTTTTAGTAATAGTTTATTTTCCATTAGAGTCCTTATTGTGTCAGCATTACATCTTCCGAAAATATAAACTTAACCCAAATTATAAAAATAATTATTGCCATGTAAACAGATATCTTTTTTGGGCAACACTACTCCACTCGTCTAATACAAGAGCAAATCTCAAATTGTCGCAAATTTGACTCGATATTGTTTTCACCATCGTATTTTTAACGGCGTTGGTAACGTCATATTTTTACTGAAAAAACTTTGACAAGTAAAAGAACTTTGTGTAATTGTTCGAATAGATATTCCATCGACTGCTGCCAATTTTGAAACAATATCTGGTAATGTTTGGATGTCTAAAAAACTTTATATATTTATATATATTATATTTAAGCCTTTATTCATAATAAATATTAATCACTACAAAGAAATAAAAAAAGTAATGATAAAATAATTATACGAAAGTTCATTTTGTTGAACATAGGGCGTCAACGAATTCATTCCATCTATTGCGATTTTCGGCCAGTGCTTTGGCTTGGTTCCATGTTATGTTGACTATTTCACTTTCACGTTGAGTAGTTCGTTGCCAGGTATTACGAGGTCGACCGACTCGGCGTTGACCTTGGGGATTCCAGTCTAGGACAGATCTAGCAATATCATCTCTTTGTCTCCGAAGTATATGGCCTATCCAGGACCATTTACGTTTGCAAATTTCTGCTGCTACTGGTTGACAGTTGGCTAGCGTGAAAAAATATTCCAAGAATTATCTTTAGACAACGGTTAACAAATGCTTGAAGTTTTCTTATTTGTTGTTGTGAAGTACCCCAAGTGGTACAGCCATACAATAATATTGACATAACACTGCATTGAAATATACGGATTTTAGTTTTTCTAGAAATATTTTTTGATCTCCATACTTTAAATAGACTATGAAATGCAACTCTAGCTTTATTAATTCTATTATTGATGTCATTTTCTGAGCCACCGTCGCTTGTAAGAATGCTTCCGAGGTAGCAGAAGGACTCAACATCTTCGATATTTTCACCATTCAATGTTAAGGGAGTATTTAAAGTGTTACCGATCCTTAGCAGTTTTGTCTTTTTGACATTGATTCTTAAACCAACCGCACTTGCATTTTGTGTGAGAACTTTGAGTTTGACTTCTATATCAGAAAAACGGTGTGCCATTAAACACAAATCATCGGCATAGTCAATATCATTAAGGAATTTGATCAAGTTCCATCGGATCCCACGCGGTGAATCTAAATTGGTCTTTTGCATGACACAATCTAGGAGAATAAGAAATAGAGAGCCTTGCTTAACACCACGGTTTGTTTGGAAAGGTTGGCTATCCTGACCGTTAAAACGCACAACGCAAGTTGAGTCATTGTAAAGTTCCTTAATAAGATTGATTATCTTTTCAGGAATACCCTTAAGAGCCAATGCATTCCATAGAGCGTTTCTAGACAGTGTATCGAATGCATGCTCGAAGTCCACAAAAAGAAGATACAGTTGTGAATTATGTTCAACAGATTGCTCAATGATGATACGTAGTGTGTTAATATGATCCGCACAAGAGCGGTTTGGTCTAAATCCAGCTTGTTCTTTGCGGAGAAGAGGTTCCACCACCGGCATTATTCTTCCCAAAATTAAAAGCGACATTACTTTACATATTGCGTTCTGAAGAGTAATACCTCTCCAGTTTTTGCATGACGTTAAGTCACCCTTTTTGGGGACAGTTATTACTACACCTTCCTTCCAAGAACGAGGTATACAATTTGTATCCCATGCTTCGCTTATAATTGGGGTTAAGGATTTGGCAAGTGTTGTTGCACCATATTTTAGGAGTTCACCTGGAATGTCGTCACTACCGGAAGCTTTTTGGTTCTTCAGATTCTCCAGGGTTTTTTGTACTTCATGTAAGGTTGGTGATGACGTTGATATTAGCCGGTTTGGATTGCGGCGTGCTTCCGACAAAGGGGAGGAAGTTTCTACAACATTTGCGAGTTCTGTTGAGAAATAATCCCGCCATCTTTCGAGCTGTTGGTCAATAATACTTAGATCGTTACCGTTTTGATCCTTTATTGATGACGTTGTATTTAATTTTTTACCGCTGAGCTGTTTTATGCCAGAATAGACATCATGCAGATTGCCAGTATTTGCAGCTTTTTCCATAGCTGAAGCAATATTATTATAGTATGCTTTACAGTCTGCTCTTACCATTGATTTTACTCTACGTGCAGCCTGTCCATAGTCCTGTTTGTATCTTTGTTTCTCCTCAGTTGCTTTTGCACGGTCAACTTTGTGTTTTAGCTGTTTTCTGACTTTGATCTGTTGCCAAGTTTGTTCACTCAGCCAAGGTTTGTGGTCACGTTTACGTATACCAAGGACGGATTCTGCGCTATCCTTACAGATTTGTGCAATTTCTTGCCAAGGTTGATGTACGTTTGGTTGCAGTTTGTTCTTCAGTAAATCCTCGTATGCCGACTGTGTTTGAGGATTTAGGAGCCGAGGTAGGTTGTACCTTTTGCGCTTTGAATAGCGCTTATGAGCTGCTGGACGTAGTTTAAAGGTCCCAACTAAGAGTTGATGATCACTGTAGATGTCTGCGCCTCGACGGGTCTTGACATCCAGTAGGCATCCTAAAAACAATTTATTGATCAGTATGTGATCTATTTGGTTGCGATATTGACCATTTGGCGATTCCCACGTGTACTTGTGGATATCCTTGTGAGGGAATTTAGTACCACCAATAAATAAACTGTGTCGTGCACAAAAATCAACCAAAAGCTCCCCATTATTATGTCTCGAGGATCCTAAGCCATGAGATCCCATGATTCTTTGGAGGTTGTAGTTATCACTTCCAACTTTAGCATTAAAATCGCCCAGAACTATTTTAATATCACCCGATGAAATTGTGTTAACAGCTGCTTCAAGTTGGGAGTAAAACTCTTCTTTTGTTCTGTCATCATCTGGTTCGGTGGGAGCATAGCACTGAAGTACAGATATCTTCCTGTATTTAGAATTAAAACGAGCCTTTATTAGCCGGTCTGAAATGGGCACGTATTCAATGAGCGCCTGTTTTGCCATAGGTGACAAAAGCAAGCCAACACCGTTCTCACGGTATCTATCGTTGCCAGAAAAAAGAAATAAATGGCCGGATTCAAGCTGTTCAGAGCCCTTATTCAACCATTTAATTTCACTCATACCGAGAATGTCCAGGTTATAAGAGACAAATTCATTACACACTTGCTCAAGTCTCGATGGAGAAGAGAGGGTTCTAACATTCCATGTTCCAATCATTATCCTTTGTTTAAGGCGGTAGGTCGTCATCGATGAGGGAGAGTTATTATTTTCATTTGTTGACGTTTCTGTAATCGGTTTGTTTAAGACGATTGACTGATTGGGCCAAAGCGTCCGATCCTAGCGTTGGGGCTGCCAACAACCTCTAGGCAGGTGCGCCGTTTAAACGGAAGATAAACAGCTGAGCTTCAGTGACTAATTTGGGATACTGTCTGCCACCTAATTACCTGAGACGCATTGGTGTTACCATGCCGGTCAGGCTACTCAAACTGTCGCCTTCTCACGTTAGCTATCGACGGTGTCTGAGCGACATTTCCAGGGGATACTTGGTTTATAACCGAAAGTGTGAGTTGCTTGGGAATTTCAACAAATGAATCACTTCTGGCCATTCCCAAGTGAATGGCAATCAGAAAGCTTTCCACATCTGCGAAAGACCCCAATCCCCCAAAAAAAAACTTTAAATGGTGGAATTATTTTTTTTATTTGGTGCAAGTGTTGAAGAATCGTTTTCAAATTGTATTTTATGGGCCAAAAGAACGTGCCGTATGAGACCACTAGTACTACCGCCCTTGAACATTAACATTTTCGGGAAAATATTACATTGTGCTGCGTTGTCTACTTTTTGAAAATAGTTCCAAACTTCAGACATTTTGCTTCTAAACAAAGTGAATTTTAAAAAAAGTATTATTAGAAAAATTCAATCATAAATGAATAAAATTATACTTACAAATTCTGTGACCACTTTTAAAAACAATTTGTATATACGATTTTATTTATAAAAATTAACCATGGAAACTACTGCTGGTTTTACGGTTGTTATAAAAAACATTTATATACAAGAAAACATTTAATTTTATATGTATATAATTAATTCACTTTAAATTTATAAGCACTTATTAAAAATTATTCCAGAAAGTCCTTAACTTTGGCGTGAAATATTTTTGACCGACGATGTTTGTTTTTCTTTTACATATTCGTATTTGAGAAAAGTTGTAAATACTTAACAAACAAAAAATGCTAATAAATTTAAAACCTTACTTTTTATTTAAATATTCTTTAAATTTACCAAAACAGATAAGAAATTAAAAATAAAATTAAATATATTTCCTAATATACTACATATTTTTTATTTCCCGTTTTCCCGGGAATAAGAGCAAAAATTTTCCAGGAATACTAAGTGGTTCATTCCCGGGCGGGAATTCCCGGTTCCCAAACCCTAGTCTGGAGGCTTCATCCAATTTAATCTGCCAAAATGCATCTTTGAGATCCACTTTAGAAATATAATAAATTGGAGGAAGTCTGGATATGAGTCCGTCGATGTTTGGAATAGGGTACGCGTCCTTAACTGTCACGGAATTTAGTTTTCTACTGTCCAAGCAAAAACGTTTCTTTCCCGGTTTTATAATTAAAACTCCAGGTGATGACCAAGGTGAAATCTTGCACTCTTCAATGACACCTAATTCTAACATTCGGTCAATTTCACCGCACAACAATTTCTCTCTTGCTGGAGAAATTGGGTAAAATCTTTGTTTTATGGGAGTTTCGTTTGCAGTATCAATCGTATGTTTCAATAAGGATGTACATCCTAAGCCATCAAGTACTGAATTTGGAAAACAATTAATGATTCTTTGAATTTGTTGTTTTTGTAACGAATTCATAGGAATTTTGTTTGAATCGTCGTTCGAGACAATCTCGTTTACATTTTCTAAAGGAGCAGTTTGGAGACAAAAAATTTTCCAAAAATCCATACCGCAAATAATGTCCTGATTTAGGGATGGAATTAATAAAAAATTTATCGATGTTCCACTGTTCCCCACACTCGCTATTTTTGTCCATCCGCAGTTTTGACGTTTCCACACCATGTTTGTACTTTGTGTTTTCTATAATTTCTGAACATAAATTCCCACCAATAACGCTGACATTTGCACCGCTGTCCAATAATGCAAAATTGTTCTTACTATGAATGGTAAGCAAAATATAGGGTCTGTTATCATTACTTATATTTATTACAGATGATATTACACATTTGTTTAGATATTTTCTACGAATATAAAAATCCCGTATTCTCTTAGATGATCTATTAGGTTTGCGCACATTATTATTATCATTAAAAATCCTATTTCTAATTTGCTGGTACTCACTTAAACGTATGTGATATGGCCGTTGTAACGGGTGAATATTGTTCATAATAGGTTCAGTTGTCATTTCCGGTAATTTGGTCATGTCCGATGTTTCCAATTTAAAAATTTGGTTAGTCATATCAGGTAAAGCCCGTTTCCCCGCTTTGGAGCACAATTGTGACAGTTTGGCTTATACGTGTTTTTTGCACCACATCCGTAGCAAAACACAGTCCTTGGTTCTACGCAGTCAATAAAACTGTGGCCAACCTTATCACAGTTCCAGCACTGATTACCTTGGACAACTAAACATATCTCTGCGTCATTATTCTCCAACATGCAATCATCGAATTGAACATCACAATCTGTGACTTCGGATACATTTGCTTTTTGAAATGGACGCTTACTTAAGGTAGCAGCCGACAAATCTTTAATAAACTTTTCATGCTTTCGTACCGCATGCCTTAACTGTGAAACGTGAGTTATATCTAGGTGTAAAAGTTCGTGCCTAACTTCGGGTTTTAGGTTTCTTTGGATTGTCTCACAAAGTTCATAGTCTGTCATTGGCGTTCGCAGTCTATCACACAATGTCATAATTGCGTCATAATATCCGTCAAATGTTTCATTATATCGTTGTTTTCGTCTTAAAATTTCGTCTTTAATGTCATAATCAGTATTATAGTCCTTATATTGTCGTTTCAGTGCCTCACATAAGTCTTCCCAAACTATGTCACCACTATTTTTGTGAAACCGCCAAAACCACTTTAATGCCTTACCCTCAAATAACATATGAGCATGCTCACATAATATATTGTTGTCACCCCGTAAGTTTGATTGTGTAAGAGTATTAATTCTATAAATGAATTCATCAACTGTAATTTCAGAAGTATCTCCAGTGAATCTAATTCGCCAATTCCGAATCGTATTCACCACCCTTTCCGAATTACGGTCGAAATCCCTATCAATAAGACGAGAATTCCCATGTCCTCTTCCGTTACGTCCATTCTGTGAAGTTATACTTTCTTCATCAAAATCTCTTTCCCTTCGATTAGTAAATCTGTCTTGCCTATTATGTCCTTGATTAATCAACGAAAAATTCCTAAAACTATCTGAAATCATATTAAGCACTTCCTCTCTAAATTCCCTCAAGGATTCGTCAACAATACGATGAACCTGATTATTTTCCATATCTTGTTCCGCCGCCTCCCTACGAGTTTGTAGACGAGTTCTCGGTCTTCTTACTGAATTTGTTGCCGCTTGAGCATCACCCCCAGCTTCTCTATCTAATATCACATTGCCATCAACAGCTTCTTGCTGGAATATTCCCACAGCTGCGTACTAATGGCATTTTTTTTTCTTTTTTATATATGTAAGTAAAATAACAATCAGACAAGACAATAAAAAAATATATTATATAGCTATATAAATTTTAAAAGCAAATCCTTATATCAAAGCTCCTTTATTTTTTTATCTGATTAAAGAAAAACCTATCTATACAAAAATAGTTATCCTCAGTGATCAAATGAGATAAATCAATATACTATGTTAAAACTACTCAGTGAAATATTATGGTAGGGGTGTAGGAAGAAATTAAAAAAATCAAATAATCAAAAATAAAATAATTTAAAACGTCAACTTATAAATCATAATCAAAAAAATATATACCTTCTATGATACAAATAATAAGATTAATTTAAAACAAAACAAAATAAGCAAATTGTTTGCTTAATCTTCAACGTAAGTACAAATTAGATAGACTTAAAGAACTAATTCAGAAACTGGATTCTTTTGCCAACTGACAAAATTAATAAATTCCATAGCCTACTGATGTAGAGTTTACGACCATTAGCTGCAGGAAAATATATATACATATATATATATATTCTTCTTTATACATATTTTGCATCCAAACAACTAAAAAGAATAGTCCAACTAAACTTGAAAGAAAATTTTGAAGAGAATGTCCAAGATACAAAAAGTAGAAGAGTATAATGTTCAAACGACAATTGATCCGATATAAACCAGTTCAGCTCCTCAAGTTTGAACTCAAACCCTGATAACAACTGCACCTGAAAAGTTTACTAAGGAATTGCAAATTACATATGTATTAATAATAAACAATTATCCATTACCAAACATATTAAAATGCATTAGTTAGAAAACTGAGAATAGAAATTTGTCTTTATGAAATTTCCACCCACATCGGATTCAAAGGCCCACAGTATCTAGATGAAAAATACACCAAAATTTTATGAATAACGAATACCATGGTTCCACGTTGGGCGCCAAAATCTCTGTAACAATTCTTTCCATTTTAATGTCTGGTCATGAGGAACAGGACTACCTAGTAATATCGGCTCTGCTCGTCGGTGGGGAGGGAAAACATATATATATATATGTACATAAATTTGATTCGTTAAATAGAGATATAAACTTTAGGTAGTTAATAAATAAAAATGATAAACCATAAAGACGGAAAGCCATAGTTTATATTTAAGTTGAAGACTGAGGTGTAGTGAAAGATAAAATTTGCTACACCAAACCTTACCCACCCTCCATGCTGACAAAACTAAGTTTATCGTCAGCCCAATAAAAAAAAATAAATGAAATAAATAATAAATAAAATAAAAGAGAAAATCAAATTACCTACATATCTACCCCCAATCCATTTACTTCACCTTTCGTAATAAATAAACAGTTAAAATTTCATAATTAAAACAAACGATATCTTATTTATTTTAAACAAAAGTAAAATTTTCCAAATTAATATTTATAAACTATGTATGTATGTATATAGTTAACAAAAACTAAACTATAATATATTTTTCTTTCTCACAAAATAGTTAATAACGATAAAGAACTTTGAATAATTGAAATTATTTGAACTGAACAATTAATAACAGTTATATGGCAGAACCAGTAATACTGAATGGTTTTATTTTACAAGGAAAATATATTACCCTACTGCATTAATTAATAGTTGAGTTTTATATCAACATTACTGGCAATTCAAGTTGCATGTTGTTTAACAATAATAAGACTATTAATTAATTATTATAATTGTATTTAGACAAAACCAAATTGTAGTGAATAAATTTGTAAAAACAATAAAAAAATTTAATCACCCTTACATCACAATATCTCCAAATTATTCAGCAGGCGCCATTTGACAGTGGAATTTTGCGGTTTTTCTTTTTTATGCTGTATTTTCAAAATCTTATTAAAGTAAAATTTGGGAATCAATATTTATAAATGTAATCTAAAAGGTTTTTTTTCTTTTAATTATCCCACCCCCCCTCAAAAAAAAATGGTGGGCGCATATTCATTTTGTCATTCCGTTTGTAACACATCGAAATATCCATTTTAGACCCCATAAAGTACATATATTCTGAATCAGGGTTTGATTTGATGACGATCTAGCTATGTCCGTCCGTCT
Source organism: Phyto melanocephala (assembly GCA_941918925.1). Lineage (NCBI taxonomy): Eukaryota > Metazoa > Arthropoda > Insecta > Diptera > Rhinophoridae > Phyto > Phyto melanocephala. The sequence goes on from OW799237.1 coordinate 47,874,121, forward strand.
GTCTGTTGAAAGCACGATAGAGGTCGCACCGAAAAAGCCAGGGGTCTCAAATTTTGCCAGAATCTTTCTTATAGACAAGGTTTGTTTGGTATTGAAAATGGGCTAAATCGGAATATTAGGAAGAGAGTTATAGCTCGAAAAGCAAGATTAGGTTGAAAAAACCGTGTCCTTCGCACATCGAATAAAATGGAATTGTGTCTAAACGCATTAACAAAGACTCGTGAAACTTCGAATATATATTTCCTGAGTATTTTTCCCCGAAAATTGTCTAAATCTATGCATTAGGAGAGGAGTTATCGATCAAAATGTACGAAAATTTATACCGCACAGTGTATACCGCACGGTATATTTAAAAACAAAAACGTCATAAAAGCAACAAAATTGGATGTACGACTCTGAAATTTTGCACACTTTGCTTTTTGGTGAGACGCTTTTTTGTAACGGAAAATCAATGTGCCACGCCCACTTTTACGCCCACCTGCCATATAACGATTTACCTAAAATTCATATAATTTCTCTATTAAGAAAGATTTTGGAATAACAAAGGGCTATATTGAAACACCTAAGTTGTACTCATTAGCAAAAACAACTTTGACACGCCTACTATAACGCCCACTTTTCACGTTATCTACCGTTAATAAAATTTAAGAGCTCATAAAACCGACAAAATTAGAGGTATGATAATAAAATTTGCTACGTATATCCCCCTAGGCAATGTCATTACTGTGCCAGAAAATTAAGGTGCCACGCACACTTTTACGCCCACCTCCCATATAACGTTTTACCTAAAATTCATATAATTTCTCTATTAATAAAGATTTTGGAATAAATAATAACTTTAACGCCTACCCCCCATATAACGGTTTATCTTAAATTCATGTAATTTCTCTATTGACAAAGTTTTTGGGAAAATAAAGGACTATATTGAAATATCTAAGTTGTATATATTAGCAGAAACTTTATTGACACGCCTACTTTAACGCCCGCTTTCATTGAAAGACTACATTTACAAAAGCATTTTAGTAACATATCGAAGTTATAAAGGGTGGTTAAATTTTAAGGACCGATGTTGAATTTAAATAAAACACAAATTATTTAGAATATTATTATTATTTCTTTTGGTAATTATAATATTTGTATGGTTCAATTATGTATTTAACAAAATATCTGTCAAATGGCCCCCCCATCCTTGGCGCCACTCCTCTATCCGATGGTCCAAATTTTCAATGACAATGCTGATGATGAGGGGAGGTTGAATGCTCTTTTGCCACACTATCGCAAAAAACAGCAATGGTTCCCATTCAACGAACTAAGAAGTCATTCACAGATTTTCTAACATTTTATACAGACCTGTTTTGCAGAAATTTAAATATTTTTTACAATTCTCCCGATTGTGGACGAATTTGAACGATTATGTTGATCAAAAGAATCACGAAGTGCACAAAATGCGATTTGATTTTCACGCCCATTTTTATAAAAAACCTGAATAACTTTAAAGCGTTGCTCATTTGTGTATCTTTCCACGTATCAAATTGAGTAAGTTTGAGATTGAGAAATATCAAGTGAAATGCAGAAAACAAATTTAAAGGCTAGGTGTAGTTCACCTTCAACATGGGCCCTTAAAATTTAAACACCCTTTACAAAGAAAGTGATACATATTTTATTATAAAGAGCTTATTCCATAATATATTAAAAAGAAAAAATTTAATTAAAAAAAAACTGTTATTATTAAAAAAAACAATTAAAATTAAATTAATAAGTTAATTAAAATTCATTAAGGTATTTAAACCAATTCAAATTATTTCGATTAAGCAAAAATTCGCACAAGTTATTTTTCTTTTTGTTAAACGGTAAATAAATGTAAAAGATAAATTAAAGTGTACAAAGTAGAAATTAAGATTACGTTAAGAATTTGAGAAATTGGATTACAAGGAAATTTTCACAAAAAAAAAAACATTATTTAAAAAAAAAAATCAAACTTATTTTAAATAATTAAATTTCGAATATATAAAATAAAACAAATTTAAATAATAAAAAAAATCCTTTAAATATTCACCACGCCTTCCTTCTTTTGTCTTTTACCAAATTGCATTTTCTTCCTCTTAACAAAAATCACATAATCGTAGAAAATTCATCTATATTTATCTATGAAAATTTTTAGCTGTAGAACCAATTTGGAATTTAAAAGCAACTTCTATGTGTTAAGTATTGTCTTCTTGGAAACCAATTGAAAGGTTAACTGGTAGTTCTTTTTACCACAGCTTCAATTTATTACACACTTTTTAGTTTACATTATAATACGGCAGCATTAAAATTTTCGCAAACTTCTAGAATTACAGCTCTTTAGAAATTTTTTAAAAAATTAAAACTTATTTTTTCCTTTTTAAAGTTTTTATTTTTTTTTTATTTTTTGTGTCTGACTCCCTCAATTTTTATTTTCAGTCTGACAAAATTTTCAAATTTAAATTTTTACAACTTCGATATCTAAATTTTTTAATCAAAAAAAATATATATAAGTTAATTTTTATAAGTAGAATTTTTTCACACCCAAATAAATTAGTTCGTAAAACCCACTCCAATTTTTCCTTTCTTCTAACAAAGTATAATAAAGTCATCATCACAGCTTAAGGCACAAAACTCTAATATAGGTAAAGATATTAAATTTAAAAACAACAGAAACATTAAAATAAATATTAACAAAGTACTAAAATAATGTTATAAAAAAGGCACACATATATAAAACTCCCATCCTCTGAAACTGTTTTCATTATAATCTGTCGTCAGCCCCGGAACTCATTATCAGCCAAGTAGCCGTCATCCTCAGCCACCTGTTACAACCGTAGTGAGCAGCAAGGTTGCCGTCCAGCTCAAGTATTGGGCATGTCTCAGAGGGTCCTAACCCTCCTCACTAGGTACGCCGCCGTACATAAAAAAACTTATTATGAAAACACAAAAAAAAATACATATGACAAGCACAAGTTCTCCTTTTTACTTTGGCGACTCATGTATGGACCTATTTTAGAGCAGATCTTGCCCTACGATTGCCCACCCAACCTCACTAAGAGGTCCTCCAAATATATCATCTCGTGATCCAAAACCCACTCGACTTTACTCTAACCTTAATTCACCTTCATGCCTTTATCCCCTTTAACTTATTCCAAACACATAGTTTCTTTTCCTTTACGTTATAAACTTACATACCACTAAATTTATTAACAATAAAAAAAAATGTTTTACAATTTTAGAAATCTGACACCTAAACGCTTACATTCATCCACAAATACTAATTAAAACAAATCTTATATATATATATATAATTGGTTTTCTTTTCGACTTCTATTCTATTTAGTTATTGTTTTAGGCTTAAATCAACTGCCATAAATTAATAAATACCTTCTTATTTGTTTCCTTTCTCGTTTTAGACCTGAAGGAGCTCCCTAAGACTAACAAAATTATCTCTACAAAGCAAAACAATTGATTAAAACCTATACTAAATACAATAGCACCCTGATTTACACAAATGATCTTAAAATAAAATAAAAATTATTGCCTAACTTAAGGATAAGGTTATCCGTAAAAATATATTCAACAATACCATACAACTACGTTGAAAAGCACTATTCTAATAAACTATGCTTATAATTAGAAAACTTATATTCATATACAAATAAACAAATTATAATTTATTAACAACAAACAAAACACACACTTAATAGCATGTTTCCACGACACATTCAATTACTTGATTCGCTCTTTAAATTACTTAAGTGAATTGCCCTGTTTCCACGGCATTTTGTTAATTTGATTTGACAGTTCTTCTCCGTTCTTTTTTTTTAACTTATCGTTTTGTTTTTTGGCGGTGAACATTAAGAAAAATTTCATATAGAAAATTATAATTATTTTATCAATGGAGGAAAAAGTAAGTAACAATAGTAATAATATTGTAAATTTATAAGAAATGTATGCAAATAATATCATTATTTTTACTAATTGCCAGAAAATAGAAATAGAACCAGCAAACCTTCTAAACACAATTTCGTCTAATATAATAATTTTTATGTGGCCAATAGTCTTCTAGACATAACAACTTTTTTTTTTAATTTTCTTTCTTGCATCCATTTTATTTTTTATATATGAAATTGAACTTTTTTCTTTTTGCTTTCCCCTTTGCTTTGATTACTTTGACAGCTGGAGATGATAAACTACCGATGAAAACTAGAAAAGACACTGATATTATTATAATTCGTGTGGTAATTCTAAATGAATTACGCACAAAAATAGTAATTTGCTTTGAAAATTTTGCATGGCAAAATTATGTAATTTGTAATTAGGCTTTGAATTTTAAATAAGACATCGAATTACGAATATCGTTGCCGTGGAAACATGCTATAAAGGACCTAATCTAGGCTTTACTCATAAATTTTCCTGTTGATTTTTAATTTATCCTCCTTCTTAATTTTTCCATTTCTATTTTCCTAGCTACCTAACAAAATTTAATGGAATAAAATTTTCGCACTTATCTTTCATTTTTTCCTTCGATTACCAGTCACTTGAATACGCCAACATCCTAGGAAAAATTACTTCTCAAATTAGCCAGGAATTTTCCTGAACTCCCTCATCCGCTGGCACTTCACTTTCTTTTTTTTCCAAGTAACAGAATACATTTATTTCCGAATTTATTTAAAATTTTCAATTATTTTATCCTTTAAAGATTAGATCCCACAAATGTATATGTATATATATATAATTATATTAGTTTTGTTACACCAAATCACAGATTTTTTTTCCTTTCCGATTCTCACAAATTACTGATTTAATAAAAAATATTTCCACATCAATGCTTACGCCTTGAATCTTACTTGATTTCTGCTAGAGCCATTTTATGTATACCAAAAATTCTCTGCCTGACCTTTCCAAAATTCCAAATTTTCCAGATAAAATTCTGGCGTTTATCGCCATCTTTTTTCTTTCTTCTTTCTCCCTTTCGTATGCAAATTATTCTAGAAAATTCCTTTTATTTGTTTTGCCCAAAAAAAAAACAAAATCTATAACTTTACTTTTACTCTGTTTGGTTTAAAATCTAATCTATTTATATAACTCACAAATTACTGATTTAATAAAAATATTTCCACATCAATGCTTACGCCTTGAATCTTATTTGATTTCTGCTAGAGCCATTTTATGTATACCAAAAATTCTCTGCCTGACCTTTCCAAAATTCCAAATTTTCCAGATAAAATTCTGGCGTTTATCGCCATCTTTTTTTTTCTTCTTTCTCCCTTTCGTATGCAAATTATTCTAGAAAATTCCTTTTATTTCTTTTGCCCAAAAAAAACAAAATCTATAACTTTACTTTAACTCTGTTTGGTTTAAAACCTAATCTATTTATACAAACAAAAATTTCCAAAGTTTTACTTTAAATATTTATGTATTTGATATTTTGTTCCCAATCCGGCTGTCATAAAAACTTGCAAGATGAAATAATTTTATTTTATTTATTTAAATTCAAATCTATCTACTTTCCCACGGTGTTTCAGCCCTGTGTTTTACGCATTGCCAAACACAATCAACTACACCAACGTTCAGTACTGGATACCAGAAAACATTCACACATAGCTGATCATTCATATTATTTGTTTCCATGTTTCTTTTCCTTTTTTATACCCACCACCAAAACAATGGTGGGGGTATATTCATTTAGTCATTCCGTTTTAGACCCCATAAAGTATATACTTATATTCTGAATCAGGGTTTGATTTGATGACGATCTAGCTATGTCCGTCCGTCTGTCCGTCTGTTTTGCCAGAATCTTCCTTATAGACAAGGTTTGTTTGGTATTGCAAATGGGATAAATCGGAATATTAGGAAGAGAGTTATAGCTCGTAAAGCAAGAGTAGGTCGAAAAAACCGTGTCCTTCGAACATCGAATAAAATGGAATTGTGTCCAAACGCATTAACGTACAGTCATGAAACTTCGAATATATATTACCTATGTAAAAACAATATTTTTCCCTGAAAATTATCTAAATCTATGCATTAGGAAAGGAGTTATCGATCAAAATGTACGAAAATTTATACCGCACAGTGTATTTTTCGGTACATTTAAAAACAAAAACGTCATAAAAGCAACAAAATTGGATATACGACTATGAAATTTTGCACACTTTGCTTATTAGTGAGAGGCTTTTTTGTAACGGAAAATCAATGTGCCACGCTCACTTTTACGCCCACCTCCCATATAACGTTTTATCCAAAATTCATATAATTTCTCTATTAATATAGATTTTGGAATAATAAAGGACTATATGGAAACATCTAGCTTGTACTCATTAGCAAAAACAACTTTGACACGCCTACTATAACGCCCACTTTTCACGTTATCTGTCGTTAATGAAATTTAAAAGCTCATAAAACTGCCAAAATTAGAGGTATGATGATCAAATTTGCTATGTATATCTTTCTAGGCAATGTCATTACTATGCCAGAAAATTAAGGTGCCACGCCCACCTCCCATATAACGATTTAACTGAAATTCATATAATTTCTCTATTAATAAAGATTATGGGAAAATAAAGGACTATATGGAAATATATTAGTTGTATTTAATAGCAAAAACTTAAATTCATGTAATTTTTCTATTGACAAAGTTTTTGGGAAAATAAAGGACTATATTGAATTATCTATGTTGTATTTATTAGCAGAAACTTTATTGACACGCCTACTTAAACGCTCACTTTCATTAAAAGACTACATTTACAAAAGCATTTTAGTAGCATATCGAAGTAATAAAGGGTGGTTAAATTTTAAGGGTCGATGTTGAATTTAAATAAAACACAAATTATTTAGGAAATTATTATTATTTATTTTTGTAATGATAATATTTGTATGGTTCAATTATGTATTTAACAAAATATCAGCCAAATGCCCCCCCAGCCCTATCCTTGGCGCCACTCCTCTATCTGATCTGCTAAATTTTCAATGACAATGTTGATGCTCAATTGTTGGGCATGATGATGAGTCGAGGTTGACTGCTCTTTTGACTATCGCGAAAAACAGCAATGGTTCCCATTCAACGAACTAAGAAGGCATTCACAGATTTTCTAACATTTTATACAGACCTGTTTTGCAGAAATTTAAATATTTTTGCAATTCTCCCGATTGTGTTGATCAAAAGAATTACGAAGTGCACGAAATGCATTTTGGTTTGAACGCCCATTTTTGTGATTGAGAAATGTCAAATGGAATGCAGAAAACAAATTTAAAGACTAGCGGCTGTATGTTAAAAAACTTATCGCAGCCTTACAAACCGTTGTTAAGCAAAATTCCTTAATGTTATATGCGAAAACGTTTATTAGCTTAACATACCTTTATTAAACCTTTGTTAACTTTAAATATTTTAAAGTAGAAAGATACCTTTTTTAAACCTACTTTAAAGTGAGATTCTTATTTTTGCTTTCTGTTTACATTTTTTATCAAGTGAATTATTGTAAAAAAAATATATAAGCAAAAACAAAAAAAGTGTTACTTGTGAAACTGAAAATGGACACATTTAACTCTATTAGAACAATTGGTAATAATAATTGCAATTTAGTGAAAAGATAAAATTAATTGTTTTGTTTTATTTAGAATATCTAAATCAAATATCAAATTATTATTGTCCATGAATTTATAAGCCGAGGATTGATGCATCTTCCATTCCGGATGACCAATTTAAAAAAATATCGTTTCAATAAGCAAACGGTAAGAAAAATTATAAACTTAATTCAAATAGATATTAAAATAGACCGTAGAGGAGGTGGAATATCACCGGTTATCTTTTATATTCTATTACTTTTAAGACGACGCTGGTGACCTTCATGGTCTATCATAATCTGGAGTTAGTAAAATTTGTGCCAAAATTGCTCGTGCTTTGGCAAAACAGAGACAGTTTTTAATTAATATGCCAACATGCGCTGAAGAAGAGGTGAAATTGGCAAAAAAGTTTAGGGAGATACGCAACTTCTCGGGTTTAATTGACGGCACCCATATTATAATTAAAATAACTGGCAGTGATTTAACACAATTCTATATAAATAGGAAGGGATTTTATTCCCTCAATGTTCAGGCAATTACTACTTATAGCTTTCATTAGAAGTCTTTAATAACATTTTTAGTTAAGGCGGTTCGCGACGGCATGCCGCGGCAATCTAAAAATGTTAGATATTGTAGCAAGATGGAGGAGTAGCATGCACGTCTATTGGATTTTTGATGAATCGAACCTAAAAGAACGTTTCGAAAATGGTTAATTTAAAAGTCGTTTGCTTAGCAATTCTGTTTACCATTATTATTTACACCACTTCTTCGCCACCAAAATGAAAAAGAGATCAAATACTGCTCACATTACTACCCGGAATACAGTGGAGCGATGTTTTGGTGTGTGGAAACAGCGGTTTCGATGTTTGCTTGATGGTATAACCGTAAGTTTTCAAAATCTTGCGGCCTACTCAAGCAGCATTTACAGAACTCTTGCGAGCAAGATTCAGAGTCGATTTATCTGAAAAAATTATTTTGAGTATTTGTAGTTTAAGCTGTTCTCCACAACATCGCAATATAAGAAAGAGATACACCTCCAGGAATGCATCATTTTCTATATTTGGCCATGCCGAATCGAGCTGGTTGGTTATTTCAGACGCCATCTTGAATTGTCATTTTCCATGGTTTACTGTATTTGACTAACCAAGATCTTTCAATTAATACCAACATTAAGGGGGTTGAATATTGTAAATTCTAAATAGCCAGATTTAACCCATATACACATTTTTGTCTGCCATTTTGTGGTGGCGGATATCTTGGATTTGAAATTCTTGCAAGGTGTACTTCATTTCACTGGTGAAGCCCTTTCATCTGATACCAATATTGAATCTGTGAGTTGTTTAAAAGCTGAAAAAAATTAGATTATCGTTTGTATATTTTAGAAAAAATGCAGAGACGGCTGTATTTTGGTGCTTATATCTCAGTCAATTTCAAACCAGTTTAACAGTTTTTCTCAGAAATAATTTTCGAGACTACGACTGATAGTTCAGCGTTACAATTATGTCTAAAAGTTATTTAGGAGCTTCAGAAATTTGATTAGTTTTAAAAAACGAATTTTTTTCAAATTAATTTTGCCTATGTCCAAAATTATAAATAATAACTCCTAAGGTAAAGCATATATGTAATTTAGTAGAAAAATGTCTGTAGTTTATCTGAGAGCTGAAAAATTGGCACATTTGTATGAAAAATTTGAAAAAAAAAAAGAGGCAGAAGAAATGCATATTGTAGAAATTACAAACGGAATCACAAAGCTATATATACCCTTGGAGCCTACGGTGAAGGGTATAAAGTAACAAAAGGTCTGAAAATCTTGCATGTGTTTTGTTTTTTCCTTAAAACAAATACATATATAACTCAAACATACGTGAGTTAAAGTGATGTTTTCTCATACGTTTTTTTAACAAAGGTTTATTAGGCTTAAAATATTTATTAACTAATATTTAGTTTAAGTCTACATTAGAGATTTTTTTAACATGCGGCCGTTAATTTTCTTTTATTTTAATTTAAAATGAATATTTTAATGAACAATTTTGTTCCGCGTTGACGCGACTGACTTATGTATATACATATATTTTTTATTAGTTTTTCTTAACTAACACTAATAAAAAAGGATATTTACCGTGTTATATTGTTTTATTTTCATACATTTGTTTAGCTAGAGTTTATCGTACAATCGATCAACAAAGATGTAATCATTTTCCACTATACTGCTTTTCTATATGCAATATATTTCGGTAAAATCTTTCACCAAGTTTATTTGATACTGCACCAGGATTTTTAGGAAAAAAATCTAAGTGCGATTAAAATAATTAATATTAGGGCACACATTATATTTTAAAACTTCATATGCATAACCAAGATTCTCCTCAACTCTGTTAAGCCGTAAAAGTGCCTGGGCCGTTACCACCAATAATGTCAATGACATGATTCTTATTTTTGTCATCCTGAAAGAGATATTTACGTTGAACCGTTATTTAAAATTATTGTCTTTCGATACTAAATGGTTACCTTCTACTCTGCAATTAGCAATTTTTAATTATAATTTTTGATAAATTCGTTATCAAATTCTACATAACTTCTGTTTTCCTGCCTTATATTTACGTCATTTATTCTACCCACTTTTTCCCTATGAAACCTTTCTAACAACTCTTTAATATCTTCGCTTTATATTGCATTATTAATGAAATATATGGGTTTAATTTTTGTGGTAGAATGATTTGTATTATTATTAAAGGCCAATATTGCCCTTTGAACCTTTCCTTCCAAATCATCTGCATTGAAAAGCTCATCACGGGTCAAATGCAGCCTTTCAATATCCGACTTCCCTGTTTTGTTATAGGTTGTCGTAAAATGTATATCAATTACATTTTCAATCAGAAACTGTTTCACAGCAACTACACCTAATTCGTTATCTGTAATTATTGTTGCTGGTCTGCCCAAGTATTGAATACGCACCTTTATCGCATCAACTCTGCAAATTGGGATAATATAACTTGCCTTTTGTTCCCTCAAAAATTTCGTTTATACTCCTATGATTATTCTTAAAATGTTCGACGTTTATGATTTCATTCGTTGCAAAAACCCTTCAGTACACGTCCTGAAACTCCAAATACAAGCTATTATTAAAACAGAATACAACCAGCAGTATTTTCTGTGGCAACCTTTCACGCATAATATGTAACATATTACTATTTTGTGTTACATTCCGTATTTCTCTTATTTTCTCTCTCTGCCTTTTTCAAAACCAATTTTTGTTTAAAAATATTAAGTGGGCTTGTTGTTATTTTTATAAAATCGGTACTATCTGTTTTGGCACTGTGCATCGTATTTATGTCACTATTTGTGATATCATTTTAAGAGTCAAGCAATTCGTTTAGGTTTATTAAAGGTAATGAATCGAAATCTATATCATCAGATTCTTTATTTTCTCTTATTATTATATACTACCTTACTTAGGCTGTCAGCAACCACTTTTCTTTCCTCTTTATATATCAATTTGGAAATCGAACTCATTTAGTTTGATCTTGTAGCATTGCATGTTTGAGTTTGTTTCTTTTAGATCTCTCAACCAAACCAAAGGTCTATGATCAGTTTTAATTGTAAACCTTATACCAAATAGGAAAGTGCAAGAATATCTCGTTGCCCAGACTATAGCTAAGAGTTCTTTCTCCACAGTGCTATAGTTTTTTCATTGCCATTGCGCAAATTATTCTATAATTTTGCATTAACGCCGCCCAGGAGCAAAATTGCTGGCGTCAGTAACGAGTGTGAATTCTTTTTGAAAGTTCGGATGCACCAAAAATAGGATCCGATTTTATTAGCTTCAATTTCTCAAATGCCTTTTTATAAACCTAATGGTTTGTATATATTTTTGATCCCTTATTTAAACATTTTACTAAGGGGTATGCTACCTTTGAATAATCTCTTATGAACCGTCTATAATATTCAGTTATTCCTAAAAATTATTCAATTTCCTTTTGGTTCCTTGAAATTGGAATTCTGTCCATTGCCTGAACCTTCTATGGGTTTGGCTTTATGCCATTTCATATAACTAGGTGTCATCAAAAACTCTGTTTCCTGCTTAAAAAAACTACATTTGCTCAATTGGATATTTTGGTTTGCCCCTTGTAAACAATTCAAAATCTTAGTTAGAGACTCTAAATGTTTCTCTATGCTAGTAGAGAATATAATCTAAGTAAACGAGACAAATTTTACCAATGTGCTCCCTTGAAACCTCGTTTATCAATCTCTGGAACGTAGAGGGTGCATTCCTCAAGTCGAAGAGCATACGCAAAAATGTCCCTTTCTATCTGGTGGAAGCCCTTAGCCAAATCCAAAGTTGTAAAATATTGACATCTTCCCAATGTAAAGGATTTAGGGTTTTAACAATAAAAAGACTTTCACTTATTTAATGTATAAAGCATAATAATTATTTTTATTTAGATTTTTGGTTCTTATATACTAACATTGAGAATTGTAGTTACAGTCTAGTATAATTCTTATCATCTATTTGATATTTACATTTCATTCTTTATTCTACACATATCATCGTGACCTACATATGTTTATACAATTGTAAGTGCGGTGTTTGCAAAAGATGTCAAATTACATTTGACACAATTGTATCACATATCGATGCCTTACTTCCTCAACCTCGTATCTTAAAAAATAAAATTTTTCAGGAGAGAAAAAAAAACGGTTCATCTTTTTATACTTCGGTGTTTGGTTAAAAGTTTAAATGCAATTATAAAGGAATTGATTGTATTTATGTATATTAGTAGTAATAATATACAAATCTTTTTTAGTTAAAGCATAAAACAATCGTTTGATATGAAAAAGTCAAAACCGTATTTTTTAAGATACGAGGTTGAGGAAGTAAGGCATCGATATGTAGTTTTAGTCATAAGCGTCGGCATACATGATATTTGAGAATTTAGTACGCTACTAAATTCACGATGGTAGTTATTGTTTCTTACATTGTATTAGGTGAGCAGTGTACACTTATAAGATACACTACACCCTCACCCTTAAGAGAAAAATTACAAAAATGATTTTTATTATGTTTTAGAAAAAAAATTTTTAGAATTTTTATACAATCTTTATACTTTGGTGTTTCTTCCTGTTTTCTACTTTTACTAAATCTCCTTCTTTTGCATCGAACTTATTAGTGTAATTTTCATTCATTGTTCTATTCTCTTTCGTCTTGTTCAGGAATTCCCTTGCTCGATTTAACGAGTATTGTAATCTAGTTTTTAATAATTTAGCATAATCGTCTAAGTTTATATTTTCTGTTTTGTAGGCAGTTTTCCATATATCAATTCAAATGGCGTGTAGCCAGTGTCTATGTGGGGTGCCGTGTTGTAGGCAAATGTGAAGTATGGAACCCACTTATCCCATTCGTAATCACTTGCTGTTGTTAACAGAAACTCGTTAAGAACTCTGTGGTTTCTTACCACTGAACCTACTGTTTCGTGGTGGTAGGGTGTCGAAAACGTCTGTCTAATTTGTAGTAGGGAACATATGTTTCGCATTAGTTCGTTTGTGAACTCTGTTCCTCTATCTGACTTAAGTACCTTGAACTGTCCGTATTTCAGTATAAACTGTTCTACAAGTGTATGTGCATCTTTTGTTGACATAAGATGTGCTACAACAAATTTAGTCAGTTCACATTGCATCGTTAAGATGTATCGGTATTCGTTTGAAATTGTAAGAGGTCCTACCGTGTCAATTGAGATTACCCCGAAACTATTGTTCGGGGTATCCGTTAATGTAAGTGGTTCTTTAACCTGTTTCGTCTGCTTGTTCTTGTTACACTTGTCACAATATTGCACAAATAGCTTAACCATTTTGTTCATGTTCTTCCAAATAAATCTTTGTTTTAATTTCTTTTCTAATATCCAAGTGGCCTGCTTGTGTGGTATTGTGGAATTCATCTATCAATTTATATTTAAGTATGTCGTCTGTAATTCTTATAGGGGCGTCATATATTAATATTTTTAGTTGAGGGCTTTGATTATTTATTTTTATTCTTCCATATATTTTCTTAAATTCATCTTTGGTATATCATTTAAATATTTTATCATTACTCGATAGCGCTAATTCTTTCTTCTCTTTCTCTTTCTTCATTTTAGATATCAGTTTCCTCAGAATCGAATCTAGTTTCGCTGAGTTATCGCTGAATCTTGAATGCATATTATTTTCATTTATTTCCATATCTCCATATTTGGTACGAGATTTCTTCATAATCGAATCTGGTTTCGATGAATTATCATCCCGTTCTATGTGCACAATATTATTTCTTTATAAATATTTTCATTTTCTTCATCAAATTGCAATTTATTTATATTCTTTATATCATTAATGGAGGTGCATTCCCATATTTGAAGTTGATCAGACTTCTGAGAATTGCAATTATCCAATTTTTCTATCCTTTTTACACGTGTTTTAATTTTATTATTAATATCTTCTACTTCTTCTTTATGTTGCGCGTTATTATCATTTGCCAGTTGCCTCATTATTTATTATCATTTGCCAGTTGCCTCATTATTTATTCCTTTATTTCTTTTATTAATTTTATTGCTCATTGCCCTTGTTATTAAAATTTTTCTTTGATGTTCATCGTTTTCTAATGGTATCATTTGTTTTAGTGTTTCTGTGTCTATTTCTATTCTGGAAAGTGCTTAGCGTTTGTGTTCATATTTCCTTTCTTGTATACAATTGTAAAGTCATAATCGCTTAAGTCCAATCTTATTCTTGTCATCTTTGATGAAGGATTTTTATGTGAGAAAAGTGATATTAAGGGTCTGTGGTCTGTAACGACAACAAATTTTCTTCCGTACAGATATGGTCTAAAGAAGTTTATCGCCCAATGAATCGCTAGTAATTCCTTTTCTATTATCGGTTTATTCATATCATGTTTTTGTAGAGATTTGCTTGCGTAAGATATCGGCAAATCATTTCCTATTTCTCCCTGTGACAAAACTGCTCCTAGTGCGAATTTTGAAGCCTCGGTTGTTAAGATAAAAGGTCTTTCAAAGTCTGGATATTGCAGTATCGGTGGATTCATCAATTTCTCCTTGAGCATCTCGAAGGCATGTTTTGTCGTCAATTCAAATTTTGAATTTTTCTTCAGTAGTGCATTTAAATCATTAGCTATTTCAGCAAAATTTGGTATGAATTTTCTGTAGTAGTTGCAAAATGCAACGAAACGTCTAACTTCGTCCGCATTTTTCGGTATTGGGTAATCTTTTATTACATCATATTTAGACGGATCGGTTCTTACACCGTCCTTTGTTATTAAATGTCCTAAATAAATTACTTCAGGTTTCGGGAAACAACATTTCCTTGGATTCAGTTTCAAATTATATTGCTGTAATCTGTCTAAAACCTTAATTAAATTCTTGTTGTGGTAACTCAGGCTACATCTATATACGATTATGTCATCGTAATTCAATTTGATGAAATGATCTGGTCATGTCGAGAGTAGAGAACCACTTCGCTCTACCCAATTTATCCAAAACGTCCTCTAATCTAGTCAATGGAAATTTATCATTAATTATTCTATAATTCAGTTTCCTAAAATCCACAACTAATCTCCATTTTCTTTTATCCTCAGTGTTTTTCTTCGGTACTAGTAAAAGTGGTGCATTGTAGGAGCTAACTGATGGCTCTATAATGTCATCATGAAGCATTTTCTGTACTTGTTCATTTATTATGTTTGTTTGTGTGTGTGGCAGTCTATAATTTTTTATGTATACCGGTGTTGTCAGTAGTTGCAATGTTTTGGTCATAAAAATTGTTGACGCTCAATTTTTTGTTTTTGCATACTTATCATTCTCAGGTAATTGTAATTCATTCATTAATCGTTCAAACCATTCACTGCTGTCTCTGTTTTTGTTTATTTTCTTGTAATCCAATATACTGTAGTTTTTTAATGAGTCAGTGTGCAGTTCAATGCCCTGCAACGTTACTGTGTTGTTTCTTGTATTTTATATTTTAATGTGTGTTATGCCGCTTTTCGGTGCTATTGAATTACCCAGAAAAATTCCTTCTTTCAATTCTTTATTAAGTATGACGCAATCTTCAGTGAGGTTTAATTTAATTGCTTGCACAATTTTTGTTCTTGCTGGATATGCTGGTCATGTTTCCCTCATTGTTAATTGCACTGACATATCTTCTTTTGTTGTTGTTGTAGGTATATTTGTATTGCCGAAATTTCTTCTGTTGTTGGCAGTAAAGTTCTGGTTTCTATTGTTGTTATTAGTATTTGATAATCTGTTGCTTCTGTTGAAATTGCCTCTGTTGTTGTTAAGTCGATAATTATTTTTGCTATTTTAATTATTATTGTTGTTTGGAAAATAGTTACTTCTATTTGGAAAATTGCTATTTCTGTTTGCAAAATTGTTGTTTCTATTGAAGTTGTTATTAGTACTGCTTCTAATGTTATTGTAGTTGTATCTGTTTCCATTCATTTGTTGGTTGTGAACACGCATAATGGAGTTATTGGTTAATTTTTGTTCATTTTCCAATTCAAGTGCAAGTTCAGTTGCCTCTTGTAAGGTAGTAGGTCGAGCTGCGTATATTGTTGGTTTGTAGTGCTGGTTTGTTATTTAGTTTTATTATAACATTTTTCTCAGCTTCTGTGGCACTTGTTCCTAATTTCTTAATTCCTAACCTGTTCATGTCGTCTATTAATTTACTTATATTTTCCTTGTATGAATTGATATTCAATTTTCCTTGATAAATTGTACTCAATTTGGATTGTAACTCAGGTATGGATCTTGTGCTCTTATATCTTTCCGATAATAAAGTTTTCAGTGTTGTGAAATTCTCCGGTTTCGCATAGCTTCCTATGGCTGTACAAACATTCGATGTCAATTTGGCATGGTACACATATTGCATGAAGTCTTGTTTTGCGGTCTCAGTCAGTGTTTTCTCAATGAGTTCTGCAGTTATTATGACGCTTTCTAACTCCTCATGATTACCTGTAAATAAAGGTAATGCTTTGGATACCGTTTCCAAACTAAATGAAGCCATTTCTATACTTTTTACCTCTAATTGCTCCTTCTCACTATTCATTAAATATTTTTCTATAAGTTCGTATAAGCTATTGAATTCTAATTTCAAAGCTGTTAATTATAAATTTTTGTTCCTCTAATTTTGACGATTGGAAATCGTTCCTAATTCTTTCTATTTGTTCTAACTTGGTACTTATTGTCTTACCTGTATATTTTCTTCCTGGACTTTTCTTAAGATTTTTCCATACGATTTTAAGTTTCTCTAAGTTCTCTTCCATTTAAGATTCAAAATTTATTTGACATATTTTCTTTCCTTTTTTTTACATTAGGAAAAAGTAATACATTTTATTAATCTTATTTGCTAAACATCTGTTATAGCGTTATTATTCTTATGTTTTAGTACGTTTTTCTTAAAATAAATGTTAATCTTAAAGGCTATGAATAATATAATTGCTATTATTATTATTGTTTTTAAATATTTTGACATTATACCTTCTAAATTATTTTCCACGTTATTTGCAATATTTTCTTGTATTTCTATTTTGTCTTCTGGTTTACCCATTTTGCTGTTCCAAATCCTCATGTGAATAGGGTAATTGATATAGAGATGATAAACTAGTATATTCATTAGGAAATGCCGCATCCTCTTTGTTGGCTTTGGTCCGACAGTTACCTAGGCTTTGGTCACACTGTAAGGTCTTCTATCAAGGATTTTGGTTCGACGGTTGGGTCTTCTAATAAGGCCAACCACCTCTTCTCGGCTTCGTCCAGCTCGAGTTGTAGTTCTTCATGCACTAAAGGATAATAAAAAAAATTCCAGGACAAGGGTACCAATTAGGCGTAAGCTGTTTGTATTGGTCCCTTGAAGGATTCAAGCCGTCTTTTGAATTAAGCAAAGAGTTAAGCAAGTTTTGCTTTTTACTTTTTGCTATTTATATTCAGCAGAGCTGGCAGGATCGCCATGTAAAGGATTTAGGGTTTTAACAACAAAAAGACTTTCACTTATTTAATGTATAAAGCATAATAATTATTTTTATTTAGATTTTTGGTTTTTATATACTTACATTGAGAATTGTACTTACAGTCTAGTATTGAGGGATTTCTAAATCACTCAATATAATTCTTATCATCTATTTGATATTTACATTTCATTCTTTATTCTACACATATAATCGTGACCTACATATGTTTATACAATTTTAAGTGCGGTGTTTGCAAAAGATGTCAAATTACATTTGACACAATTGTATCACATATGTAGTTTTAGTCATAAGCGTCGGCAACATGATATTTGAGAATTTAGTAGGCTACTAAATTCACGATGGTAGTTATTGTTTCTTACATTGTATTAGATGAGCAGTGTACACTTATAAGATACACTACACCAACTTATTAAATATATCATCTATATTTGGAATTGGAAACCTGCCTTCAGTAGTAATATTATTTGATTTCCTATAATCGATCGCGAGGCACCATCTTTGAATCAGGCATCTTCTTCGGGACAATCCAAATAGAACTGTTATAAGGACTGAAAGATTTCCTAATTATCCCTTGTTTTAGCATTTCTCCTATTTGCCTACTTATTTCCTTTTTGCCTATTTATGTCCCGTTTATGTAGATCTGGGTACCTGTATAGCTCTGAGTACACCGGGATTTCATGTTTTGTCATTATTCTATGTTTAATTTTATTTGTGAAGGTTTACTTTTCGTTTTCAGTATTGAAATTAGTTTATTCTTATAAACTGTGTTCAAGTGTGGAATCCCCATTACTTATTTCTATTTCGTTATTAAGGACCTTGATAATATTCTCATAGTCACATTTATTCTTCCCTCTCCTTATTGAGGTATATGAGAATGAAAGCGTCACCTATTATCATCTGTCAATTTTCATAATTTATAATACAATCATGGTCTGATAGGATGTTATTACCTATCAATCCGTCAAATTTTTCATTAAAATTTTACTCTAGAAACTCACATACATAGTCAGTTTCAAAGTACCGAAAAATGGGGAACTTACGAAGCTTTCGTACCAAAAATTCCTTTCCCATTGCTTTAAAAACTACATTAACGCTTTTTTTCCACGTTGGGTCATAAAGATTCTCATTGATGAACTGAACTCTGCTCTCGAGTCAACAATAAAGCGTAATGTCTTGATTGGGTTTTCAAAAACTATATAGGGTAGCGGTTTGGGCCTTGCTCCTGAAAATTTGCGTTCGAATTTCCATTTTATACGGAAATCGAGTTTCTTTTCATATTTGGTTGGACTGTCGGCATACATTCCCATAATTATTTAGATAACTTGTATAGCCGTTACCTCTATTGATACTACCATTGTTAGCATTACTATAATGCTTAATGTTGTGGCTTACATTTCCTAAATTTCTATTTCCCACCTTAGAACAACTAACGTTGTCGCTGAAATTTGTTCTAAATGATCTACATATATTTCTATTATAAGTGGAACCAAGGGCATCGTAATTCTGATGTCATGCCTCCTTAAAAGCAGCCTTTAGTGAATCCGGTTTCCTCTCAAAAATCTTAGTTATTGTAGATTCCGGTAAATGTACAGTGAATACGCTCAAAGAAATTCAGTTTATCTCATCGGTCGAGAAACCTTCGTTATTATGCGTTGGTCTTTTATTGTGTAGTCTATTTCTCAGTCTGTTTATATCGTAACAATACTTTTCTATTGTAGAGTCTATTCTCCACGTTTTCATTTTTTTCGCCTAAGTTAGAAAGAAGAATTTCTTTCAATTTCGTCCACTCACTAACTGCTCCCGAATAATGCAGTGCTTCTCGTATTGCACCAATGTATCTATTTCTTTCCCAAATAGGATTTTCAGCATCAAATGCTGCTTAGGTAGGTGGGTAAGACTGGTGCACCCGGAGACCATTACGGTCCATTGTGACGCCTTAATAGAGAGAAGAATAGAAATAGTTAGAATAGAAGAGAAAGAGAAGCAGACCAGTCTAGAGTCTCTGGCGAAAATCGAACCCGCAACCCCCAGACTACTGACTAGTCTACCGTGGCACCCAAATACTGCTTAATATGGCAATAAAAATTCCACTTGTGCTGAAAATTCATGTAACTGATTTTAATCAGTTCCATAAAATGTTAGTATCTGATTTATACAATTTAGAATTAAATTAAATTGTTGCAAAATATTCAATCCCATGTTGGGTGTTGTCTTTGGGACCGTTTTTTTTTCTTTAAATTTACTTCTTGAATTAAATTAACTTTTATTTCTAGTTGTAAGCTTTTACATTCTTTTCTAGTTTTATTTTCTTGTGAATAGGGTTTTATGATTAACAGAAACTCAATAATTCTATTTGATACTACAAAGTTATATTTTATGCAGGTACTCAGTACCAACATCTAAGATACATACAAGTTGTTATACTTTTTTTTGTAACATCGGCAAGGAGAACAGGTAGGAATATTTTAATAGGATGTGATGCGAACTCGCATCACCTCTCTTGGGGCAGCACAAACTGTAACAGGAGAGGTGACGCCCTATGGGAATTCCTAAATGCGAACAACCTATTCACTCTTAACTCTGGTAATAAACCTACTTTTATTAACAGAATTAGGGAAGACGTAATTGATGTAACTATATGTTCGGAAAATTTGATTGATGAAATTTGCGATTAGCACGTATCTGATATACACTCTTATTCGGACCATCGTTATATTTTCATGACCTTGACTCATCCACCAGTGGAACCGGTGACTTTTAGGAATAAGGCCAAGACAGATTGGCCAAATTTTAGGTTAAGTCTACGACATAAACTCGAAACTTATCCGGAATTAGATGGAAATCTGGGAACGATAGATTCGATGTTGGGAAGACTGACTGCCGATTTTAAGGAAACCTTTGAGGAGCATTGTCCACTCCGACAAAGGCGTTCCCCGAGAGAAAAGCCCTGGATGACAGGTGAGCTGATCAATCTCAGGAAAAAAAAACCCGAAGGCTATTTAATAGAGCCTATCGGAAGAGACAATCAGTATACTGGGACGATTACAATGAGTAGCTCAGAATATAAAATAAGGCAATAAGAAACGCCAAACGCAGATCCTGGAGGCTATTTTGCAGTCAGGTGGACAGCGTGAATGACGTTTCTAGAATTAAGAAATTTCTACCTTAAACCCATACCCAACCGGAAAGACTCGTTGATTCAAACGGGAAAAGGTCGGAGACGATGGAGGAAACACTAGGAATACTAATAGAGGCACACTTCTAAACGGAAAAGGCGGATGATGGGGAAAATCCCCACCCCCATGATGGGAATGCCACGACGTATATAATTATAACCGCAAGGATGGTTAGAGATGCGGTAAATAGTTTCTTGCCATATAAGGCACCAGGGCTCTCCTACAAAGGAGCATTGACCTAATCGATATAAGGCTGGCGAACATTTTTACTACTTACTAAAATATGCGTACACCCCTGTGGAATGCAGGGAGGCGAAAGACGTTTTCATACCTAAACCAGGAAAGGAAAATTACGCAAATCCTAAAGCTTATAGACCCATAAGCTTAACATCATTCTTATTGAAAACCATGGAGCGTATGTCGACAGAATGGTTAAGAGACGAATACCAGGCGATTCAATGAGATTCGGACAACATGCCTATATCAAGGGCAGATCTACTGAGACTGCTCTTCAGGAAGTTGTTTATCATATAGAAAGATCCTTCGACCTGGGTGTATACCATGGAGCGTATCGTCGACAGAATGGTTAAGAGACGAATACCAGGCGATTCAATGAGATTCGGACAACATGCCTATATCAAGAGCAGATCTACTGAGACTGCTCTTCAGGAAGTTGTTTATCATATAGAAAGATCCTTCGACCTGGGTGTATACCATAGGCGTATTCATAGACACAGAAGGAGCTTTCAATAACGTTATGACCTCGAGTCTTATCGGTTCCTTAGAGAACTTAGGGTTAAACCATGTCTTAATTGCATGTATTAGCAATATGTTAAGGAACAGATGGATAAATTGTGAGGTAAATGGAGTGAGGAGAAGGGACAAAGAATGTCGGGGAACCCCGCAGGGAGGTATTTTAAGTCCACTATTATGGGTAACTACCATACACAGTCTACTGAGGATTCTATCAAATGAGGGATTCAAACCTATCTGTTACGCGGACGATGTTGCGATACTGATCAGGGGGACGAATCCAAATTATTTATGTATTAGAGCAACGGAGGCTTTGAATATATCCTATAACTGGGCAAAAGAGCGAGGGCTCAATGCCAACCCGGACAAGACTGAAATCTGTTTGTTTACGAGAAAGAGGAAGATACCAGTGCATGGAAATCCCATCTTTCGAAATAAGACAATTAGGATTGATAAGAAGGTCAAATACCTAGGAATAGTGCTTGATTGGAGACTATCCTGGAAGGACCACATTGAATATAAAGTGGAAAAGGCTCAGATAATATGGGCCCTCTGCAGAAGAGCGATAGGCACAAAGTGGGGCATAAGCCCAAGAATGACACATTGGCTATATACGAGTGTACTGCGGCCGATTATGACGTATGCCTCGTTAGTGTGGTGGACATCCTTAGAGAAGAAGGTGAATGTAAAACCTCTTCAAAAGATTCAGAGACAGTGCTACATTAGCATTTGCGGTGCCATGAGGACTACATCGACAATGGCCATTGAAAATATACTATCAATTTGACCAATAGAGATACAGGTAAAATATGAAGCGGCTTTAGCTGCTACGAGATTAATGGCAATAGATGAATGGCTTATAAGACAACATAAGATCAGATACCATAAAATAACGGATATCCTACCGATGGGAAATATTACGAAAGTAATATGTGATAAAATCCCGATGAGATATGAAAATACAAATTGCATCACCATAATACCGGAAGATGGAGAAGGGGATGAAATAACCAGGATAGGAAACACCCATGGAATCGATCTTTATACAGACGGTTCAAAAATTGGTGACCAAACTGGAGTAGGCTTATACGACATAAGCCGAAACAGAAGCAAATACTTCCGTCTACCAGATCACAACACTATTTTTCAGGCTGAGATCATGGCGATTACGGAAGGAATTAAATGGATAAAGGAAATGAATAGCGAAAACCCGATTCGTATCTTTACGGATAGCCAATCAGTGATTAAGACATTGAGAAAGTTGAATCCCGGAACGTTTTGGAATGCAAGGGCGAGATAAACTCATATGCAAATTGTGAACATCTAGAGATAATATGAATACCAAGCCATCAAGGGCTGATCGGAAACGAGAAAGTCGACAAATTATCCAAAATGGGAGCTCTTCTGAGTACTATAACTTTGGAGAACGCCAAATACCTTAAACGATTTAAGGATGAACTTAAACGTTGAGCGATGGAGGAACATATCAGAAAATGACAAAGCACTGATGTCGGTAAGGTGACAAGAATACTATGGGGTGACCCAAATCTTGAGAAATCAAAGGAAATTCTGAGACTGAATAGACCAACACTTATGAGACTTACCCGTGTGATTATAGGTCATACGGAGTTGAGAACTCATCTAGCTCGCATGAAACTATCTGAGGAGACAACATGCGAGGAAGAAGATGAGACTTTGATACACTATCTCTGTCATTGTCCTGCGTTTGGGCATACTAAACGCGAGAATTTTACATTGGATACTATGCCGAATTTGGAGTCCCTGGGGAACTCAAACTGGAGATCCATAAGGAATTACATTGACGGGACTATATTTGTTTCTTGCTGCCCGTCAAAATAGAAAATAGCCTAAGTTGGCAGCAGCAGCAAATGCTGTTGTGCAGTCGTGCTACTGTGCTGCCGTCAAAATAATCGTTTTCATTTAAACACATGGATTTTATTTTTGACATATTGCTGCTTGCTGTCTGCTGTCGTCTATGTGTTTAGAGCATTAGGCTATTTTCTATTTTGACGGGCAGCAAGAACAAATATAGTGTTGCCATTATATATATTAAATTGGAAAAAAAGAACAAAAACTTATTTTTGATATAAAACATAAAAGAACATTACCAAAAATACAATAAAGAAATAAATGTATGTGTTTTTATAGTTTTTCGTGATATTATTACATTTTTTTATCAATAACTTTAATTTTATTCATTATAAAATATATATGCGGCATCCCTGACATTTGTATTGCTAAAATACACATCAGCTGATTTTTATGTTGTTGCTGTCTTCAAAATAATTATGAAGCTGACTTCAGAGCAGCATTTGAAGTTGGCAGCATTTGAAGCCGTGAAGTTGTGAAGTCTGCTGGCGTCTATGTGTTTAGAGCTTTAGATTGAAACAACCGTTCTTAAGTTAGTTACCATTTACCCAATCTATATTTTTTTAATTATCATATCAAATACAAAATTTCACAATTAGACATAAACAACATTAAAAATAAACTTGCATTCAGGTTACAGTTTGTGTGGAAGAATTCGCTCATTGTGCGAATTCATCCATAAACAAAATAAAGTCTCAATGACAAAAAAAAAACAATTTGAATATTATTAGAGAGAACAAAAGTAGTTAGGCAGCCTTGCGCCTTTATTTACTAGCATATAACCCGCTACTTCGATAGCGCAGTTCTTACTCTTTATTAAATACTCAAGTTCTACTTTGAATTATTAAATATTTTTGGTTCAATTTATGAATATTTGTATCTCTGATTTAATTTACTTTAAAAAAATAAAAAGTAGAGTTGGGCTATATCGGGCATATATTTTCTACCTAAAACCAAATTCAATGCTATTGATTTTTTAAAAATTAAGATGCATAAATTCAGAATTTGCAAAAATTACCCTAAAAATAATAAAATAACATTTTTTCCTTCACTAAAAACTTCAACTTGGTTTAGTATTACCTACATTCAGAATTCTATGTATACAAAATATAGAAAATATAAGAAAAAGTAATTTTTTAAGCGTCCACAATATTAGGAGTTAGACCTCAGATCAATAAAGACTAATTTTAAGAAACTATGTTCACAAATGTAAAAATACAAAAAGTTCAATCAAAATGCGCAAAAGCCTTTTTTTGTGAGGCCAATATCATTTTAATTCAAAACTTGAATCAGTAATCCTTTTTTTTACAATTTTAGCTCTATAAACGTAGAAAAAACAAAAAGTTCAATAAAATTTCATAAAAGTACCGTTGTGGTCGCACATAACATTTTCAGTCTCACTATGTATCAACAGTCACTATTTTCGAAATTCTAGCATCGCAAACGTTGGAAATACAAAAAGTACCATAAAAGTTCAAAAAAGTACCTTTGTGGTCGCCCATAACATTTTAAGTCTCACCTGGAATCAATAGTCCTTGATTGTACAATCCTACCTTATAGCTTTTTACACTTGCTCACATCTTTCATCTTTTATAAAATCAACAAGATGTTAACATATTGTACGTGTTTGTGTGTCAACATATCTCAACATCTTTCAAAGATGTTCCTAAATCATTTTGTTCCACTCAACATCTTTCGATTATTTTAGTATATATATTTAGTGAAGAATATTGTTGCAAAAAAATGGCATCACTAGAAAAAAATTACAAGTGCCAAAAACAAAAAAACAAAAAAAAAATACATACAACGAGTGTATAAAAATTAAAAAAATGGATTTAAAAATTCTGTATTAATTGTATTAATTATTGCCCTGGGAGAGCAATTATTATTACAATATGCAGATTTTAGATTTTTTTAGATTTTTTTTTTTATATTCATTTTGTCATTCCGTTTGTAACACATCGAAATATCCATTTTAGACCCCATAAAGTATATATATTCTAAATCGGAGTTTGATTTAATGTCGACCTAGATATGTCCGTCCGTCTGTCCGTCGGTTGAAAGCACGATAGAGGTCGCACCGAAAAAGCTAGGGGGCTCAAATTTTGCCAGAGTCTTTCTTATAGACATTAGGAAGAGAGTTATAGCTCGTAAAGCAAGAGTAGGTCGAAAAAACCGTGACCTTCGAACACCGAATAAAATGGAATTCTGTCTAAACGCATTAACGTAGAGCCATGAAACTTCGAATATATATTTCTCGAGTCAAAAAAATATCTCTCCTCAAAAATTGCTTACATCTATTCATTAGGAAAGGAGTTATCGAAAAAAATTTGCGAAAATTTATACCGCGCAGTGTATTTTTCAGTATATTTTAAATTAAAAACCTAATAAAACGGACAAAATTAGATGTACGATTCTGAAATTTTGCACACTTTGCTTTCTGGATAGGGGCTTTTTTTTTAACGAAAAATCAATGTGCCACGCCCACTTTTACTCCCACCTCTTATATAACGTTTTATATAAAATTCATATAATTTCTCTATTAATAAAGATTTTGGAATAATAAAGGACTATACTGAAACATCTAAGTTGTACTCATTAGCAAAAAGAACTTTGACACGCCTACTATAACGCCCACTTTTCACGTTATCTACCGTTAATGAAATTTAAAACTCATAAAACTGCCAAAATTAGAGGTATGATGATCAAGTTTACTACGTATATTCCCCTAGGCAATGTCATTACTGTGCCAAAAAATTAAAGTGCCACGATCACTTTTACGCCCACCTCCCATATAACGTTTTATCTAAATTTCATATTACTTCTCTATTTATAAAGATTTTGGAATAATGAAGGACTATTTTGAAACATCTAAGTTGTACTCATTAGCAAAAACAACTTTATCACGCCTACTATAACGCCAACTTTTCACGTTATCTGCCGTTAATGAAATTTAAAAGCTCATAAAACCGACAAAATTTTAGGTATGATGATGAAATTTGCTACGTATATCCTTCTAATCAATGTTATTTTTGTGCCAAAAAGTTTAAGTGACATGCCTACTTTTACGCCCATCTCCCATATAACGTTTTAACTGAAATTCATATAATTTCTCTATTAATAAAGATTTTGGAATAATAAAGGACTATATTAGAATATCTAAGTTGTACTCATTAGCAAAAACAACTTTGAGACGCCTACTATAACGCCCACTTTTACGCCCACCTCCCATATAACGTTTTACCTAAAATTCATATAACCTCTATTAATAAGGATTTTGAAATAATAAAGGACTATATTGAAATATCTAAGTTGTTCTCATTAGCAAAAACAACTTTGACACGCCTACTAAGCCCACTTTTCACGTTTCTACAGTTAATGAAATTTAAAAGCTCATAAAACCGACAAAATTTGAGGTATGATGATGAAATTTGCTACGTATATCCTTCTAATCAATGATGTTGTTGTGCCAAAAAGTTTAAGTGACACGCCCACTTTAACACCTACCTCCCATATAACGGTTTATCTTAAGTTCATGTAATTTCTCTATTGACAAAGTTTTTGGGAAAATAAAGGACTATATTGAAATATCTAAGTTATATTTATTAGCAGAAACTTTATTGACACGCCTACTTTAACGCCCGCTTTCATTGAAAGACTACATTTACAAAAGCATTTTAGTAACATATCGAAGTTATAAAGGGTGGTTAAATTTTAAGGACCGATGTTGAATTTAAATAAAACACAAATTATTTAGAATATTATTATTATTTCTTTTGGTAATTATAATATTTGTATGGTTCAATTATGTATTTAACAAAATATTTGTCAAATGGCCCCCCCATCCTTGGCGCCACTCCTCTATCCGATGGTCCAAATTTTCAATGACAATGTTGATGCTCAATTGTTAGGCATGATGATGAGGGGAGGTTGAATGCTCTTTTGCCACACTATCGCAAAAAACAGCAATGGTTTCCATTCAACGAACTAAGAAGTCATTCACAGATTTTCTAACATTTTATACAGACCTGTTTTGCAGAAATTTAAATATTTTTTACAATTCTCCCGATTGTGGACGAATTTGAACGATTATGTTGATCAAAAGAATTACGAAGTGCACAAAATGCGATTTGATTTTCACGCCCATTCTTATAAAAAACCTGAATAACTTTAAAGCGTTGCTCATTTGTGTATCTTTCCACGTATCAAATTGAGTAAGTTTGAGATTGAGAAATATCAAGTGAAATGCAGAAAACAAATTTAAAGACAAGGTGTAGTTTACCTTCAAAATGGGCCCTTAAAATATAAACACCTTCTACACAGAAAGTGATACATATTTTATTATAAAGAGATTATTCCATAGCGATTAACAAAATAATATATATTGTGCTTTAAATGTACACAAAATTGGTGGTGGGTATAAAAGATTCGGCACAGCCGAATATAGTGCTCTTGCTTGTTTTTTTTTTGTTTTTGGCACTTGTATTTTTTTTTTAGTGATGCCATTTTTTTTGTAACAATATTTTTTTTTTCTAGTGAAGACACTAAAATAATCGAAAGATGTAGAGTGGAACAAAATGATTTAGGAACATCTTTGAAATATGTTGAGATATGTTGACATACAATTCATATGGGAAGATGTTAACATCTTTTTGATTTGATGAAAGATGTGAGCAAGTGTAAAAATTCTATCAGTGTAAAAAGGCTATTAATAAACATAGAATATACAAAAAGTACCATAAAAATTCAAAAAAGTCCTTTTTAGTTGCCCATAACATTTTTAGTCTCACCTGGAATCAATAGTCTTTGTACAATCCTAGCTTAACCACCCGACCACACGAGCGATTGATTATGTTTTAATATAAGCAATAAAGCCTTCAGAATAACGGCATCAAATTGCCAATGTTCAAGCTTATATCTATAGGTGGAGAACACGTTAATATCTTAAAACATAAAATGGCAAAAAGTACCATAAAAATTCAATAAAGTACCTTCTTGATCACCCATAACATTTTTAGTCTTACCTGGAATCAGTGTTGCCAATTTAGCTATTTTATGGCTAGATTTAGCTATTTTTGAACACGCTTAGCTAGGAAAATCTGCTTTTAGCTATATGCCATTTTTTAGTCATTATTAGATATCTTTTAGCCTTTTTTAGCCATTTTTTGGTTTTAGCTGTTAAGTGTTGTTATTGTTTCGTTTCCTAAATAGTGAAAAACGCTTCTATAAAACAATGTTTTTTTAACTACAAAAAATTGCATCGATGGGAACCTCTTTAAAATATTACATAAACAAACAAACAATCAATCAATAATAAAACCAACAAAGCATGTGTATTTAATAAATAAATAAAAAAAGAAATTCAAGAAAAATAAACAAAATTTTCCCAGTAGTTTATGAAGGAATGGTTATCCCACCCAAAATTAAAAAAATTACAGAAGTTAAAAAGTTTTTGTAAATATTGTAAATGCGAAGTTAATGTAAAATTATATGATTTAACTGTTCACTCTGAAACATATAAATGGTATCGGATATACATATTATCAAGACCAAGCCTTTACCTTTTAATCCAGTGAATTTTAAGCTACAAGAGCAGGAGGATACATTAGCAATGTAAAAGGGTTTTCCATATGAGTGATATTTAGTGTTAAGTACAATCGATGCAATTAAGTTCTAAATAAAACCTCATTCAAATGGCCTCCACGACTTCTTCTGCAGGAACGAATTCGATGAACCCAATTTTCGAGCACTTTTTCCACTAACTCAAGTTGTATGTCATGAATGGCACGTTCAATATTGAAAGATTTTATTTTTTTATATACTTTTTTTAATATACGGCTGCGAAAGAATTGATAAATTCTGTTATCAATATGAAGTACCACATAATTACCATAAATTGATAGGATCTAAAGAAAGGCAAGATGACAATGACAATAATAGCGAGTCCTTTTAACACAATTATTTATTTATTTAATTTATTGTCTATAGATTATAAATCCTTACAGACTAAAGTATGTAAAATAACAAAACAAAATTAAGGTTATATATAAAATAATATTCTATAATAATTCAACGATTTAAATATAAAATGATATTTCTTTTAACAATTTCTTTACTTTCATTTAGGCCAATAAGGTGATAATAATTATTAAAGTTTTCACATATACGACGAAGAGGATCATTATTAGCATAGTTGGATCTATAGTATTTTAAGTTAATAAAACGGAAATTTCGAGTTGGTCTGGTTGGAACATTAAAAGATATTTTACTTAGCAGGAATTCAGAGTCGATATCGCCTTGAATTAGGCCCAGCACAAAAGAAAAACTCAGCATTGAACGACGACTTTTTAAAGTTGGTAATTTTATAAGACCGAGTCTGCTTTCGTATGAAGGTAGTAAAAACGAATTCCATCCAAGGCCACGAAGACAAAATATTAAAAACTTCTTTTGTACAGACCCGATACTATTAATATGAATATAATAGCAAGGATCCCAAATAATCGATCCATATTCTAGAATAGGTCGACATCATCGGCATACATCAAAACTTTAGAGTGCTGAATAACTGAAGGTAGATCGTTTATGAATAAGGTAAATAAAATAGGACCAAGGTGGCTACCTTGCGGAACACCAGAAGGAACTTTGATAGCATTAGACGTAGCACTTCCATACTTAACTATACGTCTTGACGAGCCATCGATTTGTTTAGTCTAGAACAAAACGTCGGCAGAGCAACTGTCAAAAAATTGTTCATGTTCTTTGATATGGAGAAAACGTATAAAGAGCATTTTGTTGGTATTTTTATTGTCGTCTCTTTCTTTCATATTCAAAATGCCTTTTAATATCAGACATCGTTGTTCGAACAAATGTTCTGACAACGCTGTTTGAACAAGAACAAAACATCGACAACAGCGGTCCACACCAGGCAAATTCATGTGCGCACAAAAAACTGTTCGTTGTTCAAACAAATCGTTGGCTGGTGTAGACCGTAGATAACTTGTTGAGTTCTTACAAGTACGACAAGTATGATCTTAACCATTTTATTGTCATATCCGTAAATCCCATTAATGACAATTTGTTAAGCAAGAGATCATGGTTTACCTTATCAAAAGCTTTACTAAAATCTGTGTAGATAGCATCAGTTTGCATATTATTTATAAAACCATAATTTATTGTAGTAGTTAGCTCCAAAATATTAGTCGTTGTAGAGCGATGTTTACAAAAACCATGTTGGCACGGTGACAAAATCGAAGAAATTTGATAGTATAAATTATCAGTTAAAATTTTTTCAAAAAGTTTGGGAATATCACTCAGCTTAGCAATGCCACGATAATTTGATATCTCAATTTTGCTTCCATTTTTAAACAACGGAATTATATACGATAATTTCCAAATCAATGGTACGTATCCTAATTTAATGGATTTGTTAAAGATAGCAGTAAGCGGGTAACATAAATTTTCTGCACAATTTTTTAGAACGCAATTTGGTATTTCATCTGGACCAGCATTAAACGAATTATTTAGTGATAATATATTTGAAAGAGTCGTTTTATAAGTATTAAAAGAGAATTGTACACCAGATGATTGAGGTATATTAAATGGGTAAGATGTTATGTTATTATATACTTTTTTAGAGTAAGTAGTTGAAAAAAAATCAGCAAACAAATTGGAAATAGAAACGTCATCATCAGCGTCATTTGATCCATATTTATAGTATTTAGGATTAACGGACGATCGCCGTTTAGAGTTCACAAATTTATAAAACGATTTAGGATTTGATCTCATTTTCGACTTCATACGGATTATATAGTTGTCGTATGCAGATTTATTTGCCAAATTGTAGTAAGAACGAGCAATACAGTATTTGGTATATTCTACAGATGATCCGGTCCTTTTATATTTCTTATATAACTTGTTTTTCCTGTTTTTAATAGTTCATAGATACTTATTATTCCAGGGTGGCCCAATATTGTTATTTCTAATTGTAATTCTTGGGACAGTTTCAGAAATGCAGCGGCGTAGTGTTGAATAGAAGAGATAAACAACATCATCTAAGTTTTCGATAGAGATTATACTATCCCAGTTAACGTTTGATAGCAAAGAGTTAAGCCTCTGATAGTTTGCACGAGAGAAGCAAAAAACCTTATGGGGCTTAATTTTGTTAGGAAGTAAAACAGGTAAGCTTAATAAATTAAATATTTCAAATTTTAATGTAGGATGATAACGATCTTCAGGGTAAGTAACGGGAAGTGTTTTATGTAAAAATATATCCATCGGCTGGTTGACAAATGCAAGATCAAGAAGTTTTCCATTAATATTGTTTTCATAGTTAATTTGAAAAATTCTTGTACTTTATAACTAGTCAAAGATATATTGAGTATATTACAAACGGTCTTAAATTTTATTATTTTTCTTAAAAAAAAATTTTCTTATTTTTTTTTTATTAAAATATTAAAAACTTTCTATTTAAAACATTTAGCCATTTTTTGGCTTTTTTTTTAGCTACTTTCTAGCCATTTTTTCCAGAATTTTAGCCATTTTTGTTAATCAAGTTCTGGCATCACTGCCTGGAATCAATAGTCCTTTATTTTACAATTCTACCTTTATAAACGTAGAATATACAAAAATTACCATAGAAATTCGAAAAAGTACATTTTTGGTCCAAGTTTCAAATTCCAAGTTTAAAATGTTCAAATATCTATGTAACAAAATATTTTAATAGACATGATTTAAAGTCAGTAAATCTTCTCTTTTTTGCATAAGAATAATTATGTTCTAAAAAGTACCAAACCCTATTCCCGATTTTTCCCTTTCTACACTGTTATGAATGTGTTTCTATATTTACTAAATTACAAAATTTGTCTGGTGAAATCCCAATTAAAAATTTTGTAAAAATTGGCCGTCCAATTAGGAATTACGTACATTTTCCGGAATTTTGCCCTTTTGGGTACCTTTTTTGTCTCCAAAAAAGTGTCAAAAAGTTTCACCAAATTAATTGTCCATATTTTATTAGGCAATAATAATTATCAGATATTGTCTTATTGAATAATATTAGAAAAGTTTCTTTTGAAAAAAAGTACCAAAAAAAAAGGAACAACATGGTACAATATTCAGACTCGTTTGCTAAAGTGTTTCTATTTTCATTGGGTGGAGATCACGATACCAGTAATATTACTTTTCATATTTAATAATTTAATAATATTAAATTTTAATGTGAACCATTTTTTTATTTTGGCTTAAGTTCATTTGTTCTTTTTATTTAATTTTATAATTCAAATTAAATTAAATTGTAACCATTCTAGGAATATTCTTTCTAAAAATTATTTCCGATATTAGCCGAGTGGAATGCATTTTCGAAATCAGCTACGATTTCATCATCAGCACTCTTTATCGGTATACTACTATGTAACTTAAAATTCCTATTTATGTTACAATTGAATGAAATTTGAATTAGTGAATCTTAGTATTAATTTTCATATTTTTGTTGAATATTTAATTTCACCTATCAAATGACAATTCATAATTCAACATGTTCATATTCTTCTTTATTCGTAATACATTTTCGTTATGCTTTCAATATCCATCCTTTGGCTGGAATTATTGAAAACAAGGTTGTATTTACATTTTTATTTATATAAGTCTATCTAGGTGATAGACACTGAACAATGAATTCTTGAATGTCATTAACACCGTGCCATGTGTGTTATAATTATATATTTATATTTTATTCGAACATTATTCGAACAATTGAATGAAATTTGAATTAGTGAATCTTAGTATTAATTTTCATATTTTTGTTGAATATTTAATTTCACCTATCAAATGACAATTCATAATTCAACATGTTCATATTCTTCTTTATTCGTAATACATTTTCGTTATGCTTTCAATATCCATCCTTTGGCTGGAATTATTGAAAACAAGGTTGTATTTACATTTTTATTTATATAAGTCTATCTAGGTGATAGACACTGAACAATGAATTCTTGAATGTCATTAACACCGTGCCATGTGTGTTATAACACTGTGCATGAAATTGACACTTTTTTTTCGTGACAAGCTGGGCACCTAGCGTTTTAACATAATTCGGGTACGCTAAATCCAGTGGTGCCCTCGGTTTTTTAAGATTGGCTCTGGTTTTCGAGATATACCGTTATTTCGAAAATGGAGGAGTTTGCACCACATATGTTCGCGTAACTCAAAAACGCTTTAGCTTATTCCAAAAACTTAAAAAACCGCAATAAAATTTCCTTTAAGAAAAGTAAAACTTCTTTCTAATATCCGTAGTCGTTTTAGAAAAATATTTTTTTTTTTTGAAAAAAAATTAATTTTTTTATCAAAATTTCGAAATTTTTGATCTTTAAAAATTCATAAAAAATTAAAAAATGCAGCTAGGCTTCTAGTTTTTTGCAAACATATAAAAAACAAAGCTGCAAACAAAACAAGCCATAAACAATTAAAATATGTTAGCAACTTTTGATTTTATTCACAAAAGTCGAAAAATTTTAATTAATTTAAGAATTTCATAAAACGCATTATTTGTATGGGAGCCCCCCTAAGGGATGGTGATAAAGGGAAAGTATAATTTAAGAAAATGTTAAGAACAAAAAACAATGAAGGTCGGTCATACATTTTATCCCCCTAGGAGTGAATCCTAGGCCTTAGAAACAAATGTTGGGAATGAAAAATAAAGTTGCGCAGGTGCAAAATAAGCTATTTGTGATTAAAGTCTGTCTACAACTTTTGATTTTTTCAGAAAAGATGAAATTTTTGAATTTTTTATATAACCAAACTTAAAATTTTTTGTTGTTAAGTAGTTTTTATTTAGAAATTTATTCTTCTTCCTCCTGCAGATTCCAACAAATATCCCCAAATATCCCGAGGGCACCACTGGATTTAGCGTACCCGAATTATGTTAAAACGCTAGGTGCCCGGCTTGTCTGTTTTTTCAACTAGCACAGTGTAATTATATATTTATATTTTATTCGAACTTTTTTCTATATATTAAATTTTAATATGAACCATTTTTTTATTTTGGCTTAAGTTCATTTGTTTTTTTTATTTAATTTTATAATTCAAATTAAATTAAATTGTAACCATTCTAGGAATATTCTTTCTAAAAATTATTTCCGATATTAGCCGAGTGGAATGCATTTTCGAAATCAGCTACGATTTCATCATCAGCACTCTTTATCGGTATACTACTATGTAACTTAAAATTCCTATTTATGTTACAATTGAATGAAATTTGAATTAGTGAATCTTAGTATTAATTTTCATATTTTTGTTGAATATTTAATTTCACCTATCAAATGACAATTCATAATTCAACATGTTCATATTCTTCTTTATTCGTAATACATTTTCGTTATGCTTTCAATATCCATCCTTTGGCTGGAATTATTGAAAACAAGGTTGTATTTACATTTTTAAATTTTAATGTGAACCATTTTTTATTTTGGCTTAAGTTCATTTGTTTCTTTATTTAATTTTATAATTCAAATTAAATTAAATTGTAACCATTTTAGGAATATTTTTTCTAAAAATTATTTCCGATATTAGCCGAGTGGAATGCATTTTCGAAATCAGCTACGATTTCATCATCAGCACTCTTTATCGGTATACTACTATGTAACTTAAAATTCCTATTTATGTTACAATTGAATGAAATTTGAATTAGTGAATCTTAGTATCAATTTTCATATTTTGTTGAATATTTTATTTCACCTATCAAATGACAATTCATAATTCAACATGTTCATATTCTTCTATATTCGTAATACATTTTCGTTATGCTTTCAATATCCATCCTTTGGCTGGAATTATTGAAAACAAGGTTGTATTTACATTTTCATTTATATAAGTCCATCTAGGTGATAGACACTGAACAATGAATTCTTGAATGTCATTAACACCGTGCCATGTGTGTTATAATTATATATTTATATTTTATTCGAACTTTTTTCTATATATTAAATTTTAATGTGAACCATTTTTTATTTTGGCTTAAGTTCATTTGTTTCTTTATTTAATTTTATAATTCAAATTAAATTAAATTGTAACCATTTTAGGAATATTTTTTCTAAAAATTATTTCCGATATTAGCCGAGTGGAATGCATTTTCGAAATCAGCTACGATTTCATCATCAGCACTCTTTATCGGTATACTACTATGTAACTTAAAATTCCTATTTATGTTACAATTGAATGAAATTTGAATTAGTGAATCTTAGTATCAATTTTCATATTTTGTTGAATATTTTATTTCACCTATCAAATGACAATTCATAATTCAACATGTTCATATTCTTCTATATTCGTAATACATTTTCGTTATGCTTTCAATATCCATCCTTTGGCTGGAATTATTGAAAACAAGGTTGTATTTACATTTTCATTTATATAAGTCCATCTAGGTGATAGACACTGAACAATGAATTCTTGAATGTCATTAACACCGTGCCATGTGTGTTATAATTATATATTTATATTTTATTCGAACTTTTTTCTATATATTAAATTTTAATGTGAAGCATTTTTTATTTTGGCTTAAGTTCATTTGTTTCTTTATTTAATTTTATAATTCAAATTAAATTAAATTGTAACCATTTTAGGAATATTTTTTCTAAAAATTATTTCCGATATTAGCCGAGTGGAATGCATTTTCGAAATCAGCTACGATTTCATCATCAGCACTCTTTATCGGTATACTACTATGTAACTTAAAATTCCTATTTATGTTACAATTGAATGAAATTTGAATTAGTGAATCTTAGTATCAATTTTCATATTTTGTTGAATATTTTATTTCACCTATCAAATGACAATTCATAATTCAACATGTTCATATTCTTCTATATTCGTAATACATTTTTGTTATGCTTTCAATATCCATCCTTTGGCTGGAATTATTGAAAACAAGGTTGTATTTACATTTTCATTTATATAAGTCCATCTAGGTGATAGACACTGAACAATGAATTCTTGAATGTCATTAACACCGTGCCATGTGTGTTATAATTATATATTTATATTTTATTCGAACTTTTTTCTATATATTAAATTTTAATGTGAACCATTTTTTATTTTGGCTTAAGTTCATTTGTTTCTTTATTTAATTTTATAATTCAAATTAAATTAAATTGTAACCATTTTAGGAATATTTTTTCTAAAAATTATTTCCGATATTAGCCGAGTGGAATGCATTTTCGAAATCAGCTACGATTTCATCATCAGCACTCTTTATCGGTATACTACTATGTAACTTAAAATTCCTATTTATGTTACAATTGAATGAAATTTGAATTAGTGAATCTTAGTATCAATTTTCATATTTTGTTGAATATTTTATTTCACCTATCAAATGACAATTCATAATTCAACATGTTCATATTCTTCTATATTCGTAATACATTTTCGTTATGCTTTCAATATCCATCCTTTGGCTGGAATTATTGAAAACAAGGTTGTATTTACATTTTCATTTATATAAGTCCATCTAGGTGATAGACACTGAACAATGAATTCTTGAATGTCATTAACACCGTGCCATGTGTGTTATAATTATATATTTATATTTTATTCGAACTTTTTTCTATATATTAAATTTTAATGTGAACCATTTTTTATTTTGGCTTAAGTTCATTTGTTTCTTTATTTAATTTTATAATTCAAATTAAATTAAATTGTAACCATTTTAGGAATATTTTTTCTAAAAATTATTTCCGATATTAGCCGAGTGGAATGCATTTTCGAAATCAGCTACGATTTCATCATCAGCACTCTTTATCGGTATACTACTATGTAACTTAAAATTCCTATTTATGTTACAATTGAATGAAATTTGAATTAGTGAATCTTAGTATCAATTTTCATATTTTGTTGAATATTTTATTTCACCTATCAAATGACAATTCATAATTCAACATGTTCATATTCTTCTATATTCGTAATACATTTTCGTTATGCTTTCAATATCCATCCTTTGGCTGGAATTATTGAAAACAAGGTTGTATTTACATTTTCATTTATATAAGTCCATCTAGGTGATAGACACTGAACAATGAATTCTTGAATGTCATTAACACCGTGCCATGTGTGTTATAATTATATATTTATATTTTATTCGAACTTTTTTCTATATATTAAATTTTAATGTGAACCATTTTTTATTTTGGCTTAAGTTCATTTGTTTCTTTATTTAATTTTATAATTCAAATTAAATTAAATTGTAACCATTTTAGGAATATTTTTTCTAAAAATTATTTCCGATATTAGCCGAGTGGAATGCATTTTCGAAATCAGCTACGATTTCATCATCAGCACTCTTTATCGGTATACTACTATGTAACTTAAAATTCCTATTTATGTTACAATTGAATGAAATTTGAATTAGTGAATCTTAGTATCAATTTTCATATTTTGTTGAATATTTTATTTCACCTATCAAATGACAATTCATAATTCAACATGTTCATATTCTTCTATATTCGTAATACATTTTCGTTATGCTTCCAATATCCATCCTTTGGCTGGAATTATTGAAAACAAGGTTGTATTTACATTTTCATTTATATAAGTCCATCTAGGTGATAGACACTGAACAATGAATTCTTGAATGTCATTAACACCGTGCCATGTGTGTTATAATTATATATTTATATTTTATTCGAACTTTTTTCTATATATTAAATTTTAATGTGAACCATTTTTTATTTTGGCTTAAGTTCATTTGTTTCTTTATTTAATTTTATAATTCAAATTAAATTAAATTGTAACCATTTTAGGAATATTTTTTTCTAAAAATTATTTCCGATATTAGCCGAGTGGAATGCATTTTCGAAATCAGCTACGATTTCATCATCAGCACTCTTTATCGGTATACTACTATGTAACTTAAAATTCCTATTTATGTTACAATTGAATGAAATTTGAATTAGTGAATCTTAGTATCAATTTTCATATTTTGTTGAATATTTTATTTCACCTATCAAATGACAATTCATAATTCAACATGTTCATATTCTTCTATATTCGTAATACATTTTCGTTATGCTTTCAATATCCATCCTTTGGCTGGAATTATTGAAAACAAGGTTGTATTTACATTTTCATTTATATAAGTCCATCTAGGTGATAGACACTGAACAATGAATTCTTGAATGTCATTAACACCGTGTCATGTGTGTTATAATTATATATTTATATTATATTCGAACTTTTTTCTATATATTAAATTTTAATGTGAACCATTTTTTATTTTGGCTTAAGTTCATTTGTTTCTTTATTTAATTTTATAATTCAAATTAAATTAAATTGTAACCATTTTAGGAATATTTTTTCTAAAAATTATTTCCGATATTAGCCGAGTGGAATGCATTTTCGAAATCAGTATTTTTGTTGAATATTTAATTTCACGTATCAAAT
This sequence comes from Phyto melanocephala, assembly GCA_941918925.1. NCBI lineage: Eukaryota > Metazoa > Arthropoda > Insecta > Diptera > Rhinophoridae > Phyto > Phyto melanocephala. The sequence continues at coordinate 47,912,938 of OW799237.1, forward strand.
GACAATTCATAATTCAACATGTTCATATTCTTCTTTATTCGTAATACATTTTCGTTATGCTTTCAATATCCATCCTTTGGCTGGAATTATTGAAAACAAGGTTGTATTTACATTTTTATTTATATAAGTCTATCTAGGTGATAGACACTGAACAATGAATTCTTGAATGTCATTAACACCGTGCCATGTGTGTTATAATTATATATTTATATTTTATTCGAACTTTTTTCTATATATTAAATTTTAATGTGAACCATTTTTTTATTTTGGCTTAAGTTCATTTGTTCTTTTTATTTAATTTTATAATTCAAATTAAATTAAATTGTAACCATTCTAGGAATATTCTTTCTAAAAATTATTTCCGATATTAGCCGAGTGGAATGCATTTTCGAAATCAGCTACGATTTCATCATCAGCACTCTTTATCGGTATACTACTATGTAACTTAAAATTCCTATTTATGTTACAATTGAATGAAATTTGAATTAGTGAATCTTAGTATTAATTTTCATATTTTTGTTGAATATTTAATTTCACCTATCAAATGACAATTCATAATTCAACATGTTCATATTCTTCTTTATTCGTAATACATTTTCGTTATGCTTTCAATATCCATCCTTTGGCTGGAATTATTGAAAACAAGGTTGTATTTACATTTTTATTTATATAAGTCTATCTAGGTGATAGACACTGAACAATGAATTCTTGAATGTCATTAACACCGTGCCATGTGTGTTATAATTATATATTTATATTTTATTCGAACTTTTTTCTATATATTAAATTTTAATGTGAACCATTTTTTTATTTTGGCTTAAGTTCATTTGCTCTTTTTATTTAATTTTATAATTCAAATTAAATTAAATTGTAACCATTCTAGGAATATTCTTTCTAAAAATTATTTCCGATATTAGCCGAGTGGAATGCATTTTCGAAATCAGCTACGATTTCATCATCAGCACTCTTTATCGGTATACTACTATGTAACTTAAAATTCCTATTTATGTTACAATTGAATGAAATTTGAATTAGTGAATCTTAGTATTAATTTTCATATTTTTGTTGAATATTTAATTTCACCTATCAAATGACAATTCATAATTCAACATGTTCATATTCTTCTTTATTCGTAATACATTTTCGTTATGCTTTCAATATCCATTCTTTGGCTGGAATTATTGAAAACAAGGTTGTATTTACATTTTTATTTATATAAGTCTATCTAGGTGATAGACACTGAACAATGAATTCTTGAATGTCATTAACACCGTGCCATGTGTGTTATAATTATATATTTATATTTTATTCGAACTTTTTTCTATATATTAAATTTTAATGTGAACCATTTTTTTATTTTGGCTTAAGTTCATTTGTTCTTTTTATTTAATTTTATAATTCAAATTAAATTAAATTGTAACCATTCTAGGAATATTCTTTCTAAAAATTATTTCCGATATTAGCCGAGTGGAATGCATTTTCGAAATCAGCTACGATTTCATCATCAGCACTCTTTATCGGTATACTACTATGTAACTTAAAATTCCTATTTATGTTACAATTGAATGAAATTTGAATTAGTGAATCTTAGTATTAATTTTCATATTTTTGTTGAATATTTAATTTCACCTATCAAATGACAATTCATAATTCAACATGTTCATATTCTTCTTTATTTGTAATACATTTTCGTTATGCTTTCAATATCCATCCTTTGGCTGGAATTATTGAAAACAAGGTTGTATTTACATTTTTATTTATATAAGTCTATCTAGGTGATAGACACTGAACAATGAATTCTTGAATGTCATTAACACCGTGCCATGTGTGTTATAATTATATATTTATATTTTATTCGAACTTTTTTCTATATATTAAATTTTAATGTGAACCATTTTTTTATTTTGGCTTAAGTTCATTTGTTCTTTTTATTTAATTTTATAATTCAAATTAAATTAAATTGTAACTATTCTAGGAATATTCTTTCTAAAAATTATTTCCGATATTAGCCGAGTGGAATGCATTTTCGAAATCAGCTATGATTTCATCATCAGCACTCTTTATCGGTATACTACTATGTAACTTAAAATTCCTATTTATGTTACAATTGAATGAAATTTGAATTAGTGAATCTTAGTATTAATTTTCATATTTTTGTTGAACATTTAATTTCACCTATCAAATGACAATTCATAATTCAACATGTTCATATTCTTCTTTATTCGTAATACATTTTCGTTATGCTTTCAATATCCATCCTTTGGCTGGAATTATTGAAAACAAGGTTGTATTTACATTTTTATTTATATAAGTCTATCTAGGTGATAGACACTGAACAATTTTTAGAAAGAATATTCCTAGAATGGTTACAATTTAATTTAATTTGAATTATAAAATTAAATAAAAAGAACAAATGAACTTAAGCCAAAATAAAAAAATGGTTCACATTAAAATTTAATATATAGAAAAAAGTTCGAATTCAATATAAATATATAATTATAACACACATGGCACGGTGTTAATGACATTCAAGAATTCATTGCTCAGTGTCTATCACCTAGATAGACTTATATAAATAAAAATGTAAATACAATCTTGTTTTCAATAATTCCAGCCAAAGAATGGATATTGAAAGCATAACGAAAATGTATTACGAATAAAGAAGAATATGAACATGTTGAATTATGAATTGTCATTTGATAGGTGAAATTAAATATTCAACAAAAATATGAAAATTAATACTAAGATTCACTAATTCAAATTTCATTCAATTGTAACATAAATAGGAATTTTAAGTTACATAGTAGTATACCGATAAAGAGTGCTGATGATGAAATCGTAGCTGATTTCGAAAATGCATTCCACTCGGCTAATATCGGAAATAATTTTTAGAAAGAATATTCCTAGAATGGTTACAATTTAATTTAATTTGAATTATAAAATTAAATAAAAAGAACAAATGAACTTAAGCCAAAATAAAAAAATGGTTCACATTAAAATTTAATATATAGAAAAAAGTTCGAATAAAATATAAATATATAATTTAATAATATAATATTATTTAATTATTCCTTTATTTCTGCAAAAAATCCAAAGAAATTTAACTAATATGACAGCTTATTGCGGCAATTAATGCTCAAGCAATGTGTTGCGCAATAGATTGCTGTCTACACGTCGCAATTTTTATGGATGCATTCATATTAGACAAAAATATATATATTGTATGTGGAGTTCACGTCTACCACGTGGAACGCATTATGCCTTAGAACATATATTGCACAATATTTCGGAGCAATTATCTTTTAACACAAGTTGTCAATTTTAACTGGATTTTGGTAGATATTTTATTAAATAAAAAATTAAAAGTTGACGAACGTAAGTAAAAATAAAAGAATTATTATCGTTTTAAAGATGTTTTTTTTTTACAAATTATTGTTTATATTGTGACATAAGCATTCTCTAGTTTGGTTAGGCAAGGTTACTCGCAACTCATGTACACAGGCAAATAATTTCGGGAAAATCATTTCAGGGGAATTTTTGTTTGAATAAGTAGGGATTTTTAAAAATTTATCTGGCATCATTAGGCGTCAGCGTCACACATTTTTCAGTTAGTAATTCAGTACTTTTATTAAAAATTCTTTTAAAAATGGTAAGTTTGGCTTATAAAATTTTTTATTAAAAAATTTTTATATTTGCACTAACTATTTTCATCAAGGGCTCTAATGAAAGGACAAGATCCCCGAGATGTGATGATAAATCTGAATCTGTATCTCCAAAAAAATTTCGTTCAGAATCTGGTAACTATTTCTTTTAAATAATAATAATATACATAAGTATATAAACATGCAGTGAAATAAAATATTAAAACGTGTAATAAAAAGCTACTCGACGTTATTTCAGTCGAACATACATACATATGTATACTACACAAAAGTGATTAGTTCGATGGAGCCAAATTACAGCTTTTGATTACGTATAAAATTTTGATTTACCTTTAGCGACAAAATTACGCCTTCGAATTGAAAATACTTTTTAAAATTTATAACAAGAGCACAGAACACTAACGTACGAGTAAAATTTCGATTGCAATAGCATATTGTTATTCCATAGCAGATTTCCCTTTTATGTGTATTTTGTTTTGGTAAATCTCAAAAAAAAAAAAAAAACAAAATGCAATGAGTTAAAATATTTTTGGACTTTATATTTTACTTTTAATTATAATTGTAATTGCGTTTAAAGTAACACAAGAGCACTTATTCGATTATGTTGAATTTTTGATTTTAAAATCATATAATGTTCGAATTCAACTTAGATAATTCATTACAATTTTTTTTTAATTTAATTTCAGAATCATCTTATATTATCTAATATGAAACCGAGATATTTAATACTGTTTTCATTTTCTATTTCTTCATTATTTATTTGTATGCTACTATTCATGCATAATTTTTGTCTTGCTTTCGTTCAATTTAAGTTTATTCATTTTTAACCATTTATTTACATTTATCAAATCATAATTTAAGCTATCGTGACAAAGCTGTTTGGTTTCGGCTTTCACATAAATTAGAGTATCATAAGCATATAAACTTATTTCACATTTCTCTAGGAGCTTTGGTAGGTAACTAATTTATATATATAGTAAACAAAAGCGCACCTAATACCGATCCTTGAGAAACATCATAGTAGTTATTTATTTTATTTGATTTACATTTTTTACTTTTGTAAATTGTTTTCTTTTATTTAAATATGACTCGAACAAACCATTACAATTTTTTGTCCTGAATACCATAATTATGAATTTTACTTATAAGTATCTTTCTATCAACAGTTTCAAATGCTCTTTTGAAGTCAAGAAAAATTGCTATTACTTTTTTATTTTTATATATTTTTTATTATATAGTTTAGTGCCGTTTCACATGAATAGTTTTTACGAAAGCCGGATTGATATTTTGTTTTCATTATTTACCATATAATTTTCCAATTGAATCTTAACTATTTCAATAATCTTTTCACATGTTTAAACTGAATTAATAGGTCTAAATTCCTCGCATTTATTTGTTAGATTTATTTTTTCAATTGGTGTTACCATGGCTATCAGGGAAGATGTCCGTTCCAAGGGATTTATTAATTATATACAATAGTACTTTTCAAATGATGTTCCAATTATCAAAAATAATTTATCTATTTTAAGATCATAACTTAACTTAACTTTTTTTTTATATGGATTTATATATTGCATTGTTTCAAGATGTTCATAGTTTTATTAATATTTTCAATGTTGATGTTCTGTAACAGGAAGTGAAGGCAGTTCTCGTCATAAAGTTTTGTCTGTATGTTTTTAATGACGTAATTGTTTATCAGGTGTGTATGTGTGTCTGCTGCATAATGGACAATCTTGTGGGGTTGTCCCGTTTACGATATATTTGTGGGTAATCAAAGTATGTTCTAGTATTAGCCGGATATACTTATGTAAATATGCTCTAGAAATAATTGGGGGGTATATTGGCTCAGTTTTATTTGGATTAATAGTTTTGTAGAAGTGGTTATAAGTAGTCCATTCTGTAATTTCTGTTTGTGTAATAAAAGAGGAAATTGTAGATGTAATATCTTGTTTGCTAGTTGAGATGTGCTTTATAATAGGAGCATAAGTGGCATATTTCGCAGCTTAATCTGTTAATGTGTTACCAATTATGCCTACGTGACTTGGTATCCACATGATTTTAAATTTTGTGTGGTATCTTATTAACAAATCTTGTATTTTAGAAATGATGATATTTTTATACCCACCACCAAAAAAATGGTGGGGGTATATTCATTTTGTCATTCCGTTTGTAACACATCGAAATATCCATTTTAGACCCCATAAAGTATATATATTCTGAATCAGGGTTTGATTTGATGACGATCTAGCTATGTCCGTCCGTCTGTCCGTCTGTTAAAAGCACGATAGAGGTCGCACCGAAAAAGCTAGGGGGCTCATGTTTTGCCAGAATCTTTCTTATAGACAAGGTTTGTCTGGTATGGAAAATGGGCTAAATCGGAATATTAGGAAGTGAGTTATAGCTCGAAAAGCAAGAGTAGGTCGAAAAAACCGTGTCCCTCGGACATCGAATAAAATGGAATTGTGTCAAAACGCATTAACGTAGACTCATGAAACTTCGAATATATATTTCCTGAGTAAAAACAATATCATTTTTCGAAAATTATCTAAATCTATGCATTACGAAAGGAGTTATAGATAAAAATGTACGAAAATTTATACCGCACAGTGTATTTTTCGGTATATTTAAAAACAAAAACGTCATAAAAGCAACAAAATTGAATGTACGACTCTGAAATTTTGCACACTTTGCTTTTTGGGGAGAGGCTTTTTTGTGACGGAAAATCAATGTGCCACGCCCACTTTTACGCCCACCTCCCATATAACGTCTTACCTCGAATTCATATAATTTATCTACGAAAAAAGATTTTAGAATAATAAAGGACTATATTGAAACACCTAGGTTGTACTCATTAGCAAAAACAACTTTGACACGCCTACTCTAACGCCCACTTTTCACGTTATCTACCGTTAATGAAGTTTAAAAGCTCATAAAACCGCCAAAATTAGAGGTATGATGATAAAATTTGCTACGTCTATCCCCCTAGGCAATGTCATTACTGTGACATAAAATTAAGGTGCCACGCCGACTTTTACGCCTGTCATAATGATACTCATCACCCTGTTTATACATCACTCTTTATACATTCTTATTTGTAATTTACTTAATATAAACATGATCTTAACAATAAAGTTCAGTTCATACTCAACTACCGTCTTGTTCATTACATGGTGTCAGAATAGTGGTTTTTATTAAATAATGTCGCAGCCGAACGAAACTGAACAACAATCTTCTTCATTTGTTAAACCTCCTAAACCATTACAAATAACGGGAAACAATTCATCAACATCATGGAAAAATTGGCTACAACAATACAAATGGTTTTCAATTGCAGCACAATTGAATAAAAAATCAGCCGAAATCCAGGTGGCTACATTTATGTCATCAGTTGGAGGAGATGCTGTCGACATTTTTAATTATTTTTCATTAAAACCTAACGAACAAAAAGATAAAACAATAATTCAGCAGAAATTCGAGGAATATTTTGCACCAAAAATAAGTGTTACGTTTGAAAGATATACATTTAACACCCTGTACCAAAGCGAGGGATAAACCTTTGAGGAATTTTTTACAAAAATAAAAAATCAATCAAAAAAATGTGATTTTGGTAATATTGAAGATTCTCTGTTGCGCGACAAAATTGTGGTAGGTATTGGAAATGATACAATTAGAGAAAAATTACTCTCAGAGGATGATATTAATCTGGAAAGAGCCATAAAAATCTGTAGAGCAAGTGAAATGGCTACACAACAACTCAAAGAGTTGCATAAAAAAGATGATCTAAAAGTAGAAGCATTAAGAAAATATGCAAAACCAAAAGGTTCAAATACAACAAACAAAAACAAGGTGTCATTTTATGATTGCAAACGATGTGGAAAAAATCACGAAATTCGTAATTGTCCAGCATTTAACAGCAAGTGTAGAAACTGTCAACAAAGAAGACACTACGCTAAATTCTGTTATAAAAATAAACGCAGCAATATGAAGCAAGTCAATTCGCTGCAGCAGAATCAAAATGCCGATTCAGATACCGACAGCGATTTATTTGTTCTAACTATTAAAATGTCAGAAACAAACAAAGACAAAAAAAATAATTGGTATGAAGAAATCATCGTTGATAATAAAAATATTAAGTTCAAGCTTGATACTGCAGCACAGTGTAATGTCATTCCAGTAAGTTTGGTAAATAAACATCAATTAACCCATATGAGGCCGGTAAACAACAAATTGATTGCATTTGGTGGAGCAAAAATAGACGTTTGTGGAGAGTTAAATTTATTATGCATTGTTCGAAATAAATAATACAAAACAAATTTTTTAGTGGTTGACGATTTTCCAAATTTTGAGCCACTTGGCAAAAATGATTGCGAACGGTTTACTTTAATTCTACGTGTAAATGAACTCATAATCGATAATAATATTTTTGATGGCTTGGGAAAGGTAAAAAATTTCGTTTATGATATCGATTTGGTCGATAATCCAACATTTGAACATTATGCCCCAAGGCGTATACCACATGCTATTAAAGACTCTGTAAAAAAAGAGAGATAACATGGTGAAGCTTCAAGTCTTAACAAAAACGGATGAAATAACTCCCGCAGTATCACCAATGGTTGTAGTTAAACAGAAAGGTAAGATACGCGTGTGCATAGATCCTACTGATATAAATAAAAATATTCATAGACGTTATCACCCGTTGAAAACAATTGATGAAATCACTGCAAATATTAAAAGTTATAAATGATTTACATTACTAGATTGTAAAAAAGGCTTTTGGCAGATTGAGGTTACTGAGCGTACAAAAAGAATTTTAACAATGGCTACTCCATGGGGTCGTTATTCATACCAGCGGTTACCATTTGGTCTAGCATCTGCCCCGGAGGTCTATCAACAATTAATGTCTCAATTATTAGAAAACTCGCCAAATACGGAAGTTTCGATGGATGACATTTTAATTCATGCAGAAACAAAGGAACAACTTGAAAAACAAACAAAAAAAGTTATTAAAATTTTAGTAGATTCAGGTTTGAAATTTAATAAAGACAAATGTGTTTTCAACGTAAATAAAGTTAAATTTTTAGGGCATATTTTAACGTCTCATGGCATAGCTGCTGATCCAGAAAAAATTGCCGCAATTAACCAGCTTAAAAAACCAGAAAATCGTACTCAGCTTCAACGAATACTAGGTATGGCTACATACCTCTGTAAATTTATATCTAATTTATCGGATATAACTTCTCCTCTTCGTTATCTTTTAAAAAAAGATGTTCAGTGGTACTGGTCGCCACAACACGAATTAGCGTTTAATAAGCTAAAGAATGCGTTTTCATCCACACCATTACTTCGGTATTACGATCCAAATCTTGACGTTAAACTTCAAGTGGATGCTAGCAAATCAAGCGTAGGTGCAGCTCTTCTACAAAATGAACAACCGGTAGCATACGCCTCAAGAGCTTTATCAAAATCGCAACAAAACTACGCTCAAATTGAAAAAGAAGCAACAGCTATTCGTTTTGCATGTGAGAAGTTTCACGAATATATATACGGAAAAAAACTTGTAATTGAAACCGACCACAAACCGCTGGAAACGATTTTTAAGAAGCCGCTTTACTCTGCATCTCAAAGACTGCAAACTATTTTGCTACATTTTGTTCATATTCCCCACACGTCATACACAGAAAAGGAACAGAAATAAAATTGGCTGATACGCTTAGCAGAGACTGTGAAAATAATGAATGGTTTGATAAAGAAGAGAACATTGAAGTTCATGTACTTTCAAAGTTTACAACAACAACAAAAGAAAAAATTAAAATCGAAACGTCAAATGACTCTAATCTAGAAACACTAAAAAAATTTATACTTAATGGATGGCCGTCATCTATAACTGATTTACCAACAGAAATTAGAGAGTTTTGGAATTTTCGCGATGAACTTACACACGATGATGGTATTCTATATAAATCTACAAAAACGTTAATACCGAAAACATTACAAAAAGAAATAATATATAAAATTCATATTGGGCATTTACGAACTCAAAGGTGCATTAGTAGAGCACGATCAGTCGTATTTTGGATAGGAATGTTTATTGGCATAAAAAATTTTGTTGAAAAATGTTCTATTTGCCAGTCATACCAACCATCAAAACCGAAAGAACCATTGGTGATAAAGCCTATTCCCTCATTGCCGTGGGAAATTATAGCTACTGATTTATTTCAGTTTAGAAATAATAATTACTTGTTAATCGTCGATAGCTATTCCGGCTTCATGGACTTTGCACTCCTGGAACAATCAACGTCGTACGAAGTAATTAAACAATTAAAAATATGGTTTGCCACGCATGGAATTCCCTTGATATTAGAGTCCGACAATGGCCCACAATTCACATCAAAAGAATTTTCTGACTTCATTAAGGCCTGGGACATCCAGCACCAAACATCAAGCCCATATTATCCCAGATCAAATGGATTAGCCGAAAGGTACGTACAAACAGCAAAAGGAATTTAAAAAAAATGCTCAAAAGACAACAGCGACGTCTACATTGCCCTTCTAAACTATAGAAATACACCAAGATCTGAAGATTTGCAATCACCAAATCAGAGATTAATGAGTAGAATAACACGAAGTACAGTACCAACATCTAATGAGGTCCTAAAACCCAGAGTAATATCACAAGTACAAACAAACATAAGCAAAATAAGAAACAAATACAAAAATAATTTTGACAAAAACACAAAAAATAATCAATTGATCCAACTAGGTGATAGAGTAAGAGTTCAACGAGGACATCGTAATTGGATAAGTGGTACTATTGAAGATAATCCCAAAAATATGCCTCGCTCATTCCTGGTAAGATCAGACGATGGAAAGCTATAAGGAAGAAATTCAATTCACATACAGCAGACAAAAGCAAACATACCTATACCACATAATGTTGTAGCACAGGCACCTGAAACTCCAGAACCTTCAGCATCGAAGACGGAATCTAACCCCTCTACAACATCTATGCCCGTTCCTAAAGTATCAAGATATGGCCGACCGATAAAACAGACCGAATTTTATAAGCCGTAACTTTTCGGAACTCCAATACATACTACTAAACATATTATATAAAAAAAAAAATAAGTATAATTTCTTATAATGAATTTAATTAATTGGATTTTTTGTTGTTATACTTATTTTTATTTTATAAACGGGGGGATGTCATAATGATACTCATCACCCTGTTTATACATCACTCTCTTTATACATTCTTATTTGTAATTTACTTAATATAAACATGATCTTAACAATAAAGTTCAGTTCATACTCAACTACCGTCTTGTTCATTACAACGCCCACCTCCCATATAACGTTTTAACTAAAATTCATATAATTTCTCTATTAATAAAGACTTTGGAATAATAAAGGCCTATATTGAAACACCTCAGTTGTACTCATTCGCAAAAATAACTTTGACACGCCTACTATAACGCCCACTTTTCACGTTATCTACCGTTAATGAAATTTAAAAGCTCATAAAACCGCTAAAATTAGAGGTATGATGATAAATTTTGCTACGTCTATCCCCCTAGGCAATTTCATTACTATGCCAAAAAATTAAGGTGCCACGCCCACTTTTACGCCCACCTCCCATATAACGTTTTACCTAAAATTCATATAATTTCTCTATTAATAAAGATTTTGGAATAATAAAGGACTATATTGAAACACCTAAGTTGTACTTATTAGCAAATACAACTTTGACACGCCTACTATAACGCCCACATTCACTTTTGAATTGTGTCCAGACGCATAAACGTAGTCATGAAACTTCGAATATATATTTATCGAGTCAAAAGAATATTTTTCCCTGAAAATCGCTTAAATCTATGAATTAGGAAAAGAGTTATAGATAAAAATGTACGAAAATTTATACCGCACAGTGTATATTTCAAATTTAAAACGTAATAAAACTGACAAAACACTGGGCCAATTCAAAGTGGTTGCATATCAGTCATATTTGTGCTATTTCATATTATTTTATGCATGCATAAAATTTTTGCTAGTAATTTCCATACAAAAAAAATAATATGACTTTACACATTTGTTTCCTATGTATAAGAAATTGTTTATGTTATACTTTTAACCATACTGTCTCTCAGAGAGAATTTCTTCGCTTCTCACCTCTCAGAGAGAATATTTTCTATTTTCTTCTTTCCTGTATACATACAATTTTTAACAGCGTAATCTCTTTGTCTTCTTTCTTGTATTAAATACATAATTTGTTAACAAAAGGTGTTCAAAGTCACTAGTCATATTAATATGAATTATATGACATAGTACAATATAAGAGTCTACTTTGAATTGGCCCTATATGTACGATTCTGAAATTTTGCAAACATGGCTTTTTGGTCAAAGTCTTCGTTATAACGGAAAATAGATGTGCCACGCACACTTTCCTTAAATTTTTATAAAAATATATTAGTCATATATATTAGCATTTATTCATCTTACACTGCGCCATTTATTGTACTGTAGCTAAATATAAGATAAAGATGATAAGATAGATGACTCTACTAGCAACTACTAGATGGCATGCTAACAACTTATGCTTATGTTCTCCTGAAGTTATGCTCTATTAAAAATGGGAATTTAGGAAAATTTTGACCTAAGTAAAAAAAAATTATCTCTAAACATTATAAACAATTTATTTTCATGTACTAATGGCTAACAAATTTTAAAATTATACAAAACTTATTTGGTTTGAAAATCTTTTAAAAGCAAAATGTTATAAAGGGTGTTTTTTTAAGCCCAATAGAACTTGAAATTGTAAAAAATAACACAAAAAATTAAATTGTAATCAAAATTTTTTTTTTATTCGAAAGATCAATACGTGACATTAACATTTGAAAATGATTTCGGGCATATGGGCACCGCGGCTGTTCTTGACGAAGCGCATTCTGGACGTCCAATTTTGGGCCACTTTTTCGAGCACTGCTGGCCGTATGTCACGAATAACACGAACAATGCTGGCCTCCAAGGCGTCAATTGTTGCTGGTTTATCAGCATAAACCAGTGACTTCACGTAGCCCCACAGGAAATAATCGAGAGGTGTCAAATCGCACGACCTTGGAGGCAAATTGACAGGTCCATTTCTCGAAATCAACTTATCGCCAAATTTTGATTTCAATAAGTCGATGGTTGCGTTCGCCGTATGGCACGTAGCGCCATCCTGTTGAAACCACATCTCCTCCGGATCAATGTCATCCATATTTTCAAACAAAAAAATCATTGATCATGGTGCGGTAACGATCTCCATTGACCGTAACGCGAGCTCCGGCCTCATTTTTGAAGAAATAAGGTCCGATGATGCCACCAGCGTGAAAACCGCACCAAACGGTGCATTTTTCTGGATGTAATGGAGTCTGTAGGGTCTCTTGTGGATTGGTCTCGCTCCATATGCGGCAATTTTGCTTATTAACAAACCCGTTAAGCCAAAAATGCGCCTCATCGCTGAACACAATTTTGCGATAAAACAACGGGTCAGTTGCCAACTGCTCTAGAGCCCAATCGGCGAAAGAACGACGCATATAATGGTCTCGTGGCTTCAATTCCTGCACCAGCTGGATCTTATACGGGTGTAGGCCGAGATCTTTGCGCAAAATTTTCCACGTAGTGGACGGACAGAGCCCCAATTCCTGCGACCGACGACGAATCGATAAATTTGGATCTTCCACACTTTCGTTTACAGCGGCGATATTCTCTTCAGTACGCACATTCCTTCGACGTGTTGGTGTTATTGCATCCTCTAGAGAGTATGTGGTACGAAATCTATCCACAGTTCGACGAATGGCTTGTTCAGATGGACGATTATGTACGCCATAAAAATGACGAAGTCGTCTATAAGTTGCGCGAATCGACGACTGATTTTCAAAGTAAATTTGTATAATTTCGTAGCGTTGTTTAAGCGTGAGTCTATTCATGATGATTTGTCAGAGTATACTGAAACGATAAAAAAAAATATTTCATCAAAATTTAATTTTTTGTGTTACTTTTTACAATTTAAAGTTCTATCTAGCAAAAAAAAAACACCCTTTAGAAGTTTAAAAATCAAAATCTTACTAATAAATTTCCCGTTTTAGAAAAATGCAGAGAATGTATATTTTAAATCACCCTGTGGCCCTTAAAATTTAACCTTAAATTCACTTTCTTCCTCTTAAATTCATGTAAATTCTCTATGAATAAAGATTTTGGAATACTAAAGGACTATATTGAAATATCTAAGTTATGTTTATTAGCAGAAACTTTATTGACACGCGTATTTTAACGGCCACTTTCATTTGAAGACTAAATTTACGAAAACATTTTACTAGCATACCGAAGTTATAATGGGTGGTTTAATTTTAAGGGACTATGTTGATTTTGAATAAAATTATTATGAAATTATTATCATTTATTTTTATAATGATAATATTTGTATGCTTTAATTATGTATGGAACAAAATATCGGCCAAATGGCCCCCAACCTAGGCGGCACACCACGATCCGATAGTCCAAATTTTCAATGACACTGTTGATGCTCGATTGTTGGGCACGATGATGAGTCGAGGTTGCTTGCTCTTTTGCCACGTTATCGTGAAAAACAGCAATGTTTCCCATTCAACGATCTAAGATGGTATTCACAGATGTTTTCACATTTCATACAGACCTGCTTTGCAGACATTCAAATATTTTTTACAATTCTCACGATTGTGGACGAATTCGAACGATTATGTTGACCAAAAGAATCACCAAGTGCACAAAATGCATTTTGATTTGAACGCTCATTTTTATAAAAATCTTTAATATTTAAAAGCGTTGCTCGATTGCGTTTCTTCTACATTATAAACTATTTTATGCTTTTTAATAAAAAGTTTTTTATTAATTAATACAATTCTCCCGATTGTGGACGAATTTGAACGATTATGTTGACCACGAGTCACCTTGTGCACGTGCACGAAATGCATTTTAACTTAAACGCTCATTTTATAATAAGCCTGAATAGCTTTAACGCATAAACAATTTTATAATTTTATAAAAAGTTTTTTTATTAATTAAAAACAAATTTACTTTTTATTTGTTTTGCTGCGGGATCCTGGGAAATTAAAAAATAAATCTCGCATTCTCGGAAAACAAAAATTTTCGGGAAAAAACCCTAGTTATAAAAGAACGGAAAATTGGTGGTGGGTATAAAAGATTCGGCTCAGCCGAATATAATGCTCTTACTTGTTCTATTACAATATTGTTTATTTTATATGTTATATCACTATTCATATTTATTTCCATTTACTTCGTTTTATTTTCATTTAATTTTAATTTATTCATTTTTAGGCAATTATTTATATTATACATATCTGTTGTAATATTTTCGTAACATTCTTCTTCTGTTTCTCCTGCCGTGAATATGAGTGTATCATCGGCATATTGAATAATTTCGCATCTTGCTAGAACCTTTTCGAGATCATTTATATATATGATAAATAAAAGCGCTCCAAGTATTGAGCCTTGGGGTACTCCCTAATTATTGATTATAGCACTAGATTCCACACTATTAACTTCTATATATTGTCTGCGATTTGTTTAATAGGACTCAAACCACTTTAGTTCTCTATCTCGTATACCATATTTATATAGTTTTTTTATAAGTATGTCTCTGTCTATAGTTTCGAACGCTCCCTTAAAATCAAGGAAAATAGCTAATATTTTATTCTTTTTATTTATAAACTTCCATCTATTTATTAAACAGTTTATAGTATTTCGCATGAATGTTTTTTTTTTTCGATATTAAACCGTTGCCTTCCATATAATCCTGCAATTGATTTTTTACAATTTGATCCATTAGTTTTTCACATATTTTTAAACCATTAATAAGCCGGAATTCTTCACATTTATTTGTATTTTTATAACCGCCACCAAAAAAATGGTGGAGGTATATTCATTTGGTCATTCCGTTTGTCGAATGAATCGAAATATCAATTTTCGACCCCATAAAGTATATATATTCTGAATCAGGGTTTGATTTTATGACGATTTAGCTATGTCCGTCCGTCTGTTGAAAGCACGATAGAGGTCGCACCGAAAAAGCTAGGTAGCTCAAATTCTGCCAGAATCTTTCTTATAGACAAGGTTTGTTTTGTATTGCTAATGGGCTAAATCGGAATATTAGGAAGAGAGTTATAGCTCGTAAAGCAAGAATAGGTCAAAAAACCATGTCCTCCGAACATCGACTAAAATGGAATTGTGTCCAAACGCATGAACGTAGAGTCATGAAACTTCGAATATATATTTCCTAAGTAAAAACATTATCTTTCCCCGAAAATTACCTAAATCTATGCATTAGGAAAGGAGTTATAGATAAAAATGTTCGAAAATTTATACCGCACAGTGTGTTTTTCGGTATATTTAAAAACAAAAACGTCATAAAAGCAACAAAATTGGATGTACGACTCTGAAATTTTGCACACATGGCTTCTTGGTCAAATGCTTTGTTCTAACGGAAAATAAATGTGACACGCCCACATTTACGCCCACCTTCCATATAACGTCTTACCTCAAATTCATATAATTTCTCTACAAAAAAAGATTTTAGAATAATAAAGGACTATATTGAAACAGCTAAGTTGCATTCATTATTAAAAATAATTACGCCCACTTTTCACGTTATCCACTGTTAATGAAATTTAAAAGCTCATAAAACCGAAAAAATTAGAGCTACGATGATGAAATTTGCTACAGATATCCTTCTAGTCAATGTCATTATTATGTCATTATTATTTAGGTGACACGCCCACTTTAACGCCTACCTCCCATATAACGGTTTATCTCAAACTCATATAATTTCTCTATGAATAAAGATTTTGGAATAGTAAAGGACTATATTGAAACATCTGAGTTGCATTCATTAGAAGAGACAACTTCAACACGCCTATCTTAACATCCACTTTCATTGAAAGACTACAACAACTTCGACACGCCTAATAGTAGACCACTTTTCACGTTATAAACTCTTAACGAAATATTAAAGCTCATAAAACCGACCAATTTGGAGGTATGATGATGAAATTTGCTTATCATTTCCTCCTGGTTAATATCATTGTTACGCCGGAAAATTTAGGCGACACGCCTACCTCCCATATAAAGGTTTATCTCAAACTCATATAATTTCTCTATGAATAAAGACGTTGGAATAAGAAAGGACTATATTGAAACATCTGAGTTGCATTCATTAGAAGAGACAACTTCAACACGCCTACCTAAACGCCCACTTTCATTGAAATACTACAACAACTTCGACACGCCTACTATTACGACCACATTTCTCGTTATCAACTGTTAACGAAATATAAAAGCTCATAAAACCGACAAAATTGGAGTTAATATGATGAAATTTGCTAATTATATCCTTTTAGTCAATGTTATTGTTATGCCAGAAAATTTAGGTGACACGCCCACTTTAAAGCCTACGTTTTATCCCAAATTCATATAATTCGTCTATGAATAAAGATTTCGGAATAATAAAGGACTGTAGTTAAACATCTAAGTTGCATTCATTTTTAGAAACAACTTCAACACGCCTACTTTAACGCCCACTTTCATTGAAAGACTAAATTCACGAAAAAAATTTACCAGCATATCGAAGTTATACAAAGAAAGTGATACATATTTTAGTATAAAGAGAATATTGCATAGCGATTACTGTTAATAACAAACAAATACATTTTGTGCTATAAATTGGGTTATTTCCCGGGAATTTGAGTTATTTAATCTTCCCGATTTCCCGGGATTATTTTTCGGGATCCCGGGAAATAAAAAAGGTGGCTACGATTCGAAAGCATATGTTTATATTATTTATATTGAAATTGAATTCTAATGATTTTATTTTTGATCTCATAGCTGAAGTACCTGTAATTTTGTTTTTTTGTGCTCTTATTTGATCTCGTATCTAGAGAATAATATTTCTTTCAATAACAAATATTTTTACTCAATTTATATTTTAAATTCAAGTTTCTTTATTAATTTTTAATGTTTTGAAGCGTTTCTTTTACATTATATAAACTATTTTATGCTTTTTAATAAAAAGTTTTTTTTAATTGAAAACAAATTAACTTTTTATTTGTTTTGCTGCGGGATCCCGGGATATTAAAAAACAAGTAAGAGCGCTATATTCGGCCGTGCCGAATCTTATATACCCTTCACAACGTGTAGTCATGCAATAACAGTGGTTTGTGTCACCATTCATCCCATATGAAATACGTACATACATACAAAAACATACATATATAAAAACGCCCCTTTGTAAAATTATAAATTCACGTATGTATGTTAAAAAACAAAAAAAAAATTTAAAAAAAATTAAAAAAAAAAATTATTATGTATATAATATATATAAAACAAAAAAAATAAAAAAAATTAAAAAAAAAAATAATAAAAATATAAATAATATATTAAATAAAAAATAAAAAAAAAATAAAAAAAAAAATTAAAAAAAAATTAAAAAAAAAATTTTTGGCTCAGCTGGGATTCGATGCCACGTTTTCTCTAACCAATATACACGTTTGTATGTATGTATGTTGTTGTAATGTTGTTTTTGGGGAAAAAAACATCGAGGTGGTCGTGGGTTTTTGCTCATATCTCAGTTGTTTATGTACCGATGTTTCTTATTTTCAATACTGATCTACTCCCGAATATTTCTGATATTTTAATAGCTTACCCGGGTCCAACCTATGTCGGGAGGCTTCAAAAAGTTGATTTCAACATACAAACGGACAGACGGTCAGACTGACAGAGCTTAATCGACTCCCCTATTCATAAGCTTTCAGAAAATATATACTTTATGGGGTCGGAAATGAAAATTGTAGAAATTTCACACGGAATGACAAACCTATATATACCCTTTTTCACTGTGTGAAGGGTATAATAAATCTCGCATTTCGGAAATGCGGAAAACTGGTGGTGGGTATAAAAGATTCGGCACAGCCGAATATAGTGCTTTTACTTGTTTTTTTTTCTAAGGTATCTATTGATGTTTTCTAGTTATGTTTTCTGGCAGCCAACGCATTTTAAAACTTGGGTAGAAACATAAAGCCAATATGGCTCTATTTGCTTCAGGTGCCAGCAAGAAAAACTTAACATATCTTCTCTCAACGCTCTCCCTTAGTTTTGGTAAAATACAACTGAAATGCCTCAAATTGTAACATTGCAGCCGATCTAATATGGTTTTTACAGGCATTAAAGTAGGCAAAACTTTTCCATAATAGCAATTATTTGCCTCTATGTAGTCGTGTTTCCAATATTGGTTTCAATATTTCAATGTTCCTCAAAGTACTCCAGTTCTATAGCATAGAACGTGTTAGCCTTATCTAACTTACAAAATAATTCATTTAATTTTGATTTTCTTTTCATTAGCTGTACTATGGAATCGAAAAGTGAGTTCCATCTTGTGGGATATGGGTATACTAACTGATGTCCGAGCCAATCTTTTATAACTTCAGCTGATTTGAAAATTCTGGATAAATTCCATAATAAAGTACATTTAGCAATTGCCAAGTAGTAAATCCTACTGGCACGAGAATTTTTTATGAAGTTATTCATATCTGTTGTGGCTAAAAGACTTAATGTGTGGCTGAAGCATCTCAGATGCCTCGGCAAATATAACTCTCTAGCTTTACATTTGAATAGTGTAAATGAATTCGCCTTAGACCAAACAATTCAATGTAGTTAAACATCTAAGTTGCATTCATTATTAGAAACAACTTCAACACGCCTACTTTAACGCACACTTTCATTGAAAGACGAAATTTACGGAAACATTTTACTAGCATATCGAAGTTATACAAAGAAAGTGATACATATTTTAGTATAAAGAGATTATTGCATAGCGATTACTGTTAATAACAAACAAATACATTTTGTGCTATAAATTGGTTTATATCCCGGGAATTTGAGTTATTTAATCTTCCCGATTTCCGATTTCGGGATCCCGGGAAATTAGGTACAATTCTTCTGTATATAAAAAGAAAAAAAATTGTTTTGCATTAGGAGATACGTATTAATTTATGGAATAAAAGCATGTATTTATATGTACATATGTATGTATGTAGCATAAAACTAAAAATAATATTAAACGCATTAAAAAG
The DNA here is from genome assembly GCA_941918925.1 of Phyto melanocephala. NCBI lineage: Eukaryota > Metazoa > Arthropoda > Insecta > Diptera > Rhinophoridae > Phyto > Phyto melanocephala. The sequence continues at coordinate 47,932,757 of OW799237.1, forward strand.
TTGATAGATATTTCTACAGTTATAGTAGGTGTAATAATTTCCTTAGCATTGTTTTCCTTTTTGGATGTCCATCTTTTCTTAAAAAATCCTATTTTTTGCCAACTTTAATGCATCTCTTAGGTGAGATTTAAAGGATTTTTCAGTGTAATTTTTATCATATGTACCATCTATGTATGTATGTACCAATAAATAAAATTAAAAATATGTTTAAAAAACATAAAATAAATATGTGTGTAAACTATTAACTTACAAAATAAAACGTTGACAAGCTTCGGGAAGTCTAAAAACCATTGTTTATTGTGGCTTCCGTCCAAATTTAAATTAATGAGTGAAATTATATCCGATAGGACTTTTACTGATGGACTAAATTTGATGTACCATTCTTATAGTTTCTGCCATAGACTTTGTTGAAGATGCTGATCAATATTGTCTTGGTCATTATTTTTGTTGAAGTATGAAATAATTGAAAGTAATTGGTATAATTTAATGCGAGTATTTCTACGAGTATACAACTCTGTATATATTTTTTATATTCAATAGTCTTTAGTCTTTAATAAACGTTCTTATAATTAACATTGTGTGTTCGTGTTTTTATTTGAATTTGCTTCAAATTGGATTTTTGGTCCAACAGGTATGGGCCCAGGTGGTTTTATTTAAAGACGGTATTATTCAGGATAAATTCGTTATATCAGATCGATAAACTTGATGAGCAAAATTATGATGCGTGGTGCATTCAAATGAGAAGTGTTCTCATACATTCAAGTCTGGCATATTGTAAATGGAAAAGCGACAAGAGAGAATGCAAAAAATTTGACCGAATGGGAACAACAGGATGAAAAGGCATTGGCCACAATAACCCTTAGTGTAAAGGCATCACAATTGAATCATCTAGAATCGTGTAAAACATCAAATGAAGCGTGGAAAAAGATGGAAAATATACATCGTCCAAGTGGTCCAGTCAGAAAAGTTTCAAAAGTTGTTAAATTCTCGTATGTCCGATAGTGAAGATATGTCGTGTTTCCTTAATGATTTTTCTAGTGCTGTCGATAAATAAACGAAAGTTGGAATAGAGCTTCAAGATCAGTTTGTGGTGATAATCTTATTATCAAGTTTGCCGAAAAGTTACGAGCATTTTGTGGTTGCTATGGAGACAAGAGATTCGTTACCGCAATTTCAAATTATAAAAGTGAAGCTTCTAGAAGAGGCAGAACGAAAAAATCAAGATGGTGCAAGAAACACAAACCGAATCACATGCATATATGGCGAAGAGCAGAAATAATAATTCAGCAGAAACTAATACCACGAAGAACAACAATAACCATGGAAAACAAAACTTCAAATTGTTTCACTAATACAAACACAGATCGAAAAGCAGAAAATAAAAGAGAGCAGCAGTATACAATATTAGCAGCGGCTGATGTAAATGTTATGAACAAATCATCGTGGTGTGGACAAGAAACGAAATTTATTTGTTATTGGAGGTAATAATGAACATTGTTTTAACGCGGTGGATGAAAATGCTACGAAATGGCATAATCGGTTCGGTTACCATCGTAGTTTACAAGAATTGAAAGACAAGAATATGGTTTGCGGTATGGAAAACGTGAAATTTACGAGAGGCAATCAGTGTAAAATATGTATGAAGATGAAGATTTATATAAAGCCATTTAAGAACAGTGAAACGCGTTCAACAGAAATTCTTGACAGAATTCATGCCGACGTGTGCGGTCCGTTTAATACAAAATCTTTTTCCGGTGCTCAATACTTTTTAACGTTTATAGGCGATAAGTCGAGACGCGTATTTGTAATTTTTCTGAAACGTAAAGACGAAGTGTTTGATAAACTTAAAATATTTAAGGAGATGGTCGAGCGTCAGACAACAAGAAAAATAAAAATTTTAAGAAGCGATAACGGCGGTGAATTCGTGAATAAACAATTTAATGATTATTTTGAAAAATGTGGTATAGTTCGTGAATTGACAGTGCCGTATACGCCACAACAAAACGGCGTAGCCGTACGTGCCCGTACGTGCTAACCGAACAATTGTCGAAATGTCGCGTGCTATGTTGCTTCAATCTGGCTTAGGTGAATCGTTGTGGGCTGAAGTTGTAGCTACTGCTGTTTATATTAAAAACCGGTCACATACAAAAAGTATTGGAGACATTACACCTTTTGAAGTATTTACTGGTAAGAAACCATCCGTAGAACATTTCAGAATTTTTGGTTCAGTAGTTGTGGCGTTAGATAAGACAACACATGGAAAATTTCAACCAAAGGAAATCGAGTATAGAATGGTGGGTTACTCAATAACATCCAAGGCGTATCGGTTGTATGATGCTAAAAAACGTATTGTGGTGGAAAAACGAGATGTTGTGTTTATTGAACCTATAACACCAGATGCTGTAAAATCTGTTGACGTGGTAGATTTTTTTGGTAAATGATACTACTAATGAGGCTGGTTCAATAGTTTTAGAAGAAAACTTAGTTGATGAAGCCAATGTAGTGTCATCAGAAGATAGTTTCAGCGAAGATGATTTTTATGGTTTTGATGAAAACTTAAAAGAACGTATAGAAGAAAACAACGATGTTCCCAACAAGGAAGAGCAGGTTGCTAAATCGAGCGTTGGAAGGCCAAAAGTGGAACGTACTGGGAGGCCTTATTGCAAACGGAACTTGGTTTTTAATGAAACTTCCTGAAGGTAAAAAGGCAATTAGTTCAAGATGGGTCTTTGCATTAAAACGTAACAAATTTGGTGAATTTGAAAAGTTTAAATCGCGTTTGGTGGCAAAGGGATGTAGTCCAGATTACGTTTTCAAATTGAATAAGGCAATTTACGGCCTGAAACAATCGCGTCGTGAATGGAATTCGAAACTGGATAAAGTTCTTCGAAAAATTGGTTTTACTCCGTGTATAAATGATCCGTGCCTGTACAAGATGGTATACAAAGGAAAATTATGTTTAATAGCTGTGTATGTTGATGACTTGATTATTGGAAGCCAAGACAAAAGCGTTATAATAAATGTTAAGAAATATGTTTCTGAAACATTTGCATGTATAGACAATGGTCCACTCAACTTATTCTTGGTAATGCAAGTGGAAAGAGAAGGTGAACTTGGTACTATTTCTGTGTGTCTGTCCTAGTATATAAAAGATTTTTTACGGCAGCACAACATGGAAAATTGTCGTTCAGCATCAACTCCTTTGGATGTGGGTTTAAAGTCGTTTGTGACAATGATAAATGTGCAAAAGTAGACCCCACCTCTTATCAGTCATCCATTGGTGGACTTATGTATTTGGCTATGTGTACAAGACCAGACATTTTACATTCGGTTTCGAAGCTGGCTCAGCGTAATATAAACCCTCATAAAGAACACGAAGCAGGCATTAAACATGTTCTACGGTATTTAGCGAGTACGATCGATCTAAAACTAGTATACAAATATACTGGCGGAATGTTTGAAGGCTATGTAGATGCTGATTGGGGCAGTAACACGTTAGATCGCAGGTCCTATTCTGGTTATGCATTTTTCCTTGGTGGTTGTGTTTTTCGTGGTCCTCAAGAAAACAAAATTGTGTGGCCTTGATCAGTACAGAGGCTGAATATATTGCTATGGCAGCAGCGTTAAAGGAAGCAGCGTATTTGAAAAGTTTGCTTAGTGAAATTGGTATATATGATGGACAACAACCCATGTTAGTTTATGGTGATAATTTGAGCGCACAGCAACTGGCTAAAAATCCTATATATCATTCACGTAGTAAACATATAGATATCAGATATCATTTTGTCAGAGATTTGGTTTGTAATAAGACAATTGAAATTAAATACTTGCCCACTGACCAGATGATAGCTGATATACTTACTAAAAACTTGTCAAAACTAAAACATGAAAAATTTGTAAAAGATTTGGGTTTAGTTTGAATTCGGAAAAATAGTCGCATTGAGGAGGAGTGTTGAAGTATGAAATAATTGAAAGTAATTGGTATCATTCAATGCGAGTATTTCTACGAGTATACAACTCTGTATTTATTTTTTTATATTCAATAGTTTTAAGTCTTTAATAAACGTTCTTATAATTAACATCGTGTGTTCGTGTTTTTGTTTGAATTTGCTTCAAATTGGATTTTTGGTCCAACAATTTTCAACCTGTTCAAGTAAAGATGCTGGCATTTTTCAGGGAGTCGTATTTAAAATATCAGTCATTCGGTCTCTTTCTTTTTTTCTTTGTCTCTTAAATGATCTTTTAGAACTCATTTTACTACAAATAACACTCAAATTATTAGTTTTTTTCTTTATTTTTTTTAAATTATGAAATTTGTAAACCGTTTAAAGTTTTTTGCACGTTTTTTACTTTTCTGTTCTTATTCAATTTAAGTTAGTGATGACTTTTTATTCAAAAAGTAAAGTTACACTTTTAACGAGTAAAAGTAATCGCTTGTGTAGCAGAAATCACGTACATATAATACACACATAAATGTTTTTTTGTACAAAGGTAAACAAATAATATTGTTTTAAAAGGTATTAAAATTACTGTTTTTATTTTAATATTAAAACAAATCAAGATAAATTCATAACTAGCTTGTGCCCGTGATTTTGTCTACGTAGTTATGGAGAGAAAAGGTAGACTTAGTATTAACCTAGATTGTTATTTATATGTTTGTCAAATTTTTCCAAGCATACAAACATTCACATTTATTATATTAGTAGGATGTATATCAATCTCGGCAATATTGAAAAACACACGCATTTTGTATTTTATATTCGTCTTAACAAAAAATGAAATAATTACGTTTTACAGATGCAGACAAATTGTCAAAAAGAAACTTGGCCTACTTGTATATAGTAAAAACAATCAGCTGATTGGATACGAGTTCCATTAATCTGTCTTGAAATAAACTACGATTTTTATGTTTATGAGTTTACACTAATAACATCTGTTTTTATCTGAGAAAAATTACTGCAAAAAAATTACATTTTACGTTGTGTTGATTCATGGGCATCTAATAATGGGTTCTGTGTTAAACCAAACTAATGGGGTTTGGATTTTATACTGATAGTATTAGCGTAGCGATTAACGGAATTTCTCTAAAATTTGTAAGTAAAATGAAATGATTAGGGCGTGACAACCTTCTAAATTTTTCTCCACACATTGAGTTTTTTTTATCGTCACGAGTTTACTTTCCTATCTTCCAAATTTACTAAGAAGACAAATTGCAACAGCCCTATTAATGCCGCATATTTTATACTGTATTGAAATATTATCAGAAGCTGGGGCTTATGTAATAGGAAAATATAAATTGATATTTAATAGAATTATTCGATACGTCTTTAATTTGAGAATAAGAGATCATGTTTCTTTACATACTTAAAATTTTCTGAAATCTTCTTTTAATAATTTTGTTATTATTCTTTTATAAATCTATTCTAAGAGGTTATCCTGATTACATAACTGATAAATTTACCTCCTTTATATGCACAATCTCATATGCTACGAATCGTTAAACATTTTCTTTTTTTTTTCTTATAAAACCTAAAATAAAATTGTTTTTGTATGTAACACTTATTGATTGATCTTATATTATACTTATACACATATTTTTATGTTTGTAATATTAAAATTCTTTTTTCCTTTTCTTATTTTTTTAATGTAATATACATATATGTACATATTATTTATTGTCTATATAGAAATATTTTCTTGTATAATAAGTAGCTTTTATTAACCATATATGGCCTTATAGGCAAGGTTATGTAAATGAAGAATTAATAGAAAAAAACTGTTTAAAACAGTCAAAGTCATCTACGTATTGTGTTAAAAGTTTCAGCTTTATGTTTAGTTAATGAAATTTAACAGCTTATAAAACCGATAGAATTAGAGGTATGATGTTGAAATGTCGCACACATAGCATTCTGATCAATGTTATTGTAATGCGTGGTGACACGCCCACTGAAACGCCTACCTTTCATATAACGCTTTATCTTAAATTCATATAATTTCTCTAGGAACAAAGTTTTTGGAAGAACAAATGACTCAATATTTAATTAAAGTTGAGTTTATTAGCATAAACTCACGAAAATAATAACAAATCGAAATTACACAAAGAAAATGATACATATTTTATTATAAAGGGATTATTCCATAGCGATTGCTGTTAATAACAAAATAATAAAAGTCCATTAATGGTTAAACCATGGGAGCAGTCATCCATTACGATTTGGAGCAGTTGTAGTCCACGGGAGATTCAAAATTCTAGGTAGGTAGGTAGGTAGGAAAGGGGGATGCAGAAAGCAGTATCTGCCTCCTACACCCACACTCGGAGACCAATAAGGTCCATTGCGTTACCCTTTCACGTATTAAGGATAGAAAAGAGAGAGAGAGAGAAAGTTTCCAAAGATATAGTAAAAGAGAAAATAATAAAAATAAAAAAGAGTTAGTAGGAAATAAAATAGAAGAAAGAAAAACATATTCTCTACGAGCCCCATTGCATGTTCACCAGCCACCCGATCCCCATGATGAATCCGATAATGTTCCCCAGCTTGCACTTTGAAACATCACCCAACTCATCGTGGAATCGTTTACCTAACCACTTTAGCCTGTGATTATGTAGGCTTGGGCAGTGACAGACAATGTGTTCCCATTTCCAACTCCTCCTCATCCTCACACATCCTACAATAATCCGGAGTGTCGCGATCCCATTTACTAATCCTAGCCCTCACAGGACAGTGCCCCGTTAAAACCCCAATAGTGGCCCTCAGACATACCCTACCCAGGCCCAGAAGAACCGTAGAGTCCGCTGAGTTTAACGTGGGCCATAAAGCCCTTGACACCCTGCAGTCTCTTCTGTCCCTCCACGCCATATCGGTCCTGTCAGATACCCACGCCCTGATACGCCAAAAATAGTATCCTAACAGAGGTCTCACCATGTCCTCTTCGCTCGTCGAAACCAATGCCGATCCACCGCGCGCATTTCATTGCCTACGATTCCATTGTGCCCTGGTACCCAACACAGTCTGACATCGAAGAGGTTCATGATCCTATTGAGTGCCCTCCTACACTTCTCAACCAACCTAGACTTGACATAATGTCCCTTCAAGGCCTTGAGCGCCGCCTGACTGTCAACGTATAGAGTAACCTCCCTACCCCTTGGAACATGTTCCAATATAAGATCCGTCGCTTTATAGATAGCCAGTATCTCCGCTTGGAACACACTACAGTTATCAGAAAGTTTGTAAGACCTCCTTATGTTTTCTCCCATAATATAGACACCTGCCCCTGTGCCTATATCCATCTTCGATCCATCCGTAAAGACTGCACACCCCTCAAACAGTCTGTCGGATCCTACCCAACAATCCCTATCCGGAATTATCAGCGGGGGTGTCCTAACAAAACTGATCTCTCTGACCTTGTAGTCTGTCAAATTACCCTGACATCGCACACAATCCTGGAGACCAATTTCCCATAAAATTCTAGTGTGGCCTATGTTAAGTATTCTACCCAACCCTGACTCACCTAGCCTAAACAAGCTCCTTGCCGCCATTCCCTTCACCCATACCTCTATAGGCATAGTGCCGAGAATGATGTCCAAAGACCCCTGAGCTGTGCTTCTCATAGCACCAGTGATGCCAAGTGAAGCACACCTTTGGACCTTTGTGAGGAGCTTCATGCCCTCACTCTCAAATCTCCTCAGAATAACATTGACCGTTAGTAACCACAACAGGGGCGATAAAACGCCCCCCTGTGGTGTCCCCCTGGTCACTGTCCTTCTGATGCTGAAATCTCCTAAGTTAGAATTTATAACCCTACTCTCCAACATCAAGGTTATCCAACTAACTAGAAAATCCCTGACCCCTAGCCCATACAGAGCCGCTATAATTGCCTCTATGCTAACATTGTTAAAGGCACCCTCCACATCCAAAAACGCCGCTAACGTATATTCCCTATCCTGCAAGCTGCGTTCTATAAAACCTACCACATCATGCAGCGCACTCTCAACAGATCTACCCTTCAGATAAGCATGTTGAGCCCCACTGATCATGTGGGGATCAATAAAACCCCTCAGATGTAGATCGACCAGTCTCTCTAACGTCTTAAGCAAAAAAGACGAGAGGCTGATAGGTCTAAAATCTTTCGGCTTCGAGTGTCCCGCCTTACCAGCCTTGGGTATAAAAATAACTCTAACCTCTCTCCACCTCCTAGGTATGTATCTCCTCAGGAGACACGCTCTAAACACTCTCGTCAACAGTAAAAGAAAATGATCCGAGACGTTTTGCAGCATGGCAGGGATAATTCCATCCGGACCCGGGGATTTATAGGCCTCGAACGTATTAACCGCCCATGCAACTTTATCCGTCGTTATCATCTCCTCAACTATCTCCCGTTCCCTATCGATCGATCCCTGGTCGACCTCTGTAGAATGAGCGTCCCTCACATTCACACATCCGGGAAAGTGTGTCTCCATAAGTAGATCTAGGGTCTCCGAGCAAGACTCTGTCCACGAGTCATCCGCTCTCTGAATATACCCAGGTACCATAGGGTCTTTGGATAATATTTTCCTGAACCTTGATAACTCATTTACAGACTCTATGGACTCGCAAAACCTCGTCCACGATGCCCTTTTAGCCCTCTTGAGTTCCCCTTTATACATATTGAAACACACTTTATAGTTCTCCCAATCGTCGGCCTTCCTACTGGCCTTCGCCCTATTAAATTTCCTTCTAACCATAGACCTTTGAACACCCAGTTCCCTGGTCCACCATTTCGGCTGTTCCCTTTTCCCTGGAAAGACTAATGGACATGCCGCCCCGTAACTCCCCATAAGAGTGTCAGTTAGTCTCCCCACCACCGAATCTATATCAGAGTGCTTACACTCCCCCATTGATATATCACCTAAACCATACATAGTAGTCTCCCTAAAAGACGCCCAATTCGTTCTGCGCGGGTTCCTATAGGGTTCCCTACTAGATCTGGTATAGTTCAATTCAAAATTGATTCCGCTGTGGTCTGAAAACGAGTATTCACTCGCAACCTTCCATCCCCTTACAAAATCATTCCCCCTATTCGTCAAAGTAATATCTATAACTGCCTCTCTATCCCTAGTTCTGAATGTCGGCATACTGCCCTTATTACAAATATAGAGATTGTTAGTAGTTATGAAATCAAATGTTTTCTCACCTCTTTCATTTATGTCACTACTTCCCCACTGGCTGTGATGTGCGTTGGCGTCACATCCAAGTACGACATCAAACTTTCTCCTCCTCGCGTACTCGACTAGCCTTCGAACGTCCATGCCTGGTGGATCTGCAGTCTCATAAGGCATATATACTGAGGCCAGTGTCAAAGCTGGTTGACCTTTGGCCTCTCTCCCAACGACAGTTATGTCACCCGTGCTAAAAGATTAAATTAAAACAAAGTTCAAATTTTTCTTAGCAAGTATGCATGTTCTAACCTTATCATCCGTGGACGCGACGAACAGCATGTAGTCCTTTATCCCTAATCCGCGAACCTTATTTTTGTTGATCCAAGGTTCTTGGATTAGGGCCACATCCTCTTGGAATTTGAATATACCCAACACTGACAGTATAGTTTCCACCGACCTAACGGGTGGTGGAATCCACACTGTCACTATTGGCCTCAGTGGAAGCTCAGAAGCCCGTATTACTTCAAGACTAGCCCCTGGACAAAGGTCGCTACAGCCTTCAACTGAGGTTTTAAGAAACTCGAATGATTTCTTGTTGCCGACCTTAACGCCCTTTGACCAGTCCGCTCCATTGAAGCAAACGTCCTCAGGCTTACCCCGAAATGCTATCCGGTCAATGAGCCTGCCTTCTCAGCTGCCATCTATCCATGCTGATCCTGCCATCAGGGTCAGCCCGGTCAATGACGGCTGCCAGAATGCCTTCCTGGCTCAAAGACCTTTTAGGTTTTTTCGAAGAGGAGGGTTGATCATCTCCAGACCGTGCTCTCTTGGTTATCTCCTTTTTGGGGAGGTTCCCAAGTGATCTGGATGGTACATCACCAACCCTCTTCTTCAATACAGACAATGGCTTGCCAGCGTTAACAGCTCGTTCCAAAGGCTTGAGCGTCTTTACCGGAAAGCTAATGCCTGGGGCTTTTTGGTTTCCCTCAGTGACCACCACAGCCGTCTCTGAACTCTTACCAGAGTCGTCAGATCCGGCTGGGATGTTCACCGCTGGAACCGTGGAGAGGGAGATGCCGAGGATAGCACTGGTAGGTCCGTAAGTTCTTTCGAACTTCGCGACGCTCTGCCTATGCTTCCTCACCAAATGCCTCTCTCTGGCAGTGAACAGTTTTGGGTCCCTCTTGGCCATTTTATTCAAAAAGACCAAGGAAGACCTCGTACCGTTCCTGGCCTTCTCCTCCTTCGTTCGGCTTTTACCGTCCCGTGGTAACTCTACAGATGTTACCACTGCGTCCTGCCGAACTATGTTGGCCACTCGATCTCCTGATCCTGGGGGATTACCCTTTAAGTCAGCCCTCTCAGACTTTGGAAGATCCACCACTGAGCTCGAGATAGGATTAGATATCATAGTGATATCTAAATCCTCTTCCGAACTCAATGTTAACCCTTTAACGACGAATGGGACGCATATGTCCCTTTTGGTTTTTTCATCAATACTGCCACATTTTATAATTTATTTTGACTTAATCGGTCTTGTTCGACAAAAAACAAAAGCATCTTTTGGTATCCGTGTTAAACTTAAGTTTTACTTGCTTGAGTTGTGTTTAGGATGTCTTAAAGTAAAAAATTTGCATTTTGTTTTTTCGAAAATTTAGTTTTTTAATATCTCGGATTCTAATTAATACTCTTGGATAAACTTTTAGCGTTAGATATATTAATTCCTTATGTAAGTTAATTGAATAACGAATGCTGTATCGGTTCTATACTTTTATCGGGAGGACTGAAAATTTAATGGGACATATGTGTCCCATACGTCGTTAAAGGAATTTTTGTAAAGCATTCTTTTTATTTTATTTAAAAATTTTATAACTGAAAAACAAAGAAGGAGCAATCAATTCAGTAAAAACAAGACAAAACTAAAAATTTAATTCAAAATTATTAATTATTAATTAATTAAAATTTTGGTTCATATAAGGAGAATCCAAATTAAACTCAGTTTGAGATTTAAAAAAATTCCTGTTCTTAGTAAAGCACATTGGTTCTTGGCATGCAAAACAAATTGTGTCTGTTCGCTTTCGATTCCGTTCTTTGTGCAAACAACACATCGCTTCCTGACACCTCCTTTTATTCATAATGTCCAGCTAAATTTGACAATGCCCACGGTCTTTACCGTGGTGGTGTCGAGATAATACCAACTTTTCGACAACAAAAGCCGTCTACTAACTGTGTAGCCAACTGCGAGGAAAGAATTTTTTCGAAACAGTCCCGAGTTATAACCTTTGAAATAAACGGTACTGAATATATTTCCATCGTAGACCAGTACAATCTTATTTCAGGTAATATGTGGATACTCATTGCTATAATCAGCCCAAAACATGCTTTAAACTCTTCTTTACTTATAGAAAATATTATACATTTCTGCTCACAATAAAGTTTTGTTTGGTAAATTATGTACTAGTGTATCGAACTTACAAACTGTATTGCAAACTTCTAAAACAAACGGGACCTGCTCATTAGCGTTTACTTTTGGGTTTAAAACCTTTCCATATGTGTAATCAGGGTCGATATAAGACGGCGAAACATAATATTGATTGGGTTTTTTCCAGTGAACTTTAACTAAAATGTTTTTATCGGCCTTAGATTTATTAACATATTTTGCCATTGGCGCATCAGTCTTAGAATTTTTGCTGATTGGAGGTTTTTGGGTCTGGAGAATATCTGCGATTTTCAATTCGGCTCTGATAGCTAAATCAGTGAAATTATCCAAAACACCCCTATCCTCGGTATTCAACTCCAACACATTTTCTTCATCTTCACTATTTGATGAATTTAAACAGCGTTGTCAACTTTAAAATTTCAAAAAGCACCATTACCCAGGAAAAAACGCGTCATTCTCAAAAAAAAGCACTAAATTTATTATTTTGTAAATTATTTTTTTTATTTATTTAATAAAATTATACATTTTTATAAATTTCTTTAAAAATAAGACATTTTTAAATGTATATCAGAATAAATAACAAAAAAAAATTTACAAAAATCAAACAACGAATATCTTTTAGTCAGTCAGTAGAGATTTACATAGATACATATATTTATATGAATTATTATAGTAATTATCTATTCACAATATATCTCAGGAGTGATGCATTGTAAGAAAATGATTTCAACATTGAGAAAAAATTACGACAGGATTAATTTTTCCATACCTGATGCATTTATACGACGTTTTATAAACATATGTGAATTTTGTTGTACAAAATATTAAAGAAATTATTCACCAAATAAGTACAACTATTATTTAATATTTAAATATTTTTATATTACATATTAGAGTAATTAAATAGAAATATTTCTAACTAAAAATTATGAAAAATTTTAATAAACTTGCAGTTTAATAATTTGATTCGGATTTAAGCTTTTCTCTGTGTAAATAATATCAAATATCAATGATAAAGTCAATTATTTCTTCATTATTATCACTATCATCTGGCCACAACACAGTCTTAATTTCAAATTGTAATGCTTAATAAATATCATTGCTATTAATCAGAATATTTACTTCATCAGCTATTTGGTAGGTTTCGCAACAGAAATTTTCCCGTTTAAGCCCATTTTTAATGTGAAGTAAGGCATTAACTGAATTTAGAGACATTCGGTTGCGTATTTTAGATTTAAACACATTCATGGGAGCGACAAAAGTTTAACGGCAATATTAGCTAATGCTTCAAAGGGATTAAAGTTAACTGCATGTTTGTACGATTTAACTTCAATCCAAAAATCAATTCAATATTTTGCCATTGGTAATGGTAAAATATCTTCTTTTGTATGTGATAAAACATTTCTAACATTAATTATGTTAATTTTACTCAAAATTTCAAGGTTTTCTGGTAAAATTTTTAAACGTTTAAAGTTGTGGGACGCTAAAAGTTTGCTTTAAGGTTTAATCATTTATAAGATGATAGAAAGAGGAATTTCTTTTATTCACATTCACCTCATATGCATATATGTATAAAGTTAGATATTTTTATTAGACTTTCTGGGCAATCAATACCATCTTATAAATAATTAAATTTTAATGTAATATTATTTTTTTGCCGAGTTGCATGTAATTGTACTATAAGTTACATTTTGGTAGTACGTATATAAATTTACACTTACAAAAAATTTTTTTCAATTAATATATTTGAATTTTAGTGTTTGGTGTCACCGAAATAAAAAGAAAATCACTAAAAACTAAAAAAAAAAAAATCACCAAGCACTGACTCACAATTTTTCCGCTTTCGAAATGTTAAAAATCACCAAAAACGGTGATAAAATCACCGAGTTGACAACGCTGAATTTAAAAGCTGTACAATTTTAAAACGACGCAATTTGCTCATTTTTAAAAATAACTTATATGGTTTACAATAATTGAATGGAAAACATGTTTTCAAAGTGCAACTTAAAACATGAATTTATGCAGAAATTACGCACTAGAGTATTGCAATCCAAATAAAGCAATACTCTGGTCCCTGCGTTTACATGTTTACTGTTTGCAACGACAAAATGCTTTTATATGTTCAATAAATTTGTTCCCAAATTTTTACCTTTGTCGACGAATGGGACACATATGTCCCATGATTTTTCTCGTAAAAGGAGTAAGAATTTTTAAATTTTGACAAAATTTTAGTCAAGAAATGTAGCGTTTCTGAGAAAGAATCCGCAATAAAATTTTAAAAATCTCTAGGCGAAGATTCTTCGTCGTCAAAGGGTTAAATCACCCAATTTCTGAGTGTTGCTAACCTCAAAAGAATCTCCTGATAGTCCCAGGAGATCGTCCAATTGGATCTGTGTCCGTATCTGCCCTTCCTGGTCCGTAATAACCTTATGGATGTCCGTAAGGGCAGCGTCAAGACCCTGATCCGATTCATCACTTCGTACATTATTTGTTTTTTCTAAGTTCTCAATTTTGTTCCCACGAGTAGGCACGTAAAGGGTCGACCATCGCGCGCAGTGACGGCGTACGCGGACTAGGCAACTATCACTACAACCGGCCCGTTCCCTAGCGCCGGGGGGAGCTGTTAGCGACTAGTTTCTTTACCCACTAACTAGCCATACAGGTCCTCGGCACTGCTACCAACCACCTTGACCTTAAAAGTGCCCCCAGTTTATTTGGTCCACGAGAACCCAGAGGATTCTAGGGCTAGGTATATTGTGCGGGATCGGAGCGATCCAGTTCTGGGGCCCTCACCTTAGTGCCTGGCACCGTCTGACCCGCTCAGACCCCCCACCCTATACTAAGCCCCCCCCTATCCGCCACCTGGGGACGCGTCCGATGGGAGTAAACTGAGAATTTTCAAAATTCTAAAAGAGCGATGATTTTTTGCCTTTCCAATCACAAGAAGTTTAATTTTAGAATTTTGGTAGTTTTTGAGAAATTTTTCACGAAAAACTTTAGATTAGATCATGCTAAATCAGCAGCGCGCACTAAACTAAACCTGTGCTATCATTTACGGGGATATCCCTTTTTATAAAAACGATTTAGATAACCGACAAATTTGTTCACGTTATAAGGCTTTCTCACTGTGTTCACGCTACAGAGTAGGACTATATTGTAATATCTAAGTTGAATTTATTAGCATTTATTCAACTATATTGGTTAAATTTACGAAAATATTTTAATAGCAAATTGAAGTTACACAAAGTAAAACATATTGGGCCAATTCAAAGTGGTTGCATATCAGTCATATTTGTACTATTTCATATTATTTTATGCATGCATAAAATTTTTGTTAGTAATTTCCATACAAAGAAAATAATATGACTTTACACATTTGCCTCCTTTGTATAAGAAATTGTTTATGTCATATTTTTAACCATACTGTCGAGAGAATTTCTTCGCTTCTCACATCTCAGAGAGAATATTTTCTATTTTCTTCTTTCCTGTATACATACAATTTTTAACAGCGTCATCTCTTTGTCTTCTTTCTTGTATTAAATACATAATTTGTTAACAAAAGGTGTTCAAAGTCACTAGTCATATTAATATGAATTATATGACATAGTGCAATATGAGAGTCTACTTTGAATTGGCCCATTTTAATATAGAGATTATTCTATAGCGATTACTGTTAATAACAAAATAATAAATTTTATGCTATAAACGAACACAAAATTGATAGTGTGTATTAAAAGTTTGACACAGCCGTGTATAGTGTAGTGCTCTAACTTGTTTTATATTATGAAATTCTGGAGGAAATTTATAAAAAAAAAACAAATTTACGTTAATTTTTAACGTCAGAAAGAAAAAAATTGCTGACATTTTTATTACGAAGGTAGATTTTATTAATAACAACAAATTTACATATATTCAAGAAATATACGAACGTATGTAGTTATATATAAATAAAAAAAAAATAACATTTATAAAGTTTTAAAATAAGTAAATTTTTTTATAGTTTTACGTACAACCTAGATTTTTAATTCGACCCCAGGACACGATATCCTTTAATATCATGTTTTTTATTTTATACTACCCAGAACATTTACTTTTGATGGCTTAGCCATACACGACGAATTTTTTTATTATATTTAGATTCCATGCCTCTTAAAATGTATTTAAAAAACCAGTAATAATGGAATCGCAAAAATCGCTAGATTTACTGCTAATAGCGAAATTATATTTTTCCCGAAAAATATGTTTAAAAATTGGTAGATTTGAGAGAAACTAGCTGAATAGCTACAGTGCACTTAAACTTAACACACACTTAGACTGACTTTCAAAACGTTAGTAAACAAAGTTTGTATACAGTATTGCTACTGTATTTAAATCACATACATATGCAAAGTTCCGAAACACTGCATTGACTATTAAACCGATGCATTGTTTGCTTTCTTATTGCGTTAAAAATACTTGGCGGCGTCGTATTGAAATGGTATACATTGTATAATTATTAGGGTGATCGATTATTCGACATTTTTAAGAAACCAGTTTTCAAATAGTTTGAAATTTAGAATTTAAAAAAACTCGGTTGCTCTTTTGAAAATTTAGAAAAAACCGGTTAACCGGTCGAATACATAAAAAAAAAATAATTTTTTCTTATACCCTTGACAGAGATACATATATAGGTATAAACTAGTTTGTTCTATGGTTTAATTGCATTTTAAGTTGACACACATTCAATGGAATTATTATAAAATGCCGTTATATAAAATAAAGATGTTAAAAGACAGACACTTTTTACCTTAAAGTGACCGAAAAGTTTAATGCTTCATTTACCTTTAACTTTTAAGGTTAGGTTGATAAATTTAAAAATGCCATTGTTTCTCTACAAGAAACAAAATATGGCAACTAAATTGTGACTTATATTTTTTTCTACTTCGACCTTTTAATTTTTTTTGTTTCAAGTTTTAATTTTCTAATAAAATAATGCTAACACAAAACAGTAAATAAATCAATAAAAATTTTATTTCTTTTTGTTAATAAAATGTATAAATTTGCATTCTTATCCCTACATTTTTTTAAGAACTAAATTAATTTGTTAAAAATAACCGGTATTTGCTCTGGTTCTGCCATATAAAAAAACCTTTGTTATAAGGAGGTTTTAATAATGAAAAATATAAAAAAGTCACTTCACTGCTTACGGTAGTCAACTTTATAGGCAAGATGTAATAATGACCCTTTGTGTGCCAAACTGTTTTAGTATACAAGTCATATGTTATCAGAGATATTAGTTAAGCTATGGGTATTGCAAAGTACAAAAATTTGGTCAAAAAACTTAACTGAACAGCTTATTATCACAGCAAATTATAAGCGCAACAACGTATAAAATACCTGCTCTCCATTTAAAACAAATGATATTTAAGCCTAATTATTTTTCTTATTTTACATTTGTTTTTGAAACAAGAAATAAATTTCTTACAATATTGTGAAAGATTATTTAATAAATTTTCTGATTTTTCGAAATTTTTTGAGTTATAAATATACTATGGTACGTTTGGTTACAAAGATAAATGAACATAAAACTAAAAATGAAAAAAACCGGCTTCTGTAAGTAAAAAAGCCGGTGTATTCGACATTCGAAAAATTAACATTTGGAAAAAACCGCCAAGTGAAAGAGTAAAAAAACCGGGTTTTCCACCGGTTGTAAAACCGAATTGATCACCCTAATAATTATTGTAATGCGGCGTTATGAAATATGATGCTTTGTTCAAACACAAAGCAATTGACGTTTTGGAAGTCAGCCATACAAATTTTTCTCTTTTATGCGTTTTAATTCTAAAAAGTTTAATCGTAAATTCAATTCAATATAAAGCTTAAGGTGGGATCACACGATTGCCGCAAATGTACCAATCTGACACAATTTTTATTGTGCTTAGTTGGCGCACAATAATGAGATTGTTCCAATCAAATACTTTGTAATCACACGATTGCCTCACTTTATAAAAATTTGATTGTTGCAAGATGGCGTAAAATGCTATAGTGACAAAAATCGACACATTCCCGTCACACGATTGTTCCTGCTTGTAGCAACGCTAGCTTATTTTGTTGTGTCTGTTTTGTTTTTTTTTTTGTGCAATAAAATGATTTGTTTTTTAAAAAGAAAGAAAATTGCATCTTCTTTGTATATTGTGTGTTTATTTGGTATAAAAAAATTTATTTATGGTTTTGTAGAAATATACATACAAAAAGAAATGTGCACACTAAATAAGGAAAAATAGATATGCTGGGGGTACGCAAAGCTTAACTGGATTAAATTTATGTAATTAAAAAGTATAATCATGCAAAGAAAAACTTTTTAATCACAAACCACAAATAATTGAAGCACGCAAAAAAAATTAAAATGTTGGCGCGTATTGTAAACTTTGATTGCCGCTAAAGAACACAATGCATATTGGCACACTTTTGACATTTTTATTGCCGAGATGTTGTATTTAAAGTGGTCACACGGTTGCCCCACCAGAGTTGCATTTGATTGGTTAAAACAAGCACAATATTATCCGCGATTGCCACATGAACCAATTTATTGTGCAATCACACAATTGGGATACAAAAAATTTTGGAAATTGGTGCATTACGGCAATCGTGTGATCCTACCTTTATTCTAGACGGTATGTTGAATCAGCGTATGTATGCTAACAGTCATTTGCTCTATAATAACAAATGTTTCTGTTAGCATATTCAATATGTTGGTCGTTTATAGAGGTCGGACCGAAAAAACTAGGAGGCTCAAATTTTGCCAGAATATTTCTTATACACAAGGTTTGTTTGGCATTAAAATAGGCTAAATCGGAATATTAGGAAGAGAGTTATAGCTCGTAATGCAAAAGTAGGTCAAAAAAACCATGTTATTCCAACATCGAATAATATGCAATTGTGTCCAAACGCACTAATGTAGAGCCAATATTTTTTCCCGAAAATTGCTGAACTCTATGAGTTAGGAAAGAAGTTACAGATCAAAATGTAAGAAAATTTATACCGCACAGTTTATTTTTCGGTATATTCAAAATTTCAAACGACAAAACTAGATGTATGATTCTGAAATTTTGCAAACATTGCTTTTTAGTCAAAGGCTTTGTGTACCAACGAAAAATAAATGTTACAAGTCCACTTTTACGCCAACCTTTAATATAACTCTTTATCTTAAATTCATATAATTTCTTTATGAAATTTCAGAATCATACATCTAGTTTTGTCGTTTGAAATTTTGAATATACCGAAAAATAAACTGTGCGGTATAAATTTTCTTACATTTTGATCTGTAACTTCTTTCCTAACTCATAAATATATAGAATATCTGAGTTAAGTTTATTGGCAGAAACTATTTCGACACGCCTACTTTTCACGTAGTGTTACAAATTTTAGTATAAGATTTTTCCATAGCGATTACAGTTAATAACCAAATAATAAAATTTGTGCTATAAAAGTACACAAAATTAGTGGTAGGTATTAAAAGTCCTGCACAACCGAATATAGTGCTCTTACTTGTTTTCTTTGATGACACCAAATAAATTAAGAAAAAAATTAATTGAATATAGTTTTCGTAGGGGTAAGTAGAAGCCTTACGGCTGTATTCATAACAAATATTTATGGCTTATTGAAGGCTCATTTGACAAATTTCTGTAAGACATCTGTCAAATAAGAGTTTAATAAACCTAAAATATTTTTTATGAATACGACAGATAAAATTTAAAAACATGTATACATTGTAATGATATAAAATTGAAAGTATAGAAAAACATTAAAAGTATAAATTAGGAAAATAACAAGGATTGATAGTAAACAATGTTTTTGTTATGACTAGGGTTTGGGAACCGGGAATTCCCGGGAATGAACCACTTATTCCCGGAAAAATTTTGCTCTTATTCCCGGGAAAACGGGAAATAAAAAAAAAATATGTAGTATATTAGGAAATATATATAATTTTATTTTTAATTTCTTATCTGTTTTGGTAAATTTAGAGAATATTTGAATAAAAAGTAAGGTTTTTAATTTGTTAGCGTTTTTTAACTAATTTTAACTAATTTTCAATATTTTATTTGGTTGTTGGGAGCATATCCCGAATAATTTAGTAAATTATTTATAAAAAAAATTTTATTTTTCGGTTGCCATTTATGCTCATTTAGTGTTAACCAACGGTTAGCCAATTGTGTAATGGATAAGAAAAATAAAATACTTTAATAAGGAAAAAATGTTGGTTGGGTTTTTGAGGAAGTTTTTTATAGTTTTTCGTTTTATTTTTGAATTCTTATTTTGTTAATAAGAATTTAAAAATAAAACTTATAACTTTTTAAAACTTTTTCAAGAATTTGGGTAAAAGGTATACTGATGATCTGGTATAAGCACCAGTGAAATGCATATAGACCAGCTTAAGCCCAACAACCAAATAAAATATTGAAAAATTAGTTGGGAGCATATCCCGAATAATTTAGTAAAATACTTTTTTATATAATTCACTTTGTTTACAAGCAAAATGTCTGAAGTCTGGAACTATTTTCAAAAAGTAGACAACGCAGCACAATGTAATATTTTCCCGAAAAGGTTAATGTCCAAGGGCGGTAGTACTAGTGGTCTCATACGGCACCTTCTTTTGGTTCATAAAATAAAATTTGAAAACGATTCTTCAACACCTGCACCAAGTGAAAAAATAATTCCACCATTAAAAGTTTTTTAGACACCCAAACATTACCAGAAATTGTTTCAAAATTGGCAGCAGTCGATGGAATATCTATTCGAACAATTACACAAAGTCATTTTATTCGTCAAAATTTTTTCAGTAAAAATATGACATTACCAAAATTAAACTGATGTTAAAAACATTGTAATAAAATATTACAACGCCGTTAAAAATACGATGGTGAAAACAATATCGAGTCAAATTTGTGACAATTTGTGGTTTGCTCTTGTATTAGACGAGTGGAGTAGTGTTGCCCAAAAAAAGTATGTGTTTACATGGCAATAATTATTTTTATAATTTGGGTTAAGTTTATATTTCCGGAAGATGTAATGCTGACACAATAAGGACTCTAATGGAAAATAAACTACTACTAAAACAATGAATTATTAACCAAATCGTGATGTTAAAGTTAACAAGCATTATTTATTTTAAAAGAAATATTATTTTCGGGAATCCCGGGAATTCCCGGGAAGACGATTTTTTAATTCCCGTTTCCCGGGAAAGTAAAAAGACCGGGAAATCCCAAACCCTAGTTATGACAGATCGTCAGCTTGTTATTTTTTAAAACCAGCAACCATTATAAAAATAGTTATAAGTTTATTATATATTTTATATTGTTTATTATAATTTAAGTCCCGTTCTTATTTCTTGATAACTTATGGTTTGTGAGACATAAATATAAACTTTTTACAATATTATCTCCGAAACTTAATATATAAAGTTAAAAGATGTTTGAAGGTATTGGATATACATATAAAACAAGAAATGGAAATATTTAAAGTTTTTTTTTAAAAGATACATTAAAAAGAAAAAAAATATTGATATGCAAAAACTTTTCAATTTACAATTTCACACAAAAACACAATGATGTAGTAACTATTTTCTTAAATCTATAGTAATCTTCATACTGATAGTATCATCATTTAAAGACTGATATAGAAGTTCTGTTTAATGCTAGTTGTAACTTAAGGTATTCTAGACTGCGACTGGCAACTAATAGAAATATTCTTTATATAACGAGTATTCCTATAAGGACTTGATAACTTTTTTACTTTTTTAATAAAACGAAAACCATTAATTTCCTAAAAGCCAATTGAGTGGTCCATTTTATACGATACCACGCTCATCAAACTTACTCTACAATAAATCGATTGTAACGTGTGGCTTGTGGCACGGTTCTGTTGAAATCACATGACCAAGTCCATTTTTTTCAATTCGGGCCAAAAATAATTCGGTAATCATGACGCGATAACGATCGCCATTCACAGTAATGTGACTATCGTTATTGTCGACGAAAAAATATGGTCCAATGACGCTGCCGGTATGCAAACCGCACCAAATAGTTATTATTTGTGGATAAAGTGGTGATTCATGAAGCGCATGTGGGTTTTCACTAGACCAAAAATGCATATTCTGCTTATTGACGAACCCACTGAGCTAAAAAATGAGGGCAAGAATAACGACCGAACATTTTTATGGAAATTCATAATTTTATGAGATAAATAGGATACAAAATTAAAAATATTGAAAACTACTCGTTTTTTAAATCTGTTTTAATGATTTTCGAAATTTCAAAGTTGATAACGCTGAATACAAACATTGGTTGTTCAACAATCGTCTGTTGCTTTCGCTATCTTACTGATGGCTAGAGCAATACAAAACTAGTTTTAATATAAGACTTTCGATAGCGTAGTTCTTATTATTTCCTGAATACTCAAGTTCTTTTTTAATTACTTAATCTTTTCTGGTTAAAATTACGAAAATTTGTTTCTCTGATTCATTTTAGTTAGAAAAAAACAGTCAAATATATCGAAGATATATTTTAAAATTATACTATGCAATAATAAAAGTAACATTTTGACTTTAACCTTCTAAGTCAACTTGGATTATTAGTACCTACTTTCAGAATTCTATGTATACAAAATATAAAAACTGAAAAAAAAAACAAAGTGAGATTTTTTTGCCGTCCATAACATTTAGATTTAGAATTCGGATTAAAAATCAGTAATTTTAAGAATATACATATGTTTACAAACGTAATAATACAAAAAGTATAATTAAAATGAGAAAAGGCAAAAATTACAATAGCAATGCGAAAAGGCACCTTTTGTTCTATTTTCTATTTTCAGAAACGTATAAAAAGGTACAACAAAATTTTAAAAAAGAACCCTTTTGGTTGCCCATATTATTATTAGTCTCACCTCATATCAATCGTTACTTATTTAAAATTTTATATTCGTAAACCTAGAATATATAAAAAGTACAAAAACAAGTAAGACTGCTATATTCGACCGTGCCGAACCTTATATACCCTTCACAACGTGTAGTCATGCAATAACAGTAGTTTGTATCACCATTCATCTCATATGAGATACGTACGTATATATGTATATAAAAAACATACGTATATAAAAACATCCCATTGTAAAATTATAAATTTTCGTATGTATGTTAAAAAAATTAAAAAAAAAAAATAATTAAAATATAAATAATAAATATAAAACAAAAAAAAAATTTCAAAAAATTATAATAAAAATATGAATAATATAAAAATAAAAAAAAAATTAAGAAAAAAATATATATAAAAAAATAAAAAAATTTTTTTGGCTCAGCTGGGATTCGATGCCACGTTTACTCTAACCAGTATACACGTTTGTATGTATGTATGTTGTTGTAATGTTGTTTTTCTGAAAAAAACATCGAGGTGGTCGTGCTTTTTTGCTCATATGTCAGTTGTTTATGTATCGATGTTTCTGATTACCGATCTACTCCCGAATATTTCTGATATTTTCATACCTCACCCGGGTCCAGGCGATATCGGGGGGCTTCAAAAAGTTGATTTCAACATACATACAGACGGACAGAATGACAGAGCTTAATCGACTCCCCTATTCATATGCTTTCAGAAAATATATACTTTATGGGGTCGGAAATGAAAATTGTAGAAATTTCACACGGAATGACAAACCTATATATACCCTTTTCAGTCTCACCTCGTATTTATAGTCACTAATTTCGAAATTCTAGCCTCGCAAACGTTGAAAATACAAAAACTACCATAAAAATTTGCGGTCGCCCATAACATTTTCAGTCTAACCTTGTATTAATAGACACTAATTTCATAATTCTAGCTTCGCAACGTTAAAAATACAAAAAGTACCATAAAAATTCAAAAAAGTAAGCGGTGTTTCGAAATGCTTTTTTACATTTTTTTACAGGGCACTACGCAAACAATTATTATTTAATTTTTTTGTTCCACTCTGTGATAGTTATAAGTGTCAACAATACTTTGTTAATAAGTTTATTCAAATTATTTAATCCGTATTTAAAATGTCGTCAAATAGAGAAAAAGTGAGAAAAAATATTGTGGATATTTATAATGAAAATAAACAGCTTTCTTACGCTGAAGTTGCGCGACGGCAAAAGTGTCCAGAAAGACTGCCCGTAACATTATTTTTAAATTCAAAAAAGACTTGTCTATTAAGCACAAGAATGGTGGAGGGCGTCGTGGTTTTAGGAATCCTCAAATCGTTAAAAAGGTGAAGGCACTTTGGAAGCAAAATCCAAACATTTCCATTCGCGATATCGCACGAAAACTAAATATTTCGAAGTCGCTTGTAGAACGAATAAAGAAAATTTTAAAACATTCAAAGTCAATAAAGCTCCAAATCCAAACGAAAAAGGAACAAAAACGGCAAGAATAAGGGCAAGACAGTTGCTACGTCACAAATTAAATAATTTTAATGGATGTATTTTAACGGACGATGAAACCTATTGTAAAACTGACTATTCAGAGCTTCCTGGTCAGGGTTTTTATGTTTCTAATAAAAGAGCTAATGTTTCCGATAAATTTAAGTATAAAAAATTTATGTATAAAAAGATTCAAAACTCGCCAAAAAAATATATGATATGTCAAGCAATATGTACATGTGGGAAAACTTCAAAGGCAATCATTGTGAATCGTACAATGAACAGCCAATTTTATATTAATGAATGCCTGAAAAAGGCTGTTTTGCCATTATACAGAAGCCACAATATACCTCCACTGTTTTGGCCCGACTTGGCAAGCTGCCACTACAGCAAAGACGCCCTTGAGTGGTATGAGGCCAACAAAATAAATTTTGTACCAAAAAACATGAATCCACCTAATTATTCAGAGCTAAGGCCTATTGAACGCTATTGTGCTATAATTAAGCAGTACCTAAGAACAAAGTTCAAAGTTTCTGCAAATGTAAAAAAATTTGGATTTATTTGGAAAAAAGCTATCAAACACTTCGGTAAAACGTGTGTCCAACGTTTAATGCAAAGCGTTAAGAAAAAAATGCGAAATTTTACAAAAGAAAATAAAATTTGAAACTATGGTTTTTTGCATAATACAGTTTAGAAAATTTTCTCCATAACGCCAATAAAATGTATTTTTTGTTTGAAAAAAAAAACTGGATTTGGGAGACATTTTAAAATGTAAAATAGCATTTCGAGACACCCCTTACTTTTTGGTCGCCCAAAACATTTTTTGTCTCAACTGGAATCAATAGTCCTTGATTGCACAATCCTACCTTCATAAACGTAAAAATACAAAAAGTGACATAAAATTCAATAAAGTACCTTTTTGGTCACCTATAACATTTTTAGTCTTACCTGCAATCAATAGTCCTTTATTTTACAATTCTACCTTTATAAACGTAGAATATTTTAATAGACATTGTAGAAAAACACATGAATTCCAATTCGAAACTGATTGTATTTATTTTAATTTTTTCAAATATAAAACATTGAATACAAACAATACCAAAACTACTAAAGTAAATTACAAAGTTAAAAAGCAAAGAATAAAATTATAAGTAGTTTAATTCTAATACAACATTTTCCTTTTCTATTTATTAATAATATAATATTATTAATTATATTATTAATAAAGTAGAATCTAAATATCTTAAAACTAACTTAGAGCTATGTACAGATAAAGATAATGTAGGTAGGTAGGTAGGTAAGTAAGGCCGGCGTGAAAGTAACCTTCACACCCTCACCCAGAGACCAATACGGTCCATTGTGATGCCTTAAAGTAATAAGAGATAGAGGAGAGAAGAAGAGAAGGGGGAAGAAAGAAAGAAAAAAGGTGAGAAGTGGACAACAAACTAAAGCCAAAAAAGAGAGCCAAAACCCTACAAACGACCCATTCGCGGTCTCATGTCACGAAGCCAGGTCATTCCCATTACGAATCCTATCAGATTCTCGAGTCCACAGCTCGAGACATCCCCCAATTCGCGGAGAAATCTACTACCTAGCCATCTCAATCTGCCAATTTGCAGTCTGGGACATTGGCACAGAATGTGCTCAACTGACTCCAACTCCTCCGGATCCTCACACAGTCTACACATATCCGAGAGGCTCCGCCCCATTCTTACCGCCACCCTATCCAACATGCAGTGGCCCGTAATAATCCCTATCATGGTCCTCACGCAGACCCTATCCCTGACCAGAAGCAAATCCGAATCAGATTTGCTGAGTATCGGCCACAGCGTCCGTGATACTCTGCAATCCGTTCGGTTATTCCAGTCCCGATTAGTCTCGCCCAGAACCCATTCCCTTATCCTACCGAAATAGAAACCTAATGGAGGCCTAACCGCCTCCATCCTATCAGGATCCACTATTACCGAGCCCAGTCTCGCCAACTCATCAGCTATCTCATTCCCGCCAATGTTCGAGTGACCTGGCACCCAGCATAGTCTCAACCTGTACTCCATCAAGATCCCCCTTAGAGCTCTCCTACAGTCATCAACCAGACCGGAATTCACATGATAGCCCCTCACGGCACTAAGAGCCGCCTGGCTATCCACATATATAGTGACCTCCGAGCCCGCGTTGATGTTACCCCTAATCAGTTCCACGGCCTTCATGATCCCTAGAACCTCCGCCTGAAACACACTACAGTCGTCAGGGAGTCTATATGATTTCCTGATATCCAGATCCTCAATATAGACCCCCGCACCAGTGCCACCCATCTTCGAGCCATCAGTAAAGACAGCAACGCCACCAAACAGTCTGCTCTTGCCTACCCAGTCCCCTCTAACTGGCATGACCACTCTTGGCAGACTCCCAAAATCGACCCTAGCACCCACATAGTCTGTGGAGCCGGGCAAACCCAGGCAAAAACCCCCTCCACTAATTTCACCCAAGATCCGTGAATGACCCTGCCTGAAATTCCCCAACAATCCTAACTCCCTCAGTCTAAGAATGCCCCTGGCTGCCATTCCCCTTACATACTGCTCAATAGGCAGAAAGTGAAGAATAACATCCAGGGCAGCCTGAGGAGTACTTCTCATGGCACCTGTCATGCCGATCGAGACACACCTCTGAGCCTTAGACAGAAGGTTCCTACGACTAGCAAGCCCCATGCCTCCCACCAAACACAGCATCCATATGTAAGAATTGGTCTGACCACCGAAGTATAAAGCCATCCCACCACTGACGGCCGAAGTCCCCAACTCCTACCTATCGATGATCTGCAAGCATAGTAGGCATTGAGACCCCTTTTCAGCCTTTCCTGAATGTTCCTCCCCCAGGACAGCTTGCTGTCCAGAAAAACTCCCAAATACTTAGCACTATCAGATAGTCTAAGCTCTACACCTCCTAACACCGGTAGTTTCAATCCCACCACCTTATATCTCCTAGTAAAGAGAACCAACTCCGTCTTTCCCGGATTGACTCCCAAACCCTTATCAGTAGCCCAAGATGACAGATCGTCCAACGCCCTCTGCATGACCTCGCCAATTGTCGGCAGAAACTTGCCCGATACCAATAAAACTACATCATCCGCATAGGCCACGACCTTCTGTCCTATCCTGTCAAAGTGCCTTAATACAACATTGACAGCCAAAAGCCATAATAAGGGAGATAATACCCCCCCCTTGTGGGGTTCCCCTGGTCACCAGTTTCCTTAGGTGTTCGTTTCCCCAGTCCGAATGAATAACTCTGCCTCTGAGCATCAGGGTTATCCATTCCACCAAGAATGACGGAACCCCTAGATCAACCAGTGCCTGTCCTATAGCCTCTATTCTCAAATTATTAAAGGCGCCCTCTATATCCAGGAATGCCGCCAGGGTGTATTCCCTGTTCAGCAACCCTTTCTCAATGCAGCCAACCACATCATGCAGCGCACTCTCGACAGACCTACCCCTACGATAGGCATGTTGAGCGCTGCTGATTACGCCAGAATCAAACCTAGCCCTTAAATGTAGATCAATCAGTCTTTCCAAGGTCTTCAAAAGAAAAGACGAAAGACTAATTGGTCTAAAATCCCTGGGTTTCGAGTGACCGGTCCTACCCGATTTGGGTATAAAGATAACCCTGACCTCCCTCCACCCCCTAGGAACATAACCATTCAACACACAAGTCCTAAATAGTTCAACCAGCAGCAGGAGCGATGAGCCCTGAATATTCTGTAACATTGCCGGAAAAATACCATCCGGCCCTGCCGATCTGTAAGGCCCAAAAGTATTATCCGCCCATGTCACCTTATCCAAGGTTATCATATCCCACACCGCCTCCCTGACTTCAGATCCTGAGTGTAGACCCAGGAAACGTTCATCACCCAACAATCCTACTGCCCCAGGGTTAACACATCCCGGGAAGTGAGTCTCCATTAGCAATTCGAGGGTTTCAGAGCTGGATTCTGTCCACGAATCATCCGGTCTCTGAATAAATCCAGGGACTGCAGGGTCCTTAGATAAGATCCGTCTAAACCTGGATAATTCATTTACAGAATCCACTGACTCGCTAAACCTAATCCACGAGTCCCTTTTCGCCCTTCTGATGTCCCCCTTATATCTATTATAACCTAGTCTATAGTTATTCCAATCAACTTCCCTACGCGTATACTTCGCCCTATTGAACAGCCTTCTGACAGTGGCTCGCTGAGCCCCTAGCTCCGCCGTCCACCATCTCGGCTGCATGCGTTTGCCCGGAAAGTTCAGGGGGCAAGATCGCTCAAAGCTATCAGTCAAAACCCCCGTGAAGGTGTTCACAAAGCGCTCCACACCTGACGGGGACGACTCCAATTCACGCATAACCCTAAGATTATCCTCCACTAGTCCCGAAAAAGAGACCCAATCCGTCCTTCTCGGATTCCTATACGGACGCCTTTTCGACCCTTCAAAGACAAGACTAAAGGATAGTCGACTGTGATCAGAGAAGGAACAACCTAAATCTACCCTCCAATCCTCTACTAAATCCCTATGGTTCGTCAGCGTTATATCTATTACTGCCTCCCTATCCCTAGTTCTGAATGTTGGCGTATTTCCCCTATTACAGATATAGAGATTATTAGCAATAATAAAATCAAACGCAGACTCACCTCTTTTGTTGATGTCAGCACTACCCCATTGGGTATGGTGAGCGTTCGCGTCACAACCCAATATCAGTCTCAAGCCTTTCCTGCCTGAGTATTCCACCAACTCCTTAACTTTCTCACCAGGTGGGTCTAAAGCCTCATATGGTAAGTATACCGATGCAAGTGCCAGGACCGTTCTGTCCATGGCCTCTCCTGTCACGACCGTCAGATCACCATTGCTGAAAGAATGAGAAAACATAAATTTGTATTCATTCTTTGCCATTATACATGTTCGTACCTTCTCACCGGAGTGGGGTACGAATAACGTATACCCCGTGACCTTTAATCCAGCAACCCGGTTTTTACTCAACCAGGGCTCCTGAATTAAGGCCACGTCCACGGCTTTGTCAATGAGATGGGTTGCTAATTCGGTTGAGGCTGCTTCACAGTGATGCAAGTTTATCTGCACCACTTTCAACCTCTTAGGATCTATCATTTTTAGAAAATCTAAACCTGATAGATCCTAACCCGAAAATAGCAACCCCTTTCATCGACTCCAGCTTTTTAAGGGACTCTTGGTCTACTGCGAACCGAAAGTCCCTCCCCTGGTTCTCTTTACAGCCCATAGAAGCTATCAGCTTCCACTGGCCCGTATCAAGACCCTCGTTCTGATTGGTCAGCACTCCCAGTATGACCTCCACCGTTTTAAGAGGAGGAGGGATCCACACTGTGACCACTGGCCTCAATGGCAGTTCCGACGCTGGTATAACATCCAGACTGGCGTCAGGACAAGCACTGCCGCACCTGACAATTGCAGCCTTCAAAAACTCAAAGGTCTTTTGATTACCGCAACTGACGGTCTTGACACCCCTTGCCCAATCGGCCCCTCTGAACGCTACCTCGTCATGCCGTTCCTTCACGCTGAAGATTTCGTCGAGAAGTTTGTTTTCTACCACCTGCCATCTCTCAACACTGATCTTACCATCCGGATCAGTGCGATCAATAACAGCTGCCAGAATACCGTCCTTACCCGACGATGCCCTCAGCTTCTTCGATGTCGAGGGCTGATCCTCTCTGGAGCCAGCTCTCCTGCTTATCTCCTTGCGGTGATCAACAAGAGAGCCGCTTACAGACTGACCAATCCTCTTAGCCGCAGGGGGTTTCTGTTCATCACTAGACCTTACCCTCTTTACGCCCCCTGTTCTGGAGCTTTTTGTAGGGTTTGGACAGGAATTAACAGATTTCCCTGCAGATGAAGACTGATTAGACCCAGTTGATGCTCCTTTGGCGAGTCCCTTTTGAACATCACATCCGGAGATCACTAAGACCTTTCCAGCCCTCATCGCGCGGCTAGTAGAGGGTAAATTGTCACCAGGCCTAGCTCCCTTAATTGTAACCAAACTGTCGCTATTAAGAGGACCAGGTGGTATACTCTTTACCCCCTTCTTTAACTCATCCACAGAGGAGACAGCAGCGGAGGATGCTGAGGATCTGTTGTCCTTACTGACAACAGTTGACTCCCCAGCAGCCCTGGCTGTATATCCCGCAGGATAGGGAACCCCCAAGATAGCCTCGACAGAGCCATAGATTCGTTCGAATCTAGACAAGCTCTTCCGGTGCTTCCTGAGGAGATACCTATCCCGCCCGTCGTGCAGTGTAGAGTCCTTCTTAGCTATCTCTTCCAGAAAGGCTAAGGAGATCTTTACACCACTTTTGGCTCTCTCAAATCGTCCTACAGAAGCGACCTGTTCTGTCGCGTCCTGTCGAACAATACCATTCGATTCACTCGCCAAACCACTCCCTGCCCCGAGTGAGACCCCCGAAACCGGCGCTATTGTTTCCTGGTCCTGGCAATCAGCCGAGATCATAGTTATCTCATGCTCATCACCAGATCCCAAGTCCAGATCGCCAAGCTTTTCAGAGGCCCCAGTACGCGACCGGGAGTCGATTGGGGAGCCAATCTCCTCTAACATTGTCAGTTCAGTGACCAACTGACTCTCCTGTAGCAGAATATCACTGTGGATACCCAAAAGGTCCGAGTCCGAATCCGACACTGAACCTCCTGAGTAGTCAGTGATATCCGCTACACCAACTTCTTCTCTTACATCATTTTTTTCTTTAATTTCTTCCAGATTTTGTTCCCACGAGTAGTCCGTAATGAAAAGGACCGTACCGCACAGTGACGGATTGCGCGGACTAGGCTAAAGTACAACTGACCTTTGCCATCGGCGTCAGAGGGAAGCCGTTAACGACTAGTTTGTTTTACCACTAACTAGCCATTCAGGTCCTTGACACAGCTCTCAACCACCTTGACCTTAAAAGTGGGGGAGAAGGAAGAGGATTATAGACGGGATTACAACAAAGGAAAGGATGAAGGGATGGGATCGGATGACCTTTCGTTGTGCAGCCTTTAATAATATATCTTAGAGAATGACTGTCCATAGAGGGGCTGTAATGCCCCAACTATCAGCAGCCAAACCCCAAGATATATCCACAGTTGACACTTAAGCCACCACATCGCGGCAAGATAGTCATCCAGGTGGTGGAAGATAATGTAAATATTTATTTATTCAGGAATTTAAAAAATTAATCGGCTTATAGAAATCTGTTTGATATTTTATACGACTACTTTTACGAGGAATGACAGTATTATTCTTTTTATTTAGAGTATAGTCATCTGTTTCTCTAAATTTAATATGAAATGAATTTCTTCTATATGTTCGTTCATCTGACAAACTTTTTACGATATATGACCTGGGCGTATTATGAAAAGCCACTATAACTCCAGGTATCCACTTACGGGACGAATCTATTTTAAAAAATATACTATCGCCAATGTTAAAACTTCTTCTCTTCTTTGTGTTTCGATTGTAATATTTTCTAACATTTTTAGTCTTCTCCTCATATGCAAATTGTGAACATTTGGAGATAATATACCAAGCCATCACGGGCTGATCGAAAACGAGAAAGCCGACAAATTATCCAAAATGGGAGCTTTTCTGAGTACTATAACTTTGGAGAACGCCAAACCCCTTAAACGATTTAAGGATGAACTTAAACGTTGGGCGATGGAGGAACATGTCAAATAATGGCAAAGCACTGATGTCGGTAAGGTGACAAGAACACTATGGGGTGACCCAAATCTTGGGAAATCAAAGGAGATTCTGAGACTAAGTGGACCTACACTTAGGAAACTAACCAGTGTGATTACAGGTCATACGGAGTTGAGAAATCATCTAGCTCGCATGAGATTATCTGAGGAGACAACATGTAGAGCATGCGAGGAAGAGGATGAGACTTTGGTACACTACCTCTGTCATTGTCCTGCGTTTGGGCATATTAGGCACGAAAACTTTACAGTGGATACTATGCCGAACTTAGAATACCTGGGGAACTCGAACTGGAGATCCATAAGGCGTTACATTGAGGGGACTGGGTTCTTGGACTAGTCCGTCATTTATGGGAAATTATGTTTATTGTTTTTGTTTGGGAATCACGTTTTCCATATGGAGCGCACAGCATGCCAACTGGGCATAACTGCATACCTGTCATGGGTTTGGACTTTTAGACCCCTCCTTTTTAACCTAACCTTACCTAGTCTTCTCCTTCATTTCCTCCCTTACAAATTTATTGTTTATATATCTAGGGTTAGGTTCTAACAATTTGTCCGTAATAGGAATTTTCGTTCTTAGCCGTCTATATAAAAGAAGCTGTGCCGGGGAATAACTTAGGTCCTTGATAGGAGTATTACGATATTCCAACATTGCATTAAAAACTTTCTCCTTTGTTTCCGATTTCCTTAAAATCATCTTAGCAATGCCCACAAATCTTTCAGCCAATCCATTACTTCTAGGGTAATTAGGACTGCTAGTTATTATCTTAAAATTCCACTTTTTAGAAAATTCCGATCATTCATACGACCCAAAAGGCATATTATCAGTCACAAGTACCTTCGGTATCCCAAACCTTGAAAACACGTCTATCCACCCTTCAATAACATCAGCTCAAGTCTTAGATTTTAAATAAATTAATTCAAACCACTTACTATAGTAATCTACAACAACGAGAAAATTTTTTCCAGAATGCTCCAATATATCACAACCAACCTTTTCAAAAGGTAAATCTGGAATATCGTGTGGAATAATTGGTTCCTTGATATTAGATGGTCGCAGTTCCTGACATTTTCTACATTTCATTATTATATTATCAATGTCTTCATTCATATTCATCCAATAAAATAACTCGGATGCTCTTTTCCTAGTTTTAGAAATGCCCATATGACTTTCATGTAGTTTATTCAAAACATTGTTCTGTACATTTTTTTGGTATCATTATACGTTCATTATAAAAAACTAAATTTCCTTCTACTGTTATATAATTTTTCTTGCTGTAGTATCCTTTAGCATAATCAGGAATTTTATTCTTCTCAGGCCATCCTTCAAAGCAGTATTTTGTTATTAAACTTAATAAATCATCCTGTTTAGTAGCATTAAATAATCTTTCTAAACTATCATCTGTGACACAAATACTATGAATCATTTCCGTTACACCGTTTTCATGTTCTAAATTTCCATTATCAATATAGTTTCTTGAAAAATAATCAGCAGCAACAATGCTCTTTCCGGGCTTATGAACAACCTCTACATTATATGGAAACATTTTCAACTTTAATCTTTGTAATCTTGTCGATCCGATTTTGTTAATATCCTTTTTAAAAATGGTTTCTGATCCGAAATAATAATGACCTTTTTTCCATAAATATACTGATGAAATTTTTTACATGAGAAAACAATTGCTAAAAATTCTTTTTTAATCTGTGCATACTGTTTTTCTGTGTCAGACAAAGAGCGTGAAGCAAATGAAATAATTTTATCATAGCCCATCTTTTGAAGCATCAGTCTGGATAACAACATTATCTTTTCCATTAAAAGGCGTGAGAATAACATGAGTGGATACAACATTTTTAATTTAATTAAAACACTCCTCATGAACGGGTAATATTACATAATCTATATTTTTCCGAAGTAATTCTCTTAACGGAGCAGTTAAATCTGCTAAATTCGGTATAAATTTTCTCAAATAACTTACCAAACCCAAAAACGATTGGAGTTCAGTTCTATTCCTCGGAATGCTGAGCGCTAATATAGATTCAATACGCTTTTTATCTGGTCTAATACCACTATTTGAAATTATGTGTCCTAAGAAACTGACTTCTTTTACTCTAAATTGAATTTTATTTTTATTTATCTTAACATTCTGTTCCCGTGCTCTTCTTAAAAACAGATCCACATTTTTATCATGATCCTCTATGGTTTTACCACCTATTATTATATCGTCTATGTAAATGTTTACCCCAGGCAAATCACTAAATGTCTTAGAATTGTATCTCTGAAACACTTCAGATGCTGTAACCAATCCAAACGGTAATCTTTTAAATTTATAGCATCCAAAAGGAGTACTAAACGTTACTAAATCTCTTGATTTATCTGTTAAAGACACATGCCAAAACCCATCTTTGAGATCAAAAACCGAAAAATATTCGTATTCAACTAAATTTGCACTTATCTCTTCAAATGTTGGTATTAAATAATGATTAGGAATTACATGTTTATTAAGTTCCCTTGGCTCTAAACACAAACGCAAACTGCCATCTTTTTTCTCTCGAATAACTAAATTGTGAACCCAATCTTGAGGCTTTTGTTTTTTCAATAATATCCATACGACCTAATTCGTCTAGTTTATTCTTTAATTTATGTGGGAAAGGGTTCTAATCGTACCACTAGGGCCGGTAGGCACTAATTGTCGTTTGATAGTTACGGATTATGCGGCGCAATAGTTTTATTTCGTACTTGATGTTAATTGGATGAAGCGGGACAGACCTACTATTACATTGTACAACATTCGACAGTTGGACGAGTAGCGAGCGTGTCGATGGTAGGGAGACGATTTCATTTTACAATTAGAGTAGAGTTGTAGTTGAGTTGTCGCAGAGTTAAGTTGTAGAAAGTTGTCCAGCAGCGACCAAAATATATTTAATTATTATAACTACGTTGTAATAAAAATTTAAATGTGAAGTACATATTTAAGTTCAAATCAATATTAAAAATAATAAACCCCTAGAATAAGTGTTTAATTAATAAAACTATGAATCAATAAATATTATAACGTGAACTAATTGTGTTTCAATCCCACATTTATCTTTAATTTTTATTGGTATTCTCCTTGGTGGATGAGCCACCGGAACTGTATTTGCATCTATTTCAATGTTATATGGCTCACTAAATCTACCTATTCCTTTAAAAACATCTTTATATTTCGCAGCTAACTTTTCTAGTCAGTCTGAAGTATTATCAATATTCAAAACTCTCTTGATTAGGCCTAATTTAATACAAGAATCTCTGCTAAATATTGACTTGTACCCATTGTCAACAATTAAAAACAACTCGTCAGAAATATAATTTTTCGAAACACAACGAAGAGTTATTTCACCCAAAGGACGTAATTTATGACCACTATATGTTAACAAAGTAGTGTTAGTAGGTTTTAATTTCATATTCGTACAAATATTTTTAAATATAGATACTGGAATTATATTTGCATCAGAACCAGTGTCCAATTTAAATTTAACACTATAGTTATTGACCATGATATCATGGTACCAAACGTCTTTGACTCTATACGAATTAATACTGTCAGTCAACGCAAAACCACAATCAGAATCACAACTATTACAATCATCTTTAGATAAAGTATTAACTTGAATATTTGATTTACACGAAACCGAAAAATGGTTTAATTTTCTACATTTATTACAAACCTTACAATTTGCAAGTTTTGTGTTTTTCAAACATCTTTTACAATTAATTACGTTACTCTTCTGATTTTGATCATTTCTAAATCTACTTTTATTATATTTATTTATAAAATCTAATTTTTCTGTCTCACCAGCATTTTCATAACCCTCTTGAATGTCATCTGTATTCTGTTTCGTTTCTTGAACATGTCGTACCTGTTGTTTCTGCTTCTCACAAATTCTGCATTCTAAAATTATCTTCCCAATTTCGATGTCCTCCTTTTTAATAACTTTTCTTGTAGATGGTTATCAGCAACACCCAATACAATTCTGTCTCTAACTATTTCAGATGGATTTTGAAATTCACAGCTACAGGATAACTCCTTCAAATCTTGAATAAAGTCCTCAATTGGCTCATTTGGCTTTTGATTTCGGTTGTAAAAAACAAATCTTTCATATAGAATGTTTTTCTTTGGCGTGAAATAGTCTTCAAGAGCTTTGATGACTTTGTTGTAGTTGTTACTATCTTCCACTGCAATATCCAAGTTTCTGATTATTTCTTTACCTTCACGTCCAATTTGGTTTCTCAAAATAGCAAGCTTAATAACATCACTTAGTTACGTATTTTTAGCTATTATATAATCTTCAAAATCTCTTAGAAAGATTGTCCAATTTTTTGCTTTGTTGCCGGACACTTTTAGGTCTGGGATAGATTTTAAATCCATTGTTTTTTATGTATAATTTATGAATTTTTTTTTCTCCTTTTTCTTTTTATAATTATTTGCAAAAAAAAAATATTTAGAACTTTTTCTTGTATATATTATTTATTTTTTCTCCTTTTTCACAGTCGCGTAGGTTATTTTTCTAAAATTTTATTTATTTTTTAGACTGCGCCATGTAGAAAAACACATAAATTCCAAATCGAAACTGATTGTATTTATTTTAATTTTTTCAAATATAAAACATTGAATACAAACAATACCAAAACTACTAAAAAAAATTACAAAGTTAAAAAGCATAGAATAAAATTATAAGTAGTTTAATTCTAATACATGATTTAAAGTCAGTAAATCTACTCTTTTTGCATAAAAGTAATTATGTTCTAAAAAGTACCAAACTCTTCCCGATTGTTACCCTTTCTACCCTGTTATGAATGTGTTTCAATTTTTATTAAATTACATAATGTTTTATGTCTGGTGAAATCCCAATAAAAATTTTGTGAAAATTGGCCGTCTAATTAGGAATTACATATATTTTCCGGAAATTCCCCTTTTTGGTACCTTGTTGTCCACAAAAAAAGTTTTCAAAAATTTCACCTAAATAATTGTCCATATTCTATTAGGAAATAATAATTATCAAATTTTTTCCCATTGAATAATATTAGTAATCTTTCTTTTAAAAAAAGTACAAAAAACGGACAATTTTTATCCCTTATACATGTGAAATTGAAAAAAGTTGAAAATTCAAAAAAAGGCCAGACACCTGTAAGCTTTTTTTTTGTGCAAATCACGATACTTTTGCAATTTAATTTGTATCATTTTTAGTTTAGCAGATATAATATTATCGATTTTACCCGTTTTTACCCTATTTTACCCCTTTAAAGTACGAATTTCCAAAAGAAAGAGGAACCGATTGTCTAAATTTCATGTCTCTAGCTCTTTGCGTATGGGCTGTGCGATGATGAATCAGTCAGTCACGTTACTCTTTTATATAATATATGTAGATAATAACAAGCAAAAGGGTTGCTGTTGGTAACATTTTAATATAACTCGTAGTGGTAAGAAAATATGATAAAGGCGATTAAGTTACCGAATTCTATTAAATAAAAACAGTTATTATTAGCAGTAAATTCTCTTTATATCTTCTTATACAAGTCTGAAACATAACCCAGTATTTTCACTTAAATTAAGATTCTCAAGTTCAAGATTAGGGTCAAGATAATTAGAATACATCATAAAAAATTATTCAAATTCAAAAAAGCATCATAGGCCGTGCCGAAACTTATACACCCTTCACAACGTGTAGTCATGCAATACATATATAAAAACATCCCATTGTAAAATTATAAATTTACGTATGCATGTTAAAAAAAAAAAAATTACAAAAAAAAATTTTAAAAAATAAATTTAAAAAAAAAAATAATTAAAATATAAATAATAAATATAAAAAAAAAAAATATATATATAAAAAAAAACAAATAAAAAAAACTAAAAAAAAATAATAATAAAAATATAAATAATATATAAAATAAAAAATAAAAAAATATATAAAAAAATTGTTTGGCTCAGCTGGGATTCGATGCCACGTTTACTCTAACCGTATACCCGTTTGTATGAATGTATGTTGTTGTTGTAATGTTGTTTTTGTGGAAAAGAAATCGAGGTGGGTTAGATCACCATTGCTGAAAAAATGAGAAATCATAAATTTGTATTCACTTTTTGCCATTAGACATGTTCGCACCTTCTCACCGGAGTGGGGTACGAATAACGTATACCCCGTGACCTTATCCAACTATCCGGTTTTTATTACTCAACCAGGGCTCTTGAATTAAGGCTACTTCCTTGTCAATGAGGTGGGTTGCTAATTCGGTTGTGGCTCCTTTACAGTGATGCAAGTTTATCTGCACCAATTTCAACCTCTTAGGATCTATCATTTTTAGAAAATCTAAATCTTATAAACCCTAACCCGAAAATAGCAACCCCTTTCATTGACTCCAGCTCTTTAAGGGATTCCTGGTCTACTACTACTACTGCGAACCGGAAGTCCCTCCCCTGGATCTCTTTACAGCCCATAGAAGCTTTCATCTTCCACTGGCTCGTATCGGGACCCTCATTTTGAGTGGTCAGTACTCCCAGTATGACCTCCACCGTTTTCAGAGGAGGAATCCATACTGTAACTACTGGCCTCAATGGCAGCTCCGACGCTGGTATAACGTCCAGACTGGCTTCAGGTCAAACGCTGCCTGACAATGGCAGCTTTCAAAAACTCAAAGGTATTTTGATTGCCACATCTGAAGGTTTTGACACCCCTTGCCCAATCGGCCCCCCTGAACGCTACCTCGTCATGCCATTCCTTCACGCTGAAAATTTCGTCGAGAAGTCTGTTTTCTACCACCTTACCATCCGGATCAGTGCAATCAATAACAGCCGCCAGAATACCGTCCTTACTCGACGAAGCCTTCAGCTTCTTCGATGTCGAGGGCTGGTCCTCTCTGGAGCCAGTCCTGCTAATCTCCTTGCGCTGATCAACAAGAGCTGCTTACAGACTGACCAACCCTCTTAGCTGCAGGGGGTTTCAGCTCATCACTAGACCTCACCATCTTTACGCCCCTGTTCTGGAGCTTTTCGTAGGGTTTGGACAGCGATTAACAGATTCCCCTGCAGATGAAGACTGGTTAGACCCAGTTGATACTCCTTTGGCGAGTCCTTTCTGGACATCACCTCCGGAGATCAGTAAGACTTTCCAGCCTTCATCGCGCGGCTAGTAAAGGGTAAATTGCCACCAGGACTAGCTCCCTTAATTGTAACCAAACTGTCACTATTAAGAGGACAAGGTAGTGTACTCTTTAGCCCCTTCTTCAACACATCTGTCACAACAGAGGAGACAACAGCGGAGGATTCTGAGGATGCTTTCTGACTACAGTTGACTCCCCGTTCTTTCGGTACTTCTTGAGCAGATACCTATCCCGCCCGTCCTGTAGTGTAGAGTCCTTCTTAGCTATCTCTTCCAGACAGGCTAAGGATACCTTTACACCACTCTTGGCTTTCTCTTCTCTTCGCATCCTGTCGAACAATACTATTCGATTCACTCGCCAAACCATTCAGTGTCCTGAGTGTGACCCCTGAAACCGGCGCTACAGTTTCCTGGTCCATGCAATGAGCCGAGATCATAGTTATCTCATGTTCATCCCCAGATCCCAAGTCTAAATCGCCAAGTTTTTCAGAGGCCCCAGTACGCGACAGCTCAGTTGCTAACTGACTCTTGTAGCAGAATATCCCT
The DNA here is from genome assembly GCA_941918925.1 of Phyto melanocephala. NCBI lineage: Eukaryota > Metazoa > Arthropoda > Insecta > Diptera > Rhinophoridae > Phyto > Phyto melanocephala. Next base: position 47,972,173 of record OW799237.1, read on the forward strand.
GTGAATACCCAAAAGGTTCGAGTCTGAATCTGACACCGAACCTACTGAGCAGTCAGTGCTATCCCCTACACTAACTCCTCTTACATCCTTTTGTTTTTTTATATTAAAATTTTCCAGATTTTGTTCCCACGAGTTATCCGTGATGAAAACGACCGTCTCGCACAGTGCGGATTGCGCGAACTGGGCTAAAAGTACAACTGACCTTTGCCATCGGCGTCAGAGGGAAGCCGTTAACGACTAGTTTCTTTTACCACTAACTAGCCATACAGGTCCTTGGCACAGCTCTCAACCAGCTTGACCTTAAAAGTGGGGGATAGGAAGAGGATTAATGGCGGGATTATAACATAGGAAAGGATGAAGGGATGGGATCGGATGACCTTTCGTCGTGTCAACCTTTAGTAATATATCTTGAGAGAAACACTGCCCATAGAAGAGCTGTAGTGCACCAACTATCAGCAGTCAAGCCCCAAGATAGATCCACAGTTGACACTTAAGCCACCACATCGCGGCAAGATAGTCATCCAGGTGGTGAATACCTGAATAGAAATAAGAGAAAGAGAAGCAGACCAGTCCAGATTATCTGGCGAAAATCGAACCCGCAACACCCAGACCAGCACACCACTGACTCGAATCTCGGGATAATCTTCCCTCTCAACGTTGAAAGTGAAGTTGATGGAGGAAGGTGAGCGCAAAAAAGATAACGAGAAAAAAGGTACTTAATTGTAGTGGAGACTCTTTAAATAAAAATGCTAGCAACGCAAAAAAAAAAAACAAAACAACATAAGAAATGTAAAATGCTACAGCTGAAAACGAAAGGGCAATATGCTGTATAACTGTATAGAGCAAAAGAAACGGCAACATATGGACAATAATGGTAGAAAGATAAATTCGTTATTTTCAGCAGTAAGCAAAAGCTACCTACATGCTAAAGCATGGTGTATTGATAGCATTGCATCATGGCATTTGTCTATCAATCGTAATATGTTTGATAAGTTCAAACAACAAAATGAAACCATCATGCTTGCGGGCGATATTGGCATTAAGACTGAAGGAATCGGTACAGTTCGTTAAACTGAACTGACATTACATTTGTATATGTTTAGTTGTATCTGGTTTACAATGCAACTTTTTCTGCGTCTAAGGCCATTGACTTTAATAATACTTTGGTATTTAATGGAAATTTCGTCGAGTTTAAGGATGTTGGAGGATCCACCACTGAGCCCGAGGTAGAACCGGATATCATAGTGAAATCTAAATCTTTATCTAAATGTCAGATCACCCAATTTCTGAGTGTTGGTAACCTTAAGGGAATATCCTGATAGTTCCAGAAGATCGTCCAGTAGGATCTGTGTCCATAGCTGCCCTTCCTGGTTAATAATAACTTTATGGATGTCCGTGGAAGGACATGTTTTTTTTACCTACTCTTCCAATACGAGCTATAACTCTTCCTAATATTCCGACTTAGCCCATCTTCACAATAACTTTGTGTTTAAACAAGTGAAAATATTAACCACACCAATTATTAATATTATTTATTTCGAACGATATAATAAATTAAATAAAACGAGTAAGAGTGCCATATTCGGCCGTGCCGAATCTTGTATACCCTTCACAACGTGTATTCATGCAATAACAATTTTTGTATTACCATTCATCTCATATGAAATACGTACAGCTTACATATAAAAAGCATACATACATATATAAAAACATCCCATTGTAAAATTATAAATTAAGCTTACACACGTTCTTATTAGGTTTGAGCTCTATCGTGCTTTCAACAGACGGACGTACATAGCTAGATCGTCATAAAATAAAACCAGGACTCAAAAAATATGTATTTGTGGGGATTTCAATGAGTTACAAACGGAACGACAAAAAGAATATATCATTGCCATTTCTTTTTGTGGTAATAATATGTCTCTAGAGATATTTGTGAACAATTTTGGGTAAAGCGGGCTCTAATCGGTAAAGTTATAGGCAAAAAAAACTTGTTTTAAAAAAAACATGTGACATATAATGCAATTTCAAAAACTGCTTTACCGACATCTTAAGCTAAAGGCAAAAATTGAAAAAAACTTGTGGTAATGACGTGCAAAAAAACAATACAGGAAAACCAGATGTATGTATATGAAATAACATGAAATTAATTAGGACAAATAATTCTAAGTTTCAATTTTCAATACAATACTGAGTTATATAGTTGATATTTACACACAACCCCTGTAGTTCTGATCAAAATAGTGCTTCTGATGAAACCGTAGCTGGTTTCGAAAATTCATTCCACTCAGCTAGTATCGGATGACTAACTTTTCCTTGATATTCTGTCATTATCGCATTGAACTTATATCCTAAAATTTAGATTACAATTTTTTTTAAATATATGTATATCCAAAAATTTACAAACGAAAATCAATTTTTTCAGCTTCTAGACAATTGAGAGAGTCAATATTGGAATCATCTGAAAGGGCTTGACTATCGCAATATGAGCACTATATAAAAAAATTAAAATTCATGTTGGCCGCCACTACAAAATGGCGGACAATAAATTTATATATGGATCAAATCTGGTATTTTAAAATGTAACTTCTAGAACCCCCTCAATACTGGTATCAAATGAAAGGACTTGACCAGTAGAATACAGTTAACTAGTAAGCCCTTTTAACTACGTAAAAATTCAAAATCAAGAATGGCGTCGGAAATAATAAGGAAAAATGGCGTATAACATGAAATATAAGTTAAGCTACGATGTGAGATTATACCTATGTACATGATGGTGAAGGGAATTATCAGATTCGGCACGGCCGAATATAGCACTTGTTTAAAATTATTTTTGTGTATAACTGACAATTTTTTTACGAATATCCTTAACACATCATATCTTGTCTATTAATTATCCTAATTGTTTTATTGCTCCGTATATAAGAATTTTGTTATATATCTTAACAACTAATTATTTCTTAAAGAATAAAGCGACCCGACCCGGTTTCACACGAGTTAAATTTACTATTGATAAATTAAGTCATTCGTGATTATAGGTACCTTAATATTTCCTTATATATGAGAGATCCAACGACCACATTTTATTTCTTTTCACGCAAAACTAGTCCTAGTCTGAGAACAACACCAAAAGAATCAGCGAAATCTGTTAAGCTGTTCGTATGTGCTATTATTTTGGTATTAATATGTATAGCGAAGCAAATAAATTTTTATCATTGTTTGAGAACTCAGTGTGAACAGGAATTTTAGACGGTTGGTCAATGGGGGTTTAAAAAACTCAGAAAAAAAAATTGAATTAACATTTTTATGGATAATTAAGTCAAATGTAATGTACGTTTTAAAAAATGTTAAAAAATGGTAGATATAATAAAACTTAAAATTTCCATAAAAACAAAAAATATTTTTTTTCTGAGTTTAAAAATCAAAAAAGTTTACAGTCCATAGAATATTATTCTTTAATTATTTGGTACAATTATCTTTAATTCTTTAAAATAAATGTATTTTTATTAGGTGACCTTAGCATTTAAACTCGAAACTAAATATGCATGCCATTTGAAAAAATACATTTCTGAATATACATTTATATTAAGAAGAAAAAAATACGACTTATTTATATTAAGTTCTGACAGAAGGGTGGAATTTTAATTCCCAAAATCACAAGTGGATCGCATCTGAAGAAATGTTAAGTTACACATATTATGTCCCAAGATCATCAGGAAAACGGCAGGTCAAATAAACAAAATAAGGCAGATCTATTTATTTATGCACCACAAATTTCAGTGTGCAAAAAGGGTTGCTGTAAAAGACACAATAAAAACTACAGTTTGCTAACTTAAAATCAAAAAGATATGCTCTGAAATTTTTTTAATTCTCAAGAAACTGTTAAACTTCTTATTTCCATCCTATTATTATAGTATTTGGCTTTCTCTGCTGACCTTGAAATAATTCAAAAGCAAAAAGTTGCAAAAGTATCTTAAACAAGTAACAGTGCTATATTCGGCCGTACCGAATCTTATATACCCTTCACAACGTGTAGTCATGTAATAACAATTGTTTGTATCACCATTCATCTCATATAAAATACGTACATACATGTAAAAAACATACCATTGCAAAATTATAATTGAGTTTACGTATGTATGTTTCTACAAAAAAAAAAATATATTAAAAACAAAAAAAAAAAAAAAATTACCAAAAAAAATTTTTTTAAAAAATTAAAAAAATAATAAAAATATAAATAATATATAAAATAAAAAAAAATTTTTTTGCCTCAGCTGGGATTCGATGCCACGTTTATTTTAACCAGTATATATGTATGTTGTTGTTGTAATTGTGAAAAAAAAACGAGGTGGTCGTGGTTTTTTGCTCATATCTCAGAAAGTTATGGGGCGATTGTGCTGAATTTCAATAGCGATTCTTTCCTGGATATTTCCAAGAGATTAATACCATATAGAGATCTGAGGAATATATAGTTGCTTCTAAAAGTTGATTTCAACCAACACACGGACAGGCGGTTAGGGCTTAATCGACTCCTCTATTCATAAGCTTTCAGAAAATATATACTTTATGGGGTCGGAAATGAAAATTGTAGAAATTACAAACGGAATGACAAAGCTATATATACCCTTGTGCACCACAGGTGAAGGGTATAAAAATGCTCTGACTACTGATGGTGATATCACAGCAAAGAAGAAGAATTTATAGAATAAAGATGCTAAACAAGATAAATGCTAATATCAATTGGTTTTTTAATTATTAGATCGAAATAAACATTTTATTGATAAAAAACATGAAAATCGTATTAAGTAATATATTAATTAATTAAAACTTTATAAAATTAAAAGTGTAGATTTGTACAAACCGAAAATATTAAATTTAATACATAATTTACTAAATTATTCAGGATATGCTTCCATAATTTTTCAATATTATTTATTTGGTTGTTGGGTTTAAGCTGGTTTATATGCATTTCACTGGTGCTTATGCCAGATCATCAGTAAACCTTTACCCAAATTCTTAAAAAAGTTTAAAACGTTATTAGTTATATTTTTAAATTCTCATTAACAAAATGAGAATTCAAAAATAAAACAAAAAAATTATAAAAATAAAATAAATTAAAATTGAAAAATTGTTGTTTGGGTTTTTGAAAAAGTTTTTTGTTTTATTTTTGAATTCTCATTTTGTTAATGAGAATTTAAAAATATAACTTATAACGTTTTAAACTTTTTTAAGAATTTGGGTAAAGGTTTACTGATGATCTGGCATAAGCACCAGTGAAATGCATATAAACCAGCTTAAGCTGGAGTTAAGGTGGAGTTACATACCATCCGTTCATGCGTTGTTGCGTTTGATACTTTTCCACCTTTTTATACGTTTCTAAACTCAAGTTATACACAATGCGTTTTATGCATCAACTCTTATGTTTTAATCAGCTGTTGTGTTAGGGTTGCCATTCGTACTGTTTTAAACAGTAGATGTACTGTTTTTTGTACTGTGTACTGTTATTTTCACAATACCTAAAACATTAGGAAAGAGTACTGTTTTTTTTATATTTGTACTGTTTTTGTACTGTTTTTGGATATATGTACATGTATTGAATTTTGTAATTTTTTGAAGAATGAAATTGAAAAAAATTTTATTGTTAAATGTGTACAAAAAGGGATAAATATTTATAATTTCTTTTTGAATTAACTTTTTTTGTAAGCATAAATTATTTTCTTTTATATAACTATACCACCTCTATTTGTGTTGTATAATTATTTATTGAATTTTAAAAATTATCAAATGTATTCATTTTAAAAATTCAATTGATTTTTTTTAGAATTTAATTTTTTAATTAATACATTTGGATTACTATATATAACTTAAAAATATCAATTTTAATTGACAAATTATCAATTTTAAAGTAGGCTTTACTTTATTGTTCATAAAAATTGTTATTATCTTTAAAATAAACTAAAAATTATTAAAAATAATATTATAGTCAACTTTAACAAGAAATGTTTTCTTTTTGTTGAGCCTAAATATTATTTTCTTAAATATTGTTAAATATTGATTTTAAGTTCAATAACAATTTCTATGCGTGATAGATTAAGTGCCATTATTACAACTTGTCTTTAGTTAAAGGTAGGATTTTGTCTGTTCGATAAATAGCTTTGCATTATTACATCTTCCATTTTTTTATTGTTATTATTATTAATTTTAATAATATTTAATGAATAAAAAAATAATAAATTAAGGGTATATAATGCAAAGCCATTTATCTGCCAAACAAAATTCTGCCTTTAGCTAACGGGAAGTTGTAATGATGGCCCTAAGTCTACTTAAGAATTGATAATTTGTCAATTACAAGTGATATTTTTTACGTTATAAATAGTATTCCAAAAGAATTAATGGAATATTATTGTAATTTGAAGAAACAAATCCATTGAATTTACATATTATAGAAAATTTCAAAATTCAACTCGTAGTTTTTGAAATTCAATTACCAATTTCGAAATTCTATTTACTATTTTTGAAATATAATTAATAACTTTTAAAATACATTAGATCATTTTCAAAATAAAGTTTGAAAATATAGTGCATAGTTCTGAAATATATTCAAAAATGTTAAAGCATTGGTAATTCGTTTATTCAAACTAATATCAATATTAAAATCGAAAAGCGTACGTTTAATTAGTGTTTTTGACCACGTTTTTACATGTTTTTATGTTTCTTCTTAACTTTTTTTAAATAAAAATGTGATATATTGAAGTAAAAGTTATGTTATCAAAATCAAAATGTACTGTTTTTCCCCCTAAATGTACTTTTTTCACTTTTCAAATATGGTAACCCTATGTTGTGTTTATATTTTTATTAACTAAAAACAATTTTGCCAAAATGGAAAGTAAAATTGACAATTTAAGGGCATTTTTGGAATTCATTTAGTTTATGTACATGATATTTTGTGCTACAAAAAGTTCAAAAATAACACAAGCATCAATAAGCATCTCCTCCATTGCACTTGTTTTCTTTTAATAATAAACAGAGATGACACTCAGCACATAATAGTTATCGATAAGTAGAATAAAAATTTTGGTAATGAAAAAATTGTGTTTAAAATTAGTTTTTATGTATGTGCTTCTTAGAAGTAATTGTAAACTTTATTTCGAATGCTTTTTCTTTTATTAAAAACATTTTTTAATACAAAAAAATGAAATAAATAAATCCACCACATCCGTTGTTCCGTTTTATGCATCTGTCAAAAAGTAGAATCAGTGTAATTGTATGTGACAAGTTACACGGCAAAACGCAAAGAATGCATAAACGTATCAACGCAGCAAAGTAGGTTTACTTTCTACTTTTGTATCCGTCGCAGAAAAGGTGAAAAAATGTCAGCTGTTGTTGATAGCCATGGATGACAAATAATATTTTTTTGTCGATGTTATCGATGAATTTGATTGTGTGGTGGATTTATTTTTTCAATTTTTTTGTATTAAAAAATGTTTTTAACAAAATAAAAAGCATTCGAAATAAAGTTTACAATTACTTTTAAGAAAAACACATAAAAACTAATTTTAAACACAATTTTTTCATTACCAAAATTTTTATTTTACTTATCGATAACTATTATGTGCTGAGTGTCATCTCTGTTTGTTTATTAATAAAAGAAAACAAGTGCAATGGAGGAGATGCTTGTGTTATTTTTGAACTTTTTGTAGTACAAAATATCATGTACATAAACTAAATGAATTCCATAAATTCCCTTAAATTGTCCATTTTACTTTCCATTTTGGCAAAATTGTTTTTAGTTGGTAAAAATATAAGCACAACAGCTGATTAAAACATAAGAGTTGATGCATAAAACGCATTGTATGTAACTTGAGTTTAGAAACGTATAAAAAGGTGAAAAAGTATCAAACGCAACAACGCATGAACGGATGGTATGTAACTCCAGCTTTAAACCCAACAACCAAATAAATAATATTGAAAAATTATGGGAGCATATCCTGAATAATTTAGTAAATTATATATTAAAAGAAAAAAATTTTAAAATTTTAATTTATTTTATTTTTATAATTTTTTTGTTTTATTTTTGAATTCTCATTTTGTTAATGAGAATTTAAAAATATAACTTATAACGTTTTAAACATTTTTAAGAATTTGGGTAAAGGTTTACTGATGATCTGGCATAAGCACCAGTGAAATGCATATAAACCAACTTAAACCCAACAACCAAATAAATAATATTAAATTTAATTTATATTTACTAAATTATTCGGGATATGCTCCCTTAATTTTTCAATAATATTTATTTGGTTGTTGGGTTTTAGCTGGTTTATATGCATTTCACTGGTGCTTATGCCAGATCATCAGTAAACCTTTACCCAAATTCTTGAAAAAGTTTAAAATGTTTTAAGTTATATTTTCAAATTCTCATTAACAAAATGAGAATTCAAAAATAAAACAAAAAACTATAAAAAACTTTTTCAAAAACCCAACCAACAATTTTTCAATTTTAATTTATTTTATTTTTCTAATCCCCTCTGCATTTGGCTAACCGTTGGTTAACACTAAATGCCTAGAGGGACAACCGAAAAATAAAATCTTCTTTTATTATATATTTACTAAATTATTCGGGATATGCTCCCTTAATTCTTCAATAATATTTATTTGGTTGTTGGGTTTTAGCTGGTTTATATGCATTTCACTGGTGCTTATGCCAGATCATCAGTAAACCTTTACCCAAATTCTTGAAAAAGTTTAAAATGTTATAAGTTATATTTTCAAATTCTCATTAACAAAATGAGAATTCAAAAATAAAACAAAAAACTATAAAAAACTTTTTCAAAAACCCAACCAACAATTTTTCAATTTTAATTTATTTTATTTTTCTAATCCCCTCTGCATTTGGCTAACCGTTGGTTAACACTAAATGCCTAGAGGGACAACCAAAAAATAAAATCTTCTTTTATTATATATTTACTAAATTATTCGGGATATGCTCCCTTAATTTTTCAATAATATTTATTTGGTTGTTGGGTTTTAGCTGGTTTATATGCATTTCACTGGTGCTTATGCCAGATCATCAGTAAACCTTTAAACAAATTCTTGAAAAAGTTTAAAATGTTATAAGTTATATTTTCAAATTCTCATTAACAAAATGAGAATTCAAAAATAAAACAAAAAACTATAAAAAACTTTTTCAAAAACCCAACCAACAATTTTTCAATTTTAATTTATTTTATTTTTCTAATCCCCTCTGCATTTGGCTAACCGTTGGTTAACACTAAATGCCTAGAGGGACAACCGAAAAATAAAATCTTCTTTTATTATATATTTACTAAATTATTCGGGATATGCTCCCTTAATTTTTCAATAATATTTATTTGGTTGTTGGGTTTTAGCTGGTTTATATGCATTTCACTGGTGCTTATGCCAGATCATCAGTAAACCTTTACCCAAATTCTTGAAAAAGTTTAAAATGTTATAAGTTATATTTTCAAATTCTCATTAACAAAATGAGAATTCAAAAATAAAACAAAAAACTATAAAAAACTTTTTCAAAAACCCAACCAACAATTTTTCTAATTTTGAATTTATTTTATTTTTTTAATAAATTAAAATTGAAAATTGTTGGTTGGGTTTTTGAAAAAGTTTTTTATAGTTTTTTGTTTTATTTTTGAATTCTCATTTTGTAAATGAGAATTTGAAAATGTAACTTATAACATTTTAAACTTTTTCAAGAATTTGGGTAAAGGTTTACTGATGATCTGGCATAAGCACCAGTGAAATGCATATAAACCAGCTAAAACCCAACAACCAAATAAACATTATTAAATTTAATTTTTATTTTAAAAATAAAATTTGTGGAAAAATACAAATAGGTATAATTTACTTATTAATTTGTTTTCAATGCAACTGAATTCGTTTTCAATGTAAGTAAGTACATATGTACTACATTTTTAGTGGTGAAAGCTTATTTACTATTCTATACGTCCTTGTTTAATATTTTCTTTTGCTCTATATTATATTATTTCCATGTCATACAGAGTTGCAAATATTTTTTTAAGGTTATAACAACGTTAATTTATTTTTAAAATTAGTTTATCAAACATAGTTTCTTCTCTGCACTCAGAAGAACGTATGGTGTGTTCCAATTAAGTCCAATATACATAAAATTTAACATATCAAGGTTTAACTCTAATAAATTCTTATTTTTTCTTTTATTTTTTTTTTTTTTTTTTTTTTGCTTTTTAGGATTTTGTTTATATTTTCTTTTCGTATAGACTGCAATTATTTAAACTTTAAGTCGAATCGTTCATACGAATAGTGAGAAAAGCTGATTGCCGATTACTAAAGGGTAATGTTTTTCATTACATTAAAAATATATATTGCTACCTTTGTTTTTCTTTCTCTGTTATCTTTTCAGCTTTTTTTTTCCATAATTAAATATATTCCTTTTGGAATGACCGCAATAACACTGCCTGTCTAAGTTTTTTATATTTTTAAAATATAAAAAGCAAAATGTATTATAATAAAAAAATATATTTATAAATCCATTCATACGAGTAGCATAAGTTTGAACTAAATAGAGCAAAAACCAAGCATGCATATAAAATAATTTTGTTTTCCAAAAGTGTTTACTATTATTTTTATTATTGCGGCCATTAGCCACAACTAATTGTAACAAAACTTAAGATATATTTAGTGAAAAAATATTTTAATTATAAGAAACGAAAATAAATTAAATTGCACATAATTATTATATTCAATAAATATTTTTTTATGACACTTAATATTACTATGGGCCAATTCAAAGTAGACTCTCATATTGTACTATGTCATATAATTCATATTAATATGACTAGTGACTTTGAACACCTTTTGTTAACAAATTATGTATTAATTACAAGAAAGAAGACAAAGAGATGACGCTGTTAAAAATTATATGTATACAGGAAAGAAGAAAATAGAAAATATTCTCTCTGAGAGGTGAGAAGCGAAGAAATTTTCTCTGAGAGACAGTATGGTTAAAAGTATAACATAAACAATTTCTTATACATAGGAAACAAATGTGTAAAGTCATATTATTTTTTTTTGTATGGAAATTACTAACAAAAATGTTATGCATGCATAAAATAATATGAAATAGTACAAATACGACTGATATGCAACCACTTTGAATTGGCCCTATATATTAGACTAAATAAAAGGTCATTGTTTTTTATGGTTTCGTCTGTCACAGTCATCTCTTGGAGGCCATAATAGATATTCATCAAAAATTCTGTTACAAAACTAAATATTAAAAATAAAATAAAAGGTTTTTCAAAGTAAGCATTAAACTGTATGATCCAAAAATCTTGCTTGCGCATAAGTTGCTATGACAGTTTCAAATAATTTAATTGCACTTGAATAAATACAACTTAGTTTTTAAAATACTTATTTAGGTTTAACTGTTATAAATAGAGGAATTAACGCCACCGATTCTACTCTTGCGAAATTGCGTAAATTTACTTCTGTTGGTATAAGCACTTCTAACTAAAAGGTGTTTAAAACGAATCCGAAAGGCTGTAAAATTTTCTTAAGTATTTAAAACAACGACGAGTTGTAAGCAATCAAACAAAAAATAACTTTTGTGTGTTGATTTGACAGAAGCAAGTAAGAGTTGTTTCTGAATAAATTTGTGACACTGAATTTAAATGTGATTTTTTTTTAAATTGGGGGTAGTTTTCGAGACAACGTTAAATATCAAATGGAGAAAGTTACATAACATATATGTGAAAGGGCGTAGAAGGGTTAAGGCTTACGGTCAGCTGTTACATTTACATTACTTCAATTGCAGTCGTGAATCAGCTCTGGTCGGGTCAAGAGCTCGCGCGTTTTTGCCATTATCGTTTAAAGGCAATCAGGTTGTCCCTTTTCATCTGACTTCGAGAGTTTTGCGTCTCACTCTCGCGTGGTTAACTGTGTGGCGTCGCGTAACTGTGCTTTGGATACAGTTTCCGGACTATTCTACAGTTAACCGCGTGTTTTCGTTTTAATTGGAGGAGTACCAAATAAACTCATTTTACTTGTGACTGGAGGAGTACCATATAAACTCAATTTACATGAGACTGGAGGAGTTTCATAAAACTCAGCAGTAATTATTGTTCAGACGTCTCCGACTTCCTATACAATGGTGTAGATCGACCTGCGGTACCTGAACCAAAGTTTGGTAACTGGAGGAGAACCATTAAACTCAATTTTTATTTATTGTTCGAGTGTCTCCGACTTCCTATACAGAGGTATAGGTCGACTTGCGGTGCCTGAGTCAACGTTTGTAACTTAAGGAGAACCATTAAACTCATTTTTATTTATTGTTTCAATGTCTCCGACTTCCTATACAGAGGTATAGGTCGTTCCACGGAGAAGGAACTTAGTGAATACCCTGGCTTTTTGGTTATGTACCTCTGCCATTAAAATTTAAAAAACAAAAAAAAAAAAGACAAGTTACAGTGCTATATTCGGCCGTGCCGAATCTTATATACCCTTCACAACGTGTAATCATGCAATAACAATGGTTTGTAACACCATTCATCTCATATAAAATACGTACATATGTATATACTGGTTAGAATAAATGTGGCATCGAATCCCAGCTGAGTCAAAAAAATTTTATTTTATTCAATATATTATTTATATTTTATTATTTTTTTTTTTTAAATTTTGTTTGTAATTTTTTTATTTTTAATATATTTTTTTTTGTATTTTTTTTGTATGTTTTTTACATGTATGTATGTATGTTGTTGTTGTAATTGTGTAAGAAAACGAGGTGGTCGTGGTTTTTTGCTCATACCTCAGAAAGTTATGGGGCGATTGTGCTGAATTTCAATAGCGTATCATTCCTGGATATTTCCAAGAGATTGATACCATATACAGATCTGAGGAACATATAATTGCTTCTAAAAGTTGATTTCAACGAACACACGGACAGACGGTCGACTACTCTATTCATAAGCTTTCAGAAAATATATACTTTATGGGATCGGAAATAAAAATTGTAGAAATTACAAACGGAATGACAAAGCTATATATACCCTTGTGCACCACAGGTGAAGGGTATAAAAAAAATTATTTCAATTGCATTATCAACTGTTTCAATTGTGTGACAAAAAGTAATTTGTTTTTTCTGGATTATTCAAAAAGTTACGGTCAAGTCGAAAGGTTTTGTAAATGCATTAAGTTTTAAAGTTGATTAATTATTAAAGTTGCTAATATGGTTTAATTATTTTGCAAAGCCTCATGCTTAAAAATATCATTTACTTTTTATAATTTTCTTATTATTAATGAACTACTCGCTTATTACTGTGAATTACTTTAAATAAATGTATATCAATTTGGAATATTGTGGAGCTACTATTTTATTTTGTGGTGTTCACATTTTACATATTAGCCCCCAAGCTCAACCAAACAGGCATCCACATTTTTTTCGTGAAGCAATTCTTATTTTTTTGTATATGAGAAGAAAAGAGAAAACAAAAAACCGGTCTCTGTAATACAAGACGCTATTTTACACGCGCAGCAGTGAAATAATATATAAGAAAAGCAGCAGCGAATAAGACTGACAGAGTAAAACACCAGGAAAACTTTACGGTCGATCTTGGAACTAATATTGAATCAAACCAACAAGTTTCTTACGTTGGTTCCGACGAAGAATTTCAAAGTACGTAAGGAATTGAGAGCAGCTCACAAGAATAAGTAATGTTGACAGACAAGGGTGGCGTAAGTAACAGCAGCAGTAGTAGCAATAGCAACAGTGAAATACAGCAGTTATTAAATCTTTTAACACAAAAACTTTAGAAGGAAGAGAAGAGCAGCGATTAACGATTAAATATTACAGTTGAAAGTTTCGGCAAAATTATAGCCGATTTCGATGGAGAAACGATTTCAGTAAAAAGTTGGTATGACAATTTTGAACATAACGCCCGAGCATATAGTTTATATAGCAAACAAATGTACGTCCAAACAAGAAACAAGATGGCGAAAACTGCGAATTTGGTTTTGGAAACCGAAGAAGGGCCGACTTCCTAAACGCGCGATTTTGACAGCTGATACTTAGTAAAATGAGTTGCCAAACGATTAGGAACATTGGACATTGCTAGAAAGTTTACATATGCGTTTTCGAAGTGTATGCATTGTAAATATGCATTGCAACTTGCGTTTAGGAAGTCGGCCAAGTTAATAATTACAACGATTAAAAAAGAATCGTTATAGCAGAATTCGACAAAGCATACGATAGTAATGAAATGCATGAAAAACTTAGCTCAAAAAACAAAATGGGGAAACATTTCACGAGTATACGCTTTATATGAAAAAATTGTCTGCCTCGGCAACGTAGAAGAAAAAGCAACGATTCAGTACATTGTCGAAGGCCTAAAAATTAAAACCGAACTCAAGCAAACATTATACAGCGCAAAGACAATGAAGGAACTTTGTGAGAACTACGAAATACTAGAAAATATCTTATTGGAACAACAAAACAGCAAGTGTGTGACATGGTATAAAAAGTAAAAAAAGTAAAAAAAGGAACACTGCTATAATTGTGGCTCTGCTGATAACAAACGTGCAGACTGTAATTGTAAAAAAAAACGTTTCCACTGCAATAAGAATGGTCACATTGCAAAAAATTGCTTTATGAAAAAAACAAAATGAACAAAAATTGTTAAGATGAGAAGTACATTTGCTAACAGACAATACCAGACTGAAGAAAATCACAATAGGCGGAACCCAATTTGAATGTTTGGTAGATACTGGATCCGATATTACGATAATGAAGCAGTATTTAGAGAAAAACAAGTAACAGTGCTATATTCGGCCGTGCCGAATCTTATATACCCTTCACAACGTGTAGTCATGATACAATTGTTTGTATCACCATTCATCTCATATAAAATACGTACATATGTATATACTGGTTAGACTAAATGTGGCATCGAATCCCAGCTGATTCAAAAAAATTTTATCTTATTTTATTTAAGATATTATTTATATTTTATTATTTTTTTTATATTTTTTTTTACATTTTTTTAAATTTTTTTAAAATTTTTTTTTTGTAATTTTTTTTTATTATTTTTTTTTATTTTTAATATATTTTTTTTTTGTAATTTTTTTTTTGGCATGTTTTTTGCATGTATGTATGTATATAAGTATGTTGTTGTTGTAATTGTGTAAAAAAACGAGGTGGTCGTGGTTTTTTGCTCATATCTCAGAAAGTTATGGGGCGATTGTGCTGAATTTCAATAGCGATTCATTCCTGGATATTTCCAAGAGATTGATACCATATACAGATCTGAGGAACATATAGTTGCTTCTAAAAGTTGATTTCAACCAACACACGGACAGACGGTCAGGGCTTAATCGACTCCTCTATTCATAAGCTTTCAGAAAATATATACTTTATGGGGTCGGAAATGACAATTGTAGAAATTACAAACGGAATGACAAAGCTATATATACCCTTGTGCACCACAGGTGAAGGGTATAAAAAGTCGAGATTGTTCACTTCATATGTGAACGATGCGGAAATGAAACAGCAGCTGTTTACAATATTTCGGAAGCAGCAGGTGCAATTAATGTTTAAAATAAATACTACTATGAGATAAATTAATTTATTACCAATTACAACCCGAAAACCAAGAAGTGCAGTGTCCAGTACAAATGAGAATAGTAACGCATCTTTTCGACAATCAGCCAGCCGCCTGCCACTTCTACATGAAGTTGTAAGAAATCAAGTGAAA
The DNA here is from genome assembly GCA_941918925.1 of Phyto melanocephala. Lineage (NCBI taxonomy): Eukaryota > Metazoa > Arthropoda > Insecta > Diptera > Rhinophoridae > Phyto > Phyto melanocephala. The sequence goes on from OW799237.1 coordinate 47,987,931, forward strand.
GATTGCTTAAAGAGGGGCATAGTAAGACAATCGGTTGCAGACAGTGTAAGCAGAGTAGTGGTTGTAAATAAAAAAGACAATTCTTTTAGAATTTGCGTGGATTATAGAAAATTAAATTTTATGATTTGGAAAGATTTGTTCCCTTTTCCTTTCCTTTAATAGATGACGTGTTGGAAAAATTGCAAACAGCCAAGTATTTCTCAGTGATGGATTTAGAAAATGGCTTTTTCCATGTGCCAATAGAGGAATCAAGGAAAAAAATACACGACGTTTATAACGATAGATGGCACTTACGGATTTAATGTGGCTCCATTTGACTTTTGCAAGTCGCCGGCCGTTTTCATCAGATTTGTTAATTACATTTTTAAGCAGCTAATTATCATAACAACGTTATGGAATTGTACATATGTATGTAGACGATATAATAATAATAATTTAGCAGTACTGTTGAAGAAAATTTGCTGAAATTAAAAGAGTTATTGACATCGCGGCGCAGTTGAGACTTAAAATCAAATGGAAAAAATGCAGTTTTTATACCCTTTACCTGTATATATAGCTTTTTCACTTCGTTTGTAATTTCTAAAATTTTCATTTCCGACCCCATAAAGTATATATTTTCTGAAAGCTTATGAATAGAGGAGTCGATTAAGCCCTGACCGTCTGTCCGTGTGTTGGTTGAAATCAACTTTTAGAAGCAACTATATGTTCCTCAGATCTAAGTGTGGTATCAATTTTTTGGAAATATCCGGGAATGAATCGCTATTGAGATATGAGCGAAAAACCACGACCACCTCGTTTTTTCACAATTACAACAACAACATACATATACAGTACTGGTCAAAACATTTGGAACTGGGATGGCGTTTGTAATTTTCTTTGATTTATTTTGTTCAAATAACACTAAGTTACTAAAATTTATTTTTTATAACATCTTCATACTTTGTTTTTTGTTAAACAAATAACAAAAATTAATAACGTTAAATTAAAACAACATAATTAATAATAATGGATGTATACAAAATGCAGGTGTTCGAAACATTTGCAACTCTTTAAGTAATTAACAGAAAATACAATAAATGATTTTATTGCTCACTATTTGGGAGTGTAGCCTTTTTTTTATAATTTTTGAACACTTAGGCATTGAGGCAATGAGATTTTTAATAAAATCGACAAAAAATTCATTCCACTGCTTCTCTAACTGGATGAAAAGTTCATCACTATTTCGGACAACATTATTGCCAATATTTAGTTTTATAATCATCCACATGTTCTCAATCGGGTTTAGATCGAAAGATTGAGGCGGCCATAACATGGTATTAATTTTATTATCCTCCAGCCAAGCTTTACCATCCCTGCCGTATGTTTGGGGACGTCGCACTATGCTTCGTCCCATACACAAAAATAAAAAAAAAAATTCTGTGTCCAATTGCGTTTAAATATAGATTTTTTTTAAAGATAAGAAGGTATCTCAAATAAATATTTACAAAAATATTTTTTTTTGCTTTTGCCGCCACGAGAGGGCGCCAAACTCAGAGAATTTTATGCAAAAATGACAACAGAAAAATGCTTTTAGTTGTTTCACAAAAACTATTCTCAAAAATTCATTTTTTCAAAGACTGTTTTCAAGTACTTTGATATATTTGTAGTTAAACTAAAATAAAGGATTTAGTATATGTTCACAAAATCACTTTTTTATTGCATCGAAAAAATAATTTTTTTGTTAAAAATCCAAAAATTTTTTAAGTTTGATAGAGTATAAAAAAAAATATATATATAATTAGATATTTTTTTTCTTATTTTGTAAGTTTATACTCTTATCTAACAAAGTTTTTTAAAATTAGTGCCTAATTTTTACCACAACTTAAAAAAAAATTCATTTTTTTAAATGCCTAAATTCATTATTATATTTAAATATAAAGCAATTATTACGAGTCGTGTTTAATATCATTGTGCAACACGATTTAAAATTTTGTGTGGTTAAAAAAATTAATGTATAATATTAATAGACCAAAGCCCCCGAAGGATTTTGAAAATTTTGCTCTAGTTTTTTTAAGGCCCACTGAAATTTTTAATTTTTTTAAAAGGCGTATTATAGATATCATGCTGTGTTAATAAATGAAGTTAATAAATGTTTTAGTGAAATTTGAATATACAGTGTTTTGCGGCAAGTAATTAATGAATTACATCCAAATTGTTTTCCATCTTTGTATGCGTTGCGAACCGAAAAGCAAAAATTAGTACCACGTATATTAACAACGGAAATTTCGGTAGAAGTGGACTTAAAAAGCGTAATGCATAGAACAGCAACGTATATTTATACTTTGTGATGTTAAATAAGAAATAAGTAAAATATCGTTAGTTTGTAAGTGGGGTATGGATGGTAGCTCTGGTCATAGCCACTACAAACAAAAATTTTAAAACGAAAACCATACAGATGAGTTTATGCTTTTCGTAGCATTTGTGTTACTAAAGTAAGTACATTCGAGTATTTACTTAATTATAGATGTTTGCTATTTTAATAAATTTTAAATTAAAATTACTTATATTTGTAAGAATTGTAAACATGACATAAAAAAAAATAATATGGGATAATAAAACACCATCTTCAACGCTGTATTGTAGGCCTATTAAATTTATTTTAGAAAAGGAGAAGCCTGATCTAGTGAAAAACTTTTCGACTAAATTGATGAGAAAATTAAAAATATAGAATGTGATGTTATTGAAATGAAAGGTGCACCTGTATAAGTTTCTTACGAAATGCAATTTACAATAATAGATGGTGCAGTTATAAATATTTTAAGCGATACAAATTCATCAAGTAGGTGTTTTATTTGCAATGCAAGTACGACGGAAATGAACAGCATAAACCTTTGAAAAACTTCAAATGTGGACAATTGCATATATGAACTTTAAACGCTTTATTGTTGGATAAGATTCTTTAAATGTTTGCTACATATTGCTTACCGAATCCCCATTAAAGTTTGGCGGGTAGATAAAGAAAACAACAAACAGTTTTTGGAAAACAAAACAAGAACTCAAATTGCAATAAAAAAATAACCGGATTAATAATAGACCAAGCTAAGTCTAGATTTGTCAATACTAATAACGGAAAAACGTCTTGCTGATTTTTTTTCTTACAGTGAAGTAGCGGCGGAAATAATAGGAATTGATAAGCGACTTACTGATAATTTTGCATTGATATTGAGAGTGTTTTCTTGTGGGTCGCCAATGAATGTACAAACTTTCAAGGGACTAATAATAATTACTAGAAATATGTATTTAATACACTATGGGTGGTATTATGTGCCTAGCATAGTTCATAAGGTTTTAGTTGATGGATGTGATGTTATCGAGTTTTTCAATTTACCAATAGGTATTTCAACATTTTGTTTTACTTACAAAATATTACATTAAAAACTGATTAGCTTTTTTCATTCCATGGTGTTTGTCTGAAGAAGCATTGGAAGCCATAAAAATGTAAGGAAGCGCGACTGTCTCATACCAGTAAAACGTCTCGAGAAAACACAAATAAAAATTTAATGACACATTTGTATCTGTCTTTAGATATAGTATTATCATCAAAGAGGATCATTAAGTTTAAAAATAAAATAATAGACGCTGCAATTGAGAAATGTATTCTTAAGAAAAGTGCTGAAATCGAAGATGATATAATAGCAGACGAGATGACTTCTTTATTAAGCAAAACTTGGTTTTGGGAAGAATAAAGTAGCGATGATGCTACTGATGAAATGACATAAATACATTGGACAATCTTTGTAGGTGTTTTAGCGTTTTAAAGAAAAAGGATATATGACAGGACCTCGAGTCCTTGGTGCGATTTGAATAAAAAATTACACACACGTTGCTAGTTGTATGTGTATCAGCATGACTCCTTTTTGTAATTTTCTACACATTATTGAAGCTAAAATTACATTTTTTCATTTCATGACACATGGGAGGTAGTCGTGTCCTTGGGCCGATTTTTTAAAAAATTTATGTTTTTCTTATCTAAGCTATTTTATGCTAGTGTAACAAATTTCAAAAATATCTGATGACTCCTATTTTTGTCCATTGGTTATATGGGAACGAAGCACAATGCGACGTACAGCTGGCCATGTTAAAAGCATGGATTTTCCAAATTCAATCCTGCAATACGTGGAGATTGTCCTTGTGCTTAGTTGGTGGTAATAGCGAAGGCAAGGCAAACTGAAAACTGTAGCCGCTTGAAGTTGAAAGGCAAATCGGGTGGGAACCATTGGAATGCGTGAAAATAGCTGCAAATAATAACTTATTTTTAATAGGGCTGGCACTGCCACTTTTCTAATTACGAAATTATATAGTCAGGACAGCTCAATATGTGTGCAAAGTTTCAGAAAAATCGGTTAAGTTCAAGTAGCTGAAAATGATAACTTAGTTTTTATAGGCGTAGCCCACTTTTTACCACCCATAAACACTCCCTAGAATGTGTACAACAACTTGCCAAAGTTTGAGTCCGATCGGCTTCACGGTTTCGGAGTCTATAGCTAATACACACAGACAGAGTATTACTTTTATATATATAGATTCCGCTAGTTAAGCCCGTTTATTTGATAGCGAAAATGATTGTTTGAAAGCTGAACAATTGATTTTCGTTTTTCAATTTTACCAAAAACACCGAATCAGCTGTATTGAAGTACTTATATCGCAGTTGGTTTCAAACCGATTTGTTACTTGCTCTCAGGAATAATTTAAGAGACTACGGCTTGAAATTTAGTGTCATAGCACATCAAAAAATTAGTTCAGAGCTTGAGAAACTGGATATATTTAAAAAATAAATATTTTTTTCAATACTGTTATAAGCTCTTAAAATTTTTGAATTTTAAACTCATAATTTTGCCTCCCATAATATTACCAATATCTTTTAGTAGGTGTAGACTACAACCATTTGGCTTACTATTTATTTGTTTATTTAATTCAATCAACATAAAACTATACAGTTGAGCAATATTTTTTCAAAGAATCATTAGATATAAGCATTTGAATTTAGAAACCTTATCAGCTTTTCTCTAGTTACAGCAACATTATCGGAAAAGTCAGTGTGTGCATAGAACTTATTTACCTCAGCTCAAATTCTTCTAAATGGATCAAAGGGCATGGTGTAAAAATAAAAACATTGTTCAACTAATACCATCTTGTTTAGAACACATGTGACATATAATGAAACTGCATAATTGCAAAAATTGCTTTAGCGACATCTGTGGATCTGTAGCTAAAGGCAACCATTAATTACCTGTGGTAATGACGTGCAAAAAGAATACAGGAAAAACAGATGTTGGTAGATTTCGTACTAACTCAATGTTATATGAAATACATAAATCAATTAGAACAAATAATTCTATGTTTCAAATTTCAATAAATACTGAGTTAAATAGTTGATATTTACACACAACATTTGTAGCTCTGATCAAAAGAGTGCTGATGATGAAACCGTAGCTGGTTTCGAAAATGCATTCCACTCAGCTAGTATCGGATGACTAACTTTTCCTAGATATTCTGTCATTATCACATAGAACTTATAGCCTAATATAAAAATATAATACAAATTAAAATTAAAAGTTCAAATGTAATACTTTAAAAATACAACAAACACAGGGCATGGTGTAAAAATAAAAACATTGTTCAACTAATACCATCTTGTTTAGAACACATGTGACATATAATGAAACTGCATAATTGCAAAAATTGCTTTAGCGACATCTGTGGATCTGTAGCTAAAGGCAACCATTAATTACCTGTGGTAATGACGTGCAAAAAGAATACAGGAAAAACAGATGTTGGTAGATTTCGTACTAACTCAATGTTATATGAAATACATAAATCAATTAGAACAAATAATTCTATGTTTCAAATTTCAATAAATACTGAGTTAAATAGTTGATATTTACACACAACATTTGTAGCTCTGATCAAAAGAGTGCTGATGATGAAACCGTAGCTGGTTTCGAAAATGCATTCCACTCAGCTAGTATCGGATGACTAACTTTTCCTAGATATTCTGTCATTATCACATAGAACTTATAGCCTAATATAAAAATATAATACAAATTAAAATTAAAAGTTCAAATGTAATACTTTAAAAATACAACAAACACAGGGCATGGTGTAAAAATAAAAACATTGTTCAACTAATACCATCTTGTTTAGAACACATGTGACATATAATGAAACTGCATAATTGCAAAAATTGCTTTAGCGACATCTGTGGATCTGTAGCTAAAGGCAACCATTAATTACCTGTGGTAATGACGTGCAAAAAGAATACAGGAAAAACAGATGTTGGTAGATTTCGTACTAACTCAATGTTATATGAAATACATAAATCAATTAGAACAAATAATTCTATGTTTCAAATTTCAATAAATACTGAGTTAAATAGTTGATATTTACACACAACATTTGTAGCTCTGATCAAAAGAGTGCTGATGATGAAACCGTAGCTGGTTTCGAAAATGCATTCCACTCAGCTAGTATCGGATGACTAACTTTTCCTAGATATTCTGTCATTATCACATAGAACTTATAGCCTAATATAAAAATATAATATAAAGTTGATGTAGTTTGATCGGTTTAATTTTATATATAACGGTTCATAAGATCTGAGCTGCCTGTTAGGAATATTGATGCATATTTTATATTGAAGATATGTAGAATCAGTTTTACCTTGAATTAAATTCAGGACAAATGCAATATTGGAAACGATTCTTCAGCTTTGTAACGATGGGAGGGCAATGAGTAATAACCGACTTTGATATGACGGTAAGTTGGTATTGGGATTCCAACGCAAGTTACGAAGACAGAACAGTAAAAATTTTTTTTTTTACTGATTCGAATTTTTTAATATATACATCATATTATACACCATAATGTTTCTACCACCGTGTTTCACTGTGGCAGTTGTGTCTAACAGTGACTCTTCCATCTGATCCCCGGAGGTTGAATTTTGACTCGTCTGACCACAATACATTCTTCCAAAGCTGTAGAGTCCAATTTAAATGGGTTCGTCCAAAATCAAGGCGAGCTTTTCGGTTTTTTTCTGACACAAACACAAAAATGTGCATCTGTAACTTCTGAGACCATATTCTGCGGCCCTTCTTTCAATGGTGGAATGATTGGCATCTATTAAAAGTTCAGTTTTAGCTTCTCTAGGAACTGCTTTGAGGTGTTTTGTAAAAAATTCTTGATTTTCCGATCTCTTACAGTTGTAACACGGGGTCTACCACCTTTATGGGTTGTATAGATGTTACTATTATAAACAATGCGCGAAATCGTTGAATTTGGAACAGATTACTTTATAGAAATTTCTTTTTGAGAAAGTAGTCTATTTCTAAAATCATTTAATACTTTTTATTTAAAAACAAAATTGTCTTTGTTTCCTGCCATTTTTACAAAAAATATTCTGACGATTTTAAAGCTTTCAACAGTTAGTCATAACTATGATAGAACAATAATTATAGTCAAATTTTTTAAAAAATATAAGGATTGCAGTTACCGTTATTTCCTAGAATTTGCCAGTATAAATTGCTTCGTAAAGAGTTATAGTACTCAGAGTTGCAAATGTTTTGAACACTTGCATAATGAATACACCCAATATCATTAATTTTTTTGTAGTTTTAGTTTAATGTTATTAATTTGTTTGACAAAAACAACGTATGTAGATGTTAAAAAAAATAAATTTTAATAACTTATTGTTATTTGAACAAAATAAATCAATGAAAGTAACAAATTGAATACCAGTTTCAAATGTTTTCACCAGTACTGTATACTGGTTAGAGTAAACGTGGCATCGAATCCCAGCTGAGCCCAAAAAAATTTTTTTTATTATATATATTATTTAAATTTTTATATATTTAAAAAAAAAAATTTTTTTTTAATATGTTTTTATTGTTTTTTTTTTGTTTTTAATACTTTTTTTTTATTCATTTTAGTAATTTTTTTTTTGGAAACATACGTAAACTTAATTTATAATTCTGCAATGGGATGTTTTGTAAATGTATGTACGTGTTTCATATGAGATGAAACAATTGTTATTGCATGACTACACGTTGTGAAGGGTATATAAGATTCGGCACGGCCGAATATAGCACTTTTACTTGTTAAAAACTAAAATTGATTTTTAGGACATTTGGTAGAAAACGGTGAAATATGGCTTCCAAGGAAAAAGTAAAAGCTGTTGATTGATTTCCGACGCCAAAAAATGTGAAGGTAATTCAATCGTTTCATAGATTGACGGCCTATTTTCGAAAATTCCTACGCTTAATCACTTACTAGTATGCTACGAAAAGATAAAATGTTTATAATTGGAGAAAACGAACGTCTGGCGGTACAGAAACTTATTGTAGGGGCGCTGAAACAGAAATACATACTAATGCATCTAAAGCCGGGATCCCACTATCGGTGCAAATAGCACAATGTGTACCGATTTTTGTCGTGCTTAATCGGTACACATTCAAAAAAATTGAACGATGTATTTTTGAGCGGTCCCATTATCGTCGCATATTGTGACAATCTTCTTCGGCTCATATCGGTCAAAACGCAATTGCAACAGTAATTAATAAAATACGGTCACACTATCGTGCATTATTCGCAAAATGAAGTCAATTGTTTTTGCTTATTTGCTTTTGAATACTCAATCCCGTGTGGTTGGTGGGGACTTTTGGTAAACGAGTAAACCCATTGTAGAAACTTAGTTTTTAATATGCATACATGTTGGCATATACTTACGTATGTAAGTACTTATGTGCGTAAGTGTATGTATGCATGTATGATGCATATGAAGGATAATTTTTGCATTTTATAATAATAAAATAACTTATAATAACTTATTTGATAATGTTAAGTCTATGAGAGTTCTTGAAATTTTTGGTAGAATGAATCTTTCCCTTGTACATAACTCTATGCCTACTCATTTTGATATTTCACACAATTCAACTTCTTTGCTTGATAGATTTTTGGTTACATCGCCTGGGTTAGTAGAAGTGTCTAGCCAATTTCAGTGTCCGGGAATATCGCTACATTCTTTTATTTTTTTATCGCTTCGGGTTCCAAAAAAGATTAATAAACGTTTTTATGAGTATTATGACTATGATGTAGTAAGTAATGACTCTTTTCAGGCAATTGTAACTAGATGTGATTGGGATACTATGCATATGTCTAGCAATGTGGATGAGCAACTGATGTTATTGAATAATAATTTGCAATTTTTGCATGGTGTAGCAGATACGGTGGATAATATAGGTTGTGGTGATCCTGATTATTTGAATAATGTTTTCTCCTCCAATCAGATGATGGATTCTAATGACATTGGTGAAATGCCTTTTAATGCTTGTGGTGGTTTTTCTTTTCGTTGTGTGGATGTGTTTGAAATGTTTAAGGCATTTGATTTAATTAAATCAAAGGCAGTTGGTAGTGATGGATTTACTCTTAAATTTATTAAGCATTTAATGCCATTTATTGGTAATCATATTTTATGTTTGGTTAACACTATCCTGACAACTTCTAGTTTTCTCTTATTATGGAAAATTGCGAAAATTATTCCTTTGCGAAAAAATAATATGATGGATGAATTTCGACCAATATCTATTTTACCAATTTTATCTAAAATGGTTGAGTATTTAATTAAGATCCAACTTGTAGAGCATATTGATGATAGTCAATTGCTTCACGACTGTCAGTCTGGATTCAGATGTAATAGGAGTACTACTTCTTTATTGCTTTCTTTCTTTATTTCTTTATTGGTTTAACTGAGCATATTAGAGAAAGTGTTTCTGACAAGGGTGTTTGTGTGTTGTTATCCTTAGATTTAGCTAAAGCTTTTGATAAAGTAAGTCATTCCATTTTGGTTAAAAAACTGCATATGTATTATGGTTTCTCGGGGTCTGCTTGTAAATTAATTTTTTCTTATCTTTCTGGTAGAAAGCAGTTTGTATATAGCGGTGGTCGTGCTTCTTCAATGCTTTCAGTTCACAGTGGTGTTCCTTAGGGATCTGTCCTTGGGCCTTTGCTTTTTATAATGTTTATGAATGATCTTTTTGATAAGATATCGTGTAATATGTGTGTTCCTTTTTCATTTGCTGACGATGTTCAGTTGTTGTTTAGAGGCAGAACTGAGTTCCCTGATGTTTTCCAGAACATGATTGATTATACATCTGGATTGTTATCAGCTGGATTTCTGATAATGGTCTTTCAGATAATGTTAGAAAGTCAAAGGCAATTATCTTTGGTAAAAGCATTAAAAATAGTTTTTCTGTAACTTTGGATGGTACTTTGATAGAATTTGTTGATAAAATTAAATGCTTTGGTTTTATTCTTGACTCAGGTCTGAATTTTGAGAGTCATGTCAATTTTGTTATATCTAGAATTAACTTTACGTAAGTTATACAGTTTAAATTTATCGCTGCCTTTTAATATAAAGAAACAAGTTGTTCATGCTCTTATTATGCCTATATTTTTGTATGGCTTAGAAGTGTACTCAGGTACCTTTGGATATATTATAAAGAGACTAAGGTTAGTATTTAATAGGGTGGTTAGGTTTCTGTACTTCGTTAGATTTGGCCAGCATATTTCATCGTTTGTTTTGAAGTTTTTAGGATTTTCTTTTATGGAATTTATAAATTTTAGAAATATTTTACACTTTTATAAGTTATATAAGTTGCAGATACCTAAATATTTAGTTAAGTTTTTAAGGTTTTGTAGATCTAATAGAAAAAGACCAAGATTGACCTCAGTTTTGAAACGATCTTTTTGTGTGAGAGTGGCACGAACTTATAACAGGTTATCGGATACTTTAAGGACGTTTGATGTTAATATTGATTCTTTTAGGAAAAAACTTTTTCGCGAGTTGTCTGATAATGGTACTTAATTGAATGACCATTCTCTATCCATTTACATAAGTCAATCTTGGTCTCAAGTTTGGCTTATATTTTCTGTGCAATTTTCTTGTCATTATATTTTTAATTCCTTTATATTTACTTATATTTAAATTATTACATTATATTTTTATAGTTTAAGTAAAAAGCATTGTAATTTTTTTTTTTTTTTTTAGTAGAAGTTTTGTAGCCAATTATAAATAAATATAAAAAAACGAAATATTTGAGGAAGAGAGTGATTAAAAAAGAGAAATTAATATGGTGCGTATGAGAGAATTTTGCGCGAATTTAGTGAAATTGATAATTAAAGTTTTATTTTCAAAAATTATGTGAGAATGAAAAATACAAATTTAAATGATCATTAAAATATCAATGTATTTTTAAAAATCAATTTTTATACATACATATATAAAATTACTTACTGGGTAAACCAAGATGTATTTAAACAGGTGGCATCGTTACGCCAGCTGATTATTTTTTGCTCTACCGTTGTTTGTCCAATCTTATGTCAAAGTTTTATTTATGTTTACAAAAAGTTTTTGGTTGTTGAGATTGCAATTAATAAAGTTTATAACTATTTTAAATAAAAAACAAAAAAATTTACGGCAGACGTGTGTGTGTGTTTTAAAACGTTATTTTTTATACTGTTTTAAAAATTTATAATTTAAAAAAAGTCAACAGGGCCATAAAGAAAAAATGCGATACTGCATTTTATGCTACTAGCCCACATTACCTGGTAATGGTACATTTTTCAATGCTCCTCGGGACCCAAGCAAAAGAGCGGAATGGGCCTAGTTGTGCCAGAAGGAGTTTAATGCATAGTTGGTGAAAAGCATCCAATGTTTCATGAGTTGATTTTGCTTGTTTACATGAATTGTTTAAGGATTTTTGCATGATGCTGCATTCATTTTAAGTACATTAAACACACAATTATTTTGCTTTTCACTATACTATATGTATAGAAATACGTAATTATATTTAAATTAAGATTAAATGAATTGTGTTTCAAACATAAATGTAGCGTGTTTTATTTCAAAACCTTTTATTTATACACATCACTTATGACTATTTGCAAATATTAGGCACATATTTTTTATTTAAAGATATTGTTGGAATAAAGAATGTTTTATTGTTGGGATGCTACTGCCGCCATAGGTACTTAAAGTTTTATACAGCGACTACGGCATGTGAAGCTTATATTGGCGTAGATTATAGGTTGGGAAGATATTGGCGTAAATCATTCATTTAACTAGAGGCCCGTGAAGTTTGTGACATGAATTTTACTTATTGTTGCTAACATTATGCAAAAAAAAAAAATTTAATATAGCGTTGCAAAGAAATAAATATGTTTTCCAAAAGTTAACAAAATTTAATTACACTCACACTCGGATACGTTACTGATTAGCTTGTTAAAATCATTGAATTAACCAATTCATCCCAGCAAACTCTGAACTGAACTCTGTTGCTTTTCCTGACCAACTTGCCCCTTGGGTATACGAGAACGTGAGCATGCAATAACCACATCCAACATTTTTATACATAACGCGAGCTGCCGCATATCTATTTTTTACATAAAATAGGAAAATTAATTCATTACTTAATATTATTTTACTAAAAATTTATTACTTACATTTCTTTTTAACTCGCATTTAGGTCGTCATTTTGATTTTTGTTTACAAATAACTTTTGACATACTCGAGCTCATTACACAAACAAAAATTACTTTTTTGTTGTAATGTTGTATTTGTTGCAGTAGTACTGCCACCTGTTCATTTCATCATGGATTCGTTAAGTAAATAAAGATATGGCGATTGATCATTCATTCGCTTTACAATACAACAGTATATACATATATACATTTTTAAATAAATGAATAAAAAAATAAATTCCCACTTTTGACGAAAATTAACCATTGCTGGCAATATTGTTCTAGTATATCGGCGCATATTTAGCAATTTGTTGGTTCAATGTTGTGCACAATAGAGTTCATATTATCGGCACATCAGAGTTGTTTTTTTATTGTCCATAGCCAGCACGATTTCGGCGCAGATCGTCGCATTTTTCAAATAATTGTGCGTTCACATTATGGGCACATGAAATGCGACAAAAGTCGGTACATTGTACCGATAGTGGGATCCCGGCTTAAGGATGGCTTCGGTGCTACGCTGATGCAAAGTTCGAGATTGCATGGCATCCAGTATTTTTTTTGGAGCAAGGGCACTACAGCTGCTAAAGAAAAACAACACAGTGTATGTCCTAGAAATAAAAGCAGCTTATTTAACATTGCAGAAGTTCGCACTATTTGATAGACATTAAATTTAAGCTTGTTACCGATTCTGCGGCGTTTAAGCAAACAACAAAAAAAGATATACCGTGGTATGCGGCATAGTGGATTTTTCACTTTTAATATTATAATTGTACAATTGAACACCGTGAAAACCATCGCATGAAGCACGTCGATTGTCTCAGTCGTTTTCCAGCAGTTTTAAAAATCACGTCAAAACAAACAGAGATATTAAAAGCAGCACAGCAGCGAGACGAATATTTGCGGGCGATAAAACCAATACTAAAAGACAAGCAGTATGCAAACTATTTGAAGAAGGATGAACTTATATATAAAACAGTTGATGGAAATGATTTGTTGGTCGTACTGAAATCCATGGAAGCAGAGATTATACGAGACGCACATGAAGTTGGCAATTTTGCAGTGCAAAAAACGTTACATTCGATACAGCAAAATTATATTATTCCTCATGACGAAAACAAAGTACAGCGACACATCAAAAATTTTATACGTTGCATAATCAAAAATAAAAAGTTTGGTAAGAAGAAAGGCTACCTTTGCTGTATCAATAAAGGCGACAATCGATTTCACACCCTGCACGTCGAACACTTGCGACCTATGGATGCCACATAGAAGCAGTACAAATCTATCTTGGCGATGGTAGACGCATTTTCTAAATTTGTATGACTTCCCTACGAAGGCAACATGTTCTGAGGAGATTACCAATAAATTGCAGCTATGTGCAGAGGTTTTTGGTTATCCAAATCGCATCATAAACGATAAGGGCACAGCAAAGGTGTTTCAAGATTTTTGCGTGATAAACAATGCAGAGCACATAAGTATTAACAACGCCCAATGTGCCAATAGGCAAGGCTAAATGAAACGGGTAAAAAAGTAATATCAGTAATTTCAAAACTACCATTATAGCACAAATTTTACACCATTTGAGATTCTCTTTGGAGTCAAAATGAACGCTAATATCGACGATTCATTGCTGAAAGAACTTCATAATGAAATGCTGATTAATTATAATCAACAAAGGCAATATATACGTCAACATGTTAAGCAACAAATAGAAAAAAAGGCGCAGCAGTCGTACAAACATTAATTCGACAAGAAACGTAAGGATAAGGGCATTATGCTAAAAGCGACTTGGTTGCTATTAAGCGCATTCAGTTTGAGGCCGGTAAAAAATTTGTCAGCGAATACATTGGTCCTTCTAAAATCACTAAAGTAAAGAGAAGCGGATGGTATTATGTTTGCAAAGCTCGCGATTTTGAAGGCGTCAACCGAACCAGTACAAGCTGTGATTACATGAAACTGTGGCGTTATGCAGATACGAATAAAGGTGATTTTATATCATCTGGGTCAGATGATCAGTCGGATGGCCGAGTGTGAAAGGGCGTAGAAGGTTTTTAAGGGTTAAGATCAGCTGATACATTTACATTACTTCAATTGCATTGCTAACTGTTTCAATTTATTTATTTTTTTAAAGTAATTTGGGTTTTCTAAATTATTCAAGAAGTTACGGTGAAGTCGAAAAGTTTACTTTAAGTAAATTTATATAATTTTGAATATTGTGGAGCTACTATATTATTTGGGGTGTTCACATGTTACATACGTACATATTTTAACATAACTCTAGAAAACCATCAAATTCGTTAAAACTGTCTTTAATAATTTGTTATTTAATAGTCGATTTGTTCAAGAGATTTAAAGAAAGTTGTTTTTCTTTTCGTAAAGATCAAGAGCGACCAGAAAAGTCTTGTAAAAATCGATATACAACTTTGATGTTATTCACAACTTCGAATAAAATATGCGTAAAAATGATATGGTCACCTTATTTTCTTATTGCATAAATACAAAGAGCACTGATTAATACGTACCGTTACATAAAATACTAAAAAACTACTTAAATTTTTAAGTTGACTGCTATAAAAAAATGCTCTTTAGCATATTGATTTTCGTAAATATAGTAAAAGTAGAAACTACAGTAATTATTCCAAATGGTTTTGTTCTTTGAAAAAACATAGGCAATAAGTTTTTACGTTTCCAGCAAAGTTGTCCAAAATAGTTGAGTATTTTCCTATAGAGTAGTTTAGAACTCCGGAATTGCAATGATGTGAATAATTAAATTTTAGCTTACGTCGACTTGATAAATTTTTCCCTTTTTGCCAAAGAAATGTTTTTCATACTTAAATTTTGTGTCACATTTATTTACCGTTTTTAGTTTTATTTGTTTTCAACGAAAATAGTAAAATGTGCATTGCAAAATGAATAAAAATGATAAGGTCAGTGCATATTATTAGAGCAAAACATGACGATTTTTTTAATGTATGGGTCAATTTCAAAAAAAAAAAAAAACGCAATTTTTGTGTCCCCGCACTTTACACTACTATTTTAGGTAAAAAACAACAAAAAATAAATAAAAAATTTGAGAGTGATCAGCGAGGAATATGTAACAAAAAAACGTAATTCTCAAATTTGTATGTTTGTTTTTTTGTTTATTCAGAATGGTGTTTTGTTTCTCCCTCGGACTCCTTCCATACAAAAGCATGTGTCCCTCGTTAGAATTTTTAGTAAACAAAATTAAATAAAATTCAGAAAAAAGTAAATATGCAACATTTAATAACAGTTTTCGAATTATTGAGTTTGTTTCTTGTGTTTTCATTTGTTATAGTCGTTAAAACTAAATTAGTGCGTATTTGGTGTTGCAAAGAAAGGTTGTCCCCACAATTTGCATTGAGCGTCACTTTTTTTATAATTCAAGTAATATTACTAGTTTTCAATTTGCTTTTAAATAAAGTAAATAACGTAAGGAAAGTACAAACCTAAATTATTACAAAAGTGAAAAAACGAAAAAAAATCTTTGTAAAAAAGTGTGCATTTGCGTAGTTTTTGTAAACACCATTGTAAGGGCGCGATAAAATTTCATGAGTGTCACGCTAATTTTTTTAAAAGTGAATATATTAAATGTAAAAAATTGAAGTTGACAATCATTGTTTACATGGTTTCAACTCATTTTTTATAATTTGTGAGTTTGAGAAATAAATTGCATACGAAAAAAAACCAGAATAGGCAAATATTTCATGAGCATCACTTTTGATATATATTGCTTCATAGCTTAAAATGCTTAATTATGATTCTATTTTTTAATTTTTAAGAGTAAAACAACAAAATTAATAGCGGCTGAAAAGGCATAAAGATATCGAGAGAAAATAAAGCTCGATAAAGCGCGTATTGACGAATATAAAAGAAAGAAGAAATAAAGGTATAATCGTGGTATATTTGAGTTTAATCGTGCTTTTGCAACTTAAACCTCTGGGGGATCGGAAATTTATGCAACTGGCACAAGCTTACTTCGAAAGTGGTAAAAATTAATGAGAATAAAAAAAAAAACAAAGCCGCTTGTCATTTCATGAAGTTTATACAGATTCAGAATAAGAGTTCGAATGAAAATTTATAAATTAAATTAAGTTAAGTTATTGTTTTGCGTCAAATATTTACATATGTGTCTAAGTTTCTTCAAGAATTACTTCCTTTTTTCCATTTTTGTTAAAGACATCAAGGAATATATATATGTTTAGTTTTGTATGAAAATTTTTGTTTTTTGAAGATTTTTTGTTTTTTTTTAACTTACTTTTTGTAAAAGAATAAACTTTTTTTCGTTAAACTTTAAATTTGGCATTATTTCTTGTTTACGTGCAACAAAATCTCTTGAGCGTCACAAAATATGAGCGTCACACTTAGTTTTTTTTTTTTCCTTAAAACGCTTATAATTAATTTTTTTTTTTAAATTAATTGTTACAAGCCTATTACTCTGCAAGTAACCTCTAAGTTCAAGTCTTTTTTTTACCAAAAATTTACATATTTTCATCTTAAAATTTTAAAATAACTAGTCACTTTTAAAAAAAATTAAAAATCAAGGTGAATCGTGATTTTGTGTTTATAATAGAAAAGGTGATTTTCGCAAAAGTCAATCTTGAGAAACAAAAGAACATCGTAGTAAGCTTGAATTTTAAATATTTTTGCATTTTTAGCGATTTTTTTAAAAAAATTCAAAAAATATTGATCTTTTTGAGAGAGAGGGAAATAAAATTGAAAATTTCATTAACACTATATATATTAATTATCAATTAAACAAACAAAACGGCTAATGTATACGGGTCAATTTCAAAAAAAACGTACACATCGAGTTTTTTTTTGCTTCTTTTTAAAGTTTTTTCAATTCGCCGGTAGGAGTGGCCAATTTATGTAGAAATTGATGAAGATTCCGGTTGTACTTAAAAAAATTGACCCGTATACATTAGCCGTTTTGTTTGTTTAATTGATATGATAACACTGCTCTGCAGCAAAATCCTCCATTTAATAAAACTATGTGGACTATATGGATTTTGACGCGCTGAACTCAAATCCGTTGTCGGTTTTTTCCATCAGATCGGGATTTTTTTTTATGGGCGTGGCAAATTTTTCCCCCTAAATTAGTCAGGTACGGACACATATTTAATCCTAACTCGAGAACCAGTCATCCGATTTTCAATTTCAATTTTTCTCTATCTCTTATCGTTTTGGAGTTATTTAGAAATTAATGGAGAAAAAAATTTTTTTTCGTGCAAAATTCGAAATATTTTTCAATTTAAAAATGGAATTAAAAAAAATATAAGGCAAATATTCAACATTTCAAACTTTTTTCTGAGCGCTACTTATCTTGAAAATAAAAAAAGCCATAAACCATAAGAATCGGTAAAAAATGTAGATTTTATTGTCAATTTACCGCAGGTACCCAATATTGTAATGCAACCAGCCTTACATATGATATATGTAACATTTTGTTAAGTGAGCGGGTAATGGAACTAAAGTACAACGGTATTTTGCATAGTTCTTGGAATTAATATTTATAACAGTATTTTTTAATTACCTGTGATTTCAAATTAAGAACATGAGGGTAGATTCTGGTATTTATTGTATATATAGAAGCCAAAGGGCAATAAGTAAGTCACTTTTAATTTGAATATCGTGCGGTTAAAATCGACAACAGTCAATAGATCTTATAGTGTACTTTGCTATTGTGTTATAAAATAAAGCAATTAAAGAATCCACAAGCGCTTTATAGTACAAAATGTCAAGGATTTGTAACAAATCTCTAAATTTATTTTGTTACGTATGTGGCGATCTAACTTTAAATTCTCAACGGGAGACAATATCTTCCAAGCTTAAAGATGCTTATTGCCGTTATTTTGGGTTTCCTATCGATGATAGAGATAAAAATTGGCTGCCGAAAATATGTTGTAGTAGCTGTGGTAAGTCTTTAAGAGGTTGGTTAAAAGGAAGTCATAAGTCTTTATGAAGCCGTTTATGAAGCCAGCGATTTGGAGTGAACCACAAAATCATCAAAATGATTGCTACTTTTGCCATACTAAACTACGTGGGTTTACGAAAAAAACAAAAAATAAAGTTATATATCCAAATACTTCTTGCGTCAAACGACCAGTTTTCCAGTTTACAAGTAAATTTTTACCCCCATTGCCTCCTACAGACGATGAAGAAGATGGGCTTTCTGCAGCAACTGAATCCACTTACGCCAGCATGGGTGTTTCTTCGCATTCATTTGGAAGTCCAACGAGTACAACTTATTTTCCGATTTAAAATGATATGAATAACTTAGTACCTAAATTAGGGCTTTTAAAAAAACAAGTCTGAGCTTCTTGTATCCTAATGAAAAGAATGGAGTTTGGTGCAAAAGGACGTTAACGTCTCGTACTTTCGAAATAAAGAACAACCTTTTTAAATATATTTCAGCAAAGAGGAAGGTTTGATATTTTGCCATAATGCTGATGGACTTTTGCGACAACTGTGTTTCAGTCATAAATCTTAGGATTGGCGGCTTGTTATTAATTCATCCAAGACAAGTTTGAAAGCCGTTTTACTTCACAATGGCAACAAATTTCCATTGGTCCCACTCGCGTATGCAAGAAATATGAAAGAAAACTATTGTAGCATGAAGATGATACTACAAAAAATTTAAATATTCACATTAGTCATGGAATCTGCAGATTTTAAAGTCGTAGCAATGTTAAATGGATTGCAAAGTAGATATACTAAGTTTTATTGCTTCTTATGTGAAAGGGATAGCCGCACAAAAGAAAGACACTACAATGTTAAAGTTTGACCGAAAAGAGTAAATTTTATTCCAGGAGAAAAAAATGTAGCAGAAGAGCCTTTAAATCAAAAGGAACAAACTCTTCTCTTCATATAAAGCTAAGCCTAATGAAAAATTTTGTCAAAGCAATGAACAAGGATGGTGAAGCCTTTCTATACATTAAGAGCAAATTTCCTAGAATCAGAGATGCTAAAGTAAAAGAAGGCATATTTGTAGGTCCACGAATACGACAGCTTATGAAGGACGAGGTCTTCTTCTTTTTTTATTTTAACAATGTTTCCTAAATAAAAATTAATAATTATTAACAAAAGTTTTGTGTTATTTCAAATAAAATAGGCTGTAAATATTTTGATTTTTTATTGTAATTTGAAGTTATCTACGGGTGACAAGAAGGGTGATGCTTTAAGCGAGGCGTTGCTACAAAATTACAATCTGGCAAATTTTTTTGCTTGTGTTTGTTTTTGTTGTACGAAATTAGATAGGAGTAAAAAGTTGCCATTCATTGTTGCTACAAGTCGCTTTAGTGCGCCCACTCTGACGTTATTTACTGCATTACACATATTTGGTCAATATTGGGTACCTGCGGTAAATTGATAATAAAATCTACATGTTTTAACCGATTTTTATGGTTTATGGCTTTTTTTATTTTTAAAATAAGTAGCTCTCAGAAAAAAGTTTAAAATGTTGAATTTATGCCTTATATTTTTTTTAATTCCATTTTTAAGTTGAAAAATATTACGAATTTTGCACGAAAAATTTTTTTTCTCCATTAATTTCTAAATAACTCCAAAATGATAAGAGATAGAGAAAAATTGTATTCCACTGAAATAAAAACAATTTTGTTACACATTTTTTGGTGTTTTACTTTTGAAAATCGGATGACTGGTTCTCGAGTTAGGAGGAAATAAGTCTCCGTACCTGACTAATTTAGGGAGAAAAATTTGCCACGCCCATAAAAAAAATTCCGATCTGATGGAAAAAAACCGACAACGAATTTGAGTTCAGCGCGTCAAAATCCATATAGTCCACATAGTTTTATTAAATGGGAAGACAAAAAATTATTTTTTGCAGAGCAGTGTAATTAATATATATAGTGTTAATTAAATTTTCAATTTTATTTCCCGCAAAGCGTACAGAACTCTCACCTTCAGCTTTTCTACCGAATTAAAATTACGGGTTTCCGCATAAACTTGACACCAGAGTCTGTCTTCGGATATCCGAAAAAAAGTAAATCGAATATTTTATCTTTTTCGGTTATAAGTATAGTCATGCATGTATTATAGAAAATATCTACTTGTACATGCATGAATTGCTACGGTTACGAGTATACATTACTTATTTAAAAAAACTCTACATACTTACTACTCGGATATACGTATATGTGTGAAAACAAAATTATAAGTATTGCGAAATACTAATAAGAATTCCTTAATTCTGCTCTTTCATATTCTATCAGAAAAAAATCAAAAAGGAACATTTGGTCGGTTTTAAAACTTTTTTTATTTTTAACATATATAACATTAAAATGAATATTATTTTTTTATTTAAACGTGATAATAAGCAAGCACATAATAAAATGTATTTTTAAATATAAAAGTAACTCAACCCATATTTTTTAGTATTATGAAACAAACCCGTTATAGTTGTAATTTGTATGGCTTATCGACTTAAAAGGAAACAGTTTTATATAAAAGCAGAAAAAGTTTAGTAAAAAGTAAAGAAAATAAAAGTGAAAATTTTACTGTAAATCATTTTTATTTTGGCTGCATTTATTCTATTATTTCAATTTCCTAAAACATTTTCTAAATTAAATTGATCATTTAAGAATCTTGAAAAACTATTCCGATATTAGATTAGATATTAGTGTAATGCAGCACTCTTTATCGGTACACTCATATGCAATTTGAAATTGTATATATGTTACAATTGAATGAAATTAGAATTGGGGAATCATAGAACTTTTATCTCTATCTAGGTGATAGACACTGAGCAATGAATTCTTTAACGTCATAAACAGCGTGTCATGCGTGTTATAATTATATATTGATATTTTTCGACCATTATATATTAAATTTCGAAAATGCATTTCACTCGGCTAATATCGGAATAGTTTTTCAAGATTTTTAATGATTACAATTCAATTTAATTTTGAAAATGTTTTAGGAAATTAAAATAATAGAATAAATGAACTTGAAACAAAATAATTTACAGTATAATTTAATTTATAATTTATTTCGAATAAAATATTGATGTATAGTGAAAATTTCAGTTTATTTGATATTGGCAACGGATATACGGATAACGAATTTGAAAGAAATCGATTCAATAATTGAATTTTGATTTTCCTTGAATATATCAAAGTAGAATTGCCATTGTCATAATTTTACCATAAGGAAACTTAAAAAATCTAGTTATTTTTGTTGAATTTATTACAGATTCCTTTAACTTAAGTACGTATATACAATTTTTATACCCGCCACCAAAAAAATGGTGGGGGTATATTCATTTTGTCATTCCGTTTGTAACACATCGAAATATCCATTTTAGACCCCATAAAGTATATATATTCTGAATCAGGGTTTGATTTGATAACGATCTAGCTATGTCCGTCCGTCTGTCTGTTAAAAGCACGATAGAGGTCGCACGGAAAAGGCTAGGGGGCTCAAATTTTGCCAGAATCTTTCTTATAGACAAGGTTTGTTTGGTATTGAAAATAGGCTAAATCGGAATTTTAGGAAGAGAGTTATAGCTCGTAAAGCAAGAGTAGGTAGAAAAAACCGTGTCCTTCGAACATCGAATAAAATGCAATTGTGTCCAAACGCATTAACATACATTCATGAAACTTCGAATATATATTTCTCGAGTCAAAACAATATCTCTCCCCATCTATGCATTAGGAAAGGAGTTATAGATAAAAATGTACGAAAATTTATACCGCGCAGTGTATTTTTCAGTATATTTTAAATTTGAAACCTAATAAAACGGACAAAATTAGATGTACGATTTTGAAATTTCGCACACTTTGTTTTTTGGTGAGGGACTTTTCTGCAACGGAAAATTAATGTGCCACGCCTACCTCCCATATAACGTTTTAACTGAAATTCATATAATTTCTCTATTAATAAAGATTTTGGAATAATAAAGTACTATATGGAAACATCTAGCTTGTACTCATTAGCAAAAACAACTTTGACACGCCTACTATAACGCCCACTTTTACGTTATCTACCGTTAATGAAATTCAAAAGCTCATAAAACCGCCAAAATTAGAGGTATGATGATAAAATTTGCTACTTATATCCCCCTAGGTAATATCATTACTGTGCCAAAAAATTGAAGTGCCACGCCCACTTTTACGCCCACCTCCCATATAACGTTTTACCTAAAATTTATATAATTTCTCTATTAATAAAGATTTTTGAATAATAAAGGACTATATTGAAATATCTAAGTTGTACTCATGAGCAAAAACAACTTTGACACGCCTACTATAACGCCCACTTTTCACGTTATCTACCGATAATGAAATTTAAAAGCTAATAAAACCGCTAAAATTAGAGGTATTATGATAAAATTTGCAACGTATATCCCCCTAGGCAATGTCATTATTGTGCCAAAAAATAAAGGTATCACGCCCACTTTTACGCCCACCTCCCATATAACGTTTTACCTAAAATTCATATAATTTATCTATTAATAAAGATTATGGAATAATAAAAGGCTATATTGAAATATCTAAATGTACTCATTCGCAAAAACAACTTTGACACGCCTACTATAACGCCCACTTTTCATGTATCTACCGTTAATGAAATTTAGAAGCTTATAAAACCGCCAAAATTAGAGGTATGATGATCAAATTTGCTATGTATATCCTTCTAGGCAATGTCATTACTACGCCAGAAAATTAAGGTGCCACGCCCTTTTTTACACCCACCTCCCATATAACGATTTAACTGAAATTCATATAATTTCTCTATTAATAAAGATTATGGGAAAATAAAGGGCTATATTGAAATATATTAGTTGTATTTAATAGCAAAAACTTTATTGACACGCCTACTTTAACGCCCACTATCACTAAAAGACTAAATTTACGAAAAGATTTAAACAATTTAAAAGCTCATAAAACCGACAAATTAAATGTATGATGATGAAATTTGCCAAATATATCCTTCTAATCAATGTAATTGTTGTGCCAAAAAGTTTAGGTGATACGCCCACTTTAACGCCTACGTCCCATATAACGGTTTATCTTAATTTCATGTAATTTCTCTATTGACAAAGTTTTTGGGAAAATAAAGGACTATATTGAATTATCTAAGTTGTATTTATTAGCAGAAACTTTATTGACACGCCTACTTCAACGCTCACTTTCATTAAAAGACTACATTTACAAAAGCATTTTAGTAGCATATCGAAGTTATAAAGGGTGGTTAAATTTTATGGGTCGATGTTGAATTTAAATAAAACACAAATTATTTAGGAAATTATTTTTTATTTTTGTAATGATAATATTTGTATGGTTCAATTATGTATTTAACAAAATATCGTCCAAATGGACCCCCCCCCCATCCTTGGCACCACTCCTCTATCTGATGGTCCAAATTTTCAATGAAAATGGTGATGCTCAATTGTTGGGCATAGGTTAGGTAGAACAGGCAGCTGTTGTACAGCTCACTTGGGTCCATTATATTGATCCCTTTGTGATACCTGAATAGAAAAGTAAGAATAGAATAGAAAAGAAGCAGACAAGTCCAGAGTCTCCGGCGGGAATCGAACCCGCAACCCCTAAGCTAGCAGAACAGCACACTGCTGACTAGTCCATCGGGGCACGGTGATGACTCTTTTGCCACACTATCGCAAAAAACAGCAATGGTTCCCATTAAACGAACTAATGAGGCATTCACAGATTTTCTAACATTTTATACAGACCTGTTTTGCAGAAATTTAAATATTTTTGCAATTCTCCCGATTGTGAACGAATTTTAACGATTATGTTGATCAAAAGAATTACGAAGTGCACAAAATGCATTTTGGTTTGAACGCCCATTTTTATAAAAAACCTGAATAACTTTAAAGCGTTGCTCATTTGCGGATCTTTCCACGGATTAAATTGAGTAAGTTTGTGATTGAGAAATGTCAAATGAAATGCAGAAAACAAATTTAAAGACTAGGTGTAGTTCACCTTCAACATGGGCCCTTAAAATTTAACCACCCTCTACAAAGAAAGTGATACCAATTTTATTATAAAGAGATTATTCCATAGCGATTAACAAAATAATACATATTGTGCGAAAAGCCGGGACACGTATAACTTATTTTTTACGGATATAACTTTCCCCGATATTTTGAACCCATCCCGATCACTGACCCCTACCATTTGTCGCACAGTGTACAGATTATCAACCGTTGGTCCGAATTTTTCATCAGAACGGCAAGCTACCCCAAATGACTTTTTCGCGGGACTTTTTCGTCGGACCAACTTCATCCTCCAGTTTGGCTCATAAACTTTCTTCTGTTATTTACAAACTTTTTAACGCCGCATTTAAGATCTATCCAACACTAAAAAATTATTATTATTTTTGATAAACATATGAACACAAATAAATTAACTTACCTTTTTCCACTGCTCTACCGTTTTTCCGCTGCCACCCAAAGAGTTTAAGGACGTCTTAAGTGCATCCCATTGCTCTTTATACTTAAAATTAAGGTTGACGCCATTAAATCGACCTCTAGCAAATTCCAAGTTTGCGGCCATGTATTCCACCAGCCTTTGCTTTTGCAATTTTGAAATTCGTTAAATTTTCTGAAATTTATACGTAAGTAAGTACACTTTTTAATAAATATCTTGCAATTATTAAGATATGTGTTTAATAAGCTTACCTTTGCTTCACTTTTTTGTTAAATTTTTTTATTAATATTTTTTTCTTTTGAAATACACTATTTCCGCGCTGCTTTTAAATGTAAAATGATTTGACAAATCAAGTGTGAAGTTTCTTACAAAATTTTAATACAGAAACACAATTTCTCACATATTTCCAAAATTTACGTCAAAAAAGCTCATTTGACAGATAATTCCCACACGGTCAAAGTACAGAAACACCTGTGTGAGAAATGTGACATTTTGTTCAATTCCCATCGGTTTTGGGTTCAATTCCTTTGTTTCATGTGAAAAGTTTTTCAATACGAGAGTTACAGAAACGAGGCACAGATTGTAATTTTGTAGCAACGCCTCGCTTAAAGCAACCACCCTGTAGATAACTTCAAATTTCAATAAAAAATTAAAATATTTACAGCCTATATATTTTTTTTATTCAAAATAACACAAAATTTTTGTTAATAATTATTAATTTTTATTTAGGAAACATTGTTAAAATAAAAAAGTAGCTTAAGCTGTTCCGTTGTATACGGAGATTCAACTTTAGTTTTCTTTAATTAATTTTTATTTTTTTTTATTAATATTATCAGTTTGAGATTCTTGCCAAATCGACCAACAAAAATCTGCAAGCATTCCTTCCTATGGGTTTCCATTATAACACTTCTCTATATGTAACATATCTTGATGGAAGTTTTCACCATGTTCGTCTGATACAGCACCAAGATTATCCGGAAAAAATTCAAAAAATTAATTTTAAGGGACATAGTACACTTTAGAGCTTTGTAGGCAGAAAGTAGTTCTTCGATGATTTCATGGTTGTTTTCAGCTTTTCTGTTTCCCAAAAAATTGTGGCACACATTTACAAAAGCTGTCCATGCTCTTTCTTCCACATCATTCAATTTCGTTCTAAAGACCTTGTCCTTCATAAGCTGTCGTATTTGTGGACCTACAAATATGCCTTCTTTTACTTTAGCATCGCTAATTCTAGGAAATTTGCTCTTAATGTATAGAAAGCCTTCACCGTGCTTGTTCATTGATTTGACAAAATTTTTTCATAAGGCCTAGCTTTATATGAATTAAAAGCTCTTCTGCTACATTTTTTTCTAATAACACTGCTCTACAAAGTCATTTTTTGTCTTCCCGTTAATTAAAACTATGTGGACTATATGGATTTTGATGCGCTGAACTCAAATCCGTTGTCGGTTTTTTTCCATCAGATCGGGATTTTTTTATGGGCGTGGCAAATTTTTTCCCCTAAATTAGGCAGGTACGGACACATATTTCATCCTTACTCGAGAACCAGTCACACGATTTTCAAAACTTAAACACCAGAAGATGTGTAACAAAATTGTATTTATTTTAGTCGAATAGAATTTTTCTCTATCTCTTATCGTTTTGGAATTATTCAAAAATTAATGGAGAAAAAATTTTTTTTTCGTGCAAAATTCGTAATATTTTTCAATTTAAAAATGGAATTAAGAAAAATATAAAGCAAATATTCAACATTTTAAACTTTTTTCTGAGAGCTACCAAAAAACGAACGGCTGAAACCTCAATATTGTAAAGGCACCGGAAAACATGGTGGAGGCTCAATAATGGTGTGGGGCTGCTTATGCTGGAGTTGGACCGATTCATCAAATATCAGAAAAAATGGATCGATTTGTTTATAAAAATGTATTATAAAACGTAATGTTGCCTTATGCGGAAGAAAATATGCCTTTGATTTGGGGTTTTCAACGTGATAATGATCCCAAACATGCTTCAAAATTTGACAGAGAATGGTTGGGTGAATCAAAAGTGAGAGTTCTCGGGTGGCCAACTCAATCGCCTGACCTAAACCCTATAGAAAACCTATGGAGCATCGTAGATCGCAAGATAAAAAGGGATTCTAACACAAACAAACACTCTATTTTTGACCGCATTCAGGAGGCATGGTTCAGCATTCCTAGAGGTCAAACTGAACGGCTTATTGATTCAATGCCCCGCTGATGTGCTGCCATCATCAAAAATAAAGGTTACGCCATCGATTACTGATTTTATTTTCAAGTTTTGTGACAAAAATACAGAAGTTGCTTTAGTTTTGACCAGTCATATTTTATAGTTTTTTTGTTATTTTGAAAAAAAAAAAAATATTTTAAAACAATGAATTATAATTTCTTTATACCTATGTTTTAAGGAATAAATTATCAATAATTTAAAAGAAAAATTTTTCGTCTAAGTTTTTTTAAGAGCACTAATTTCCAATTATTTTGAAGTGTGATATGAGTTGCTTTAGTTTTGGCCACCAGTGTATGTAACATTTCGTTAGGTGAGCAGGTAATGGAATTAATGTAGTGCATCTATACTTAGTTAAGGCACTGTAGTAATATAAGACTTATTCTAAGTTAAAATGGCATTGAACTTGAAATTCAATTCATTTTTGTTTACAATAAGTATTCTTATACTACATTTACACCTACACAAAATCTAGTACTTAAGGGATTTTGAGCGAAATCTACCAGATTTCCTATACAAAATGAAATCTACTTCGCCACTAGATTTTGGCAAAATCTACCTTAAATCTAGTACTACTTCGTGATGCAACTGTTGTTTTTATTAAATTGTACTAAAATTTACTACGCTGTACACAAGAAAAATTCAATCATAATATATAAGGTGGTTGCAATTGCACAAGTACTTTATTGTTTACATTTTTTTATATGGTTTTTGAATTTTGGAGAAGTAGAGCATAGAGAGCCTCTCAGACCACCTTGTAAATAAGTATATTGTTTTGAAAACGAAATCTTGCAAAATGTCAAAAAACAGTGGTATAAACGGTTTAGATTTTAATAAAGATTTTAAATCAAATCTACTAGATTTCGCTTAGGTGTAAATGTAGTATTAATGAATTAAAATTATAATTTTGTTTTGTTTTTGTTGTGTTTGTTGTGAACTGTTGTGATAGAAATAATGTAATATGATTTTTGTATTGAATGTTTGCGTATTAATTGTTTTCACGTGCAACAAATATTTGGTAGCTAAAAGAAAAGAATTGTCAACATTGCAAATTAACGTGGGAACAGCCAATTCAATATTGATTTGTTGCTGTGCCATATTAATGCTGACCATACAATAAATTAGTATATAAGTTGTAAATTTTTGAAAATAAAATTAGAATTTATCGAACAGCTAAAAACTAAACAGCTTTTTTTAAATTCTCAGTTAAATCGGCACTGTTGGGTGCTGAAGTAAAACGGCTGCAGAGCTTAGTAAATACTGAACCTTACCTTCCTCCTTAAAATATAATACCATCACATGGCGATCCTGCGAATCTAAATAGAACTCAAACTTTTTGAGGATCTTGCTAATCTAAATAGAGGTCAAATTTTTTGAGGATCCTGCCAATCTAAATTGAACTTAAATTTTTTTGAGGATCTTTCCAGTTTAAATATTTAGACCTCAAACAGAATTGACATTTTTTTGAAGATCCTGGCGATCTGAATCTTGATTTTTACAAGGTTTGAATATATTTTGAAAATTAAATGACTCAAAAGGAGGTATATGAAATATTCGAAAAGTGGGAATAATTTCTGAATGAGGAATACGTTCCAGAAGGAAAAATAATTGAGGAAACACCCACATATACACCTACACCAAAGTCTGCTAAGCCAATCACTATAGAGCAATATCAGGCCAGACAGAGGAACCAAAAACAAAAATTGCAAGATTTTAGAAACCAAATAACAGAAATAAAAAAGAAAAAGAAAGGAAAAAAGCTAAAATTTCAAAAAGCCTGCAAGGACCTGCAGCGCATTATCAGCATCAGTGAGGGAAAGCAGAAACAAAGATTAATCCAACAGCTAATAGAACTTAGAAATACCGGTTGGAGAAACCAATAGATATATACAAAAAAATATAATAAATAATAATAAAAAATTTTCTGATATGTAATGTAAAATTAAATTGCACTTTAATATTTTTATATATATTTTATATTGTATAGAAAGATAAATAAGAAGATTTTGACATAGGTAATGAATACAGAACTGCATACCTTTCAGATAACAGAACAGGATAGAACAGAGAATACTTTGAAACAAATTGAGATCGAAATGGGTATTGCAGACGCAAAAGTAGAGGGCCATGCAATTGCCAACGCTACAAATGCGAATAAGATAACTATAGACCAGGAAATAATAATAATTCTATTAGTAATTTTTGTAGTAGTAGTAATATTCAAGTTTTTACAACATTATATAAAAAAACAGGTCATAAGAAACTCTGTACAAAATGCATAAATAATGAAAGAAAAGGAAAAGAAAATTTTTTTAATTTTGATCAATGGAGCAGATTTTTGAAGAACTAGAAAGATTAATTGTAAACGCTAGGAAATCGATAGCGAAAAAATATACGAAGGAAACTATACAGGAAAAACTTAACTTGATAGAACAGTTACGTGGGAAATTCGGGGAACTTGTAGGACATTTAGCAACCCCCTTAAGGGACGAAAAAGTTATTCAATTTACAGACTTGAAGAAAACAGCAATTCGCTTATTGACAGAACATAAAGAGGAAAAATTGAGAATAGAGGAAAAAGTTGAGAATCCTAAAATAATGTCGAACTTTGATAGTAAAAAGGCTTCGGAAACAATATCAGTTTTTGACGGAAAGCCTAAACATATTGATATTTTCCTTTCAATGATAGAAATGGTTTATTCTGAACTTCATGAGCAAGGAAGAAAGATTTTGATGAAATATATATTGGCAATAAAGTTAGTAGACAAAGTCAGGGACATCTTGATTATACAGAACACGCCTGAGACTTTCGAGGAGTTGAATACAGTTTTGACAAAACATTTCGAATCAGAGAGAACGACAAACAGCATACACTATTAGTTAGGGAATACAAGACAAAAGGGAAATGTACTTAATTACAGAGAACAGATTAACACTTTGATAGCGGACTTGACATTGGTACAGATTTCGGAACTAGAGTACAGTTCGGATTGGATAGCTCGATCCACGATTAGGACTATGAATGGGAAACTAGCTTTAGAAAATTTACCGTAATCACTGACCATAGACCTCTTATTGCTTTATTTACACATAAAAACCCGTCTTCAAAATTAACCAGAATTAGAGTAGAACTATCGGATTATGACTTTGATATAAAGTATAAAAAAGGAGCGAATAATACGAACGCAGACGCTCTATCACGCATAGACATAAATTCACAAATATCAAGAGACATGATTCCGACCTATGTTGATGAAAAAGAAAAGAAAACCTTGACAATAACACGAAGTATGAAAAATAAAAGTGGTGATGAAGAGAAAGATATATATGATAAAAATAATAATAGAAAGAACGTTCATAGAGAAGAAAATTTTATAAAAGACTGCATATCTCAAAAGGAGACTGATCACCTCCAGATGTGGGAATGTACGACAATAAATTATATTAAGGGTACGCAAAAGATTGAGTTTATATATGATAATAAGCTGCAGCAAGAATTGAGAAAAGAATCAAAAGAGGAAAAGATAAAAAATTTCAATGTAACATAAGCATGCAATACAGTTTAAAAGTAAAAAAAAAAAATTTATATATATATGTATATCATGTTTAAAATACTTATACAACTATAATTATAGATACATAAGCCTTAATCATTAAATTTTTGCTAAATCCTGTTTCATTCTTAATAATACCCAAACCTAAAAGGGTAAGGGTGTAGTGCATCTATACTTAGTTAAGGCACTGTAGTAATATAAGACTTATGTATATTTACTCTAAGTTAAAATGGCATTGAACTTGAAATTCAATTCATTTTTGTTTACAATAAGTATTCTTAATGAATTAAAATTATAATTTTGTTTTGTTTGTTTGGTCAGCATAAATGAACATTAAAACTTTTTGTTGTGAACTGTTGTGATAGGAATAATATAATATGATTTTTGTATTGAATGTTTGCGTATTAATTGTTTTCACGTGCAACAAATATTTGGTAGCTAAAAGAAAAGAATTGTCAACATTGCAAATTCCCGTGGGAACAGCCAATTCAATATTGATTTGTTGCTGTGCCATATTAATGCTGACCATACAATAAATTAGTATATAAGTTGTAAATTTTTGAAAATAAAATTAGAATTTATCGAACATCTAAAAACTACACAGCTTTTTTTAAATTCTCAGTTAAATCGGCACTGTTGGGTGCTGAAGTAAAACGGCTGCAGAGCTTAGTAAATACTGAACCTTACCTTCCTCCTTAAGATATAATACCATCACACTAAAGTACAACGCAATTTTGCATAGTTCTTGGAATTAAAATTTATAACAGTATTTTTCAATTACCTGTAATTTCAAATTAAGAACATTAGGGAAGATTCTAGAATTTATTGTATGTATAGAAGCTGATGGACAATAAGTGAGTCACTTTTAGTTTGAATATCGTGCGGTTAAAATCGGCAACAGTAAATAGATCTTATAGTGTACTTTGTTATTGTGTAAAGAAATAAAGCAATTAAAGAATCCACAAACGCTTTTATATTACAAAATGTCAAGGATTTGTAACAAATATCCAAATTTATTTTGTTACGTATGTGGCGATCAACTTTAAATACTCAACGGTTGACAATATCTTCCAAGATTAAAAAAACTTATCGCCGTTATTTTGGGTTTCTTATCGATGATAAAGATAAAAATTGGCTGCCATAAATGTGTTGTAGAAGCTGTGCAAGTTCTTTAAGAGGTTGTTTAAAAGGAAGTCATAAGTCTTTGCCGTTTATGAAGCCAGCGATTTGGAGTGAACCACAAAATCATCAAAATGATTGCTACTTTTGACTTACTAAAACACGGGGGTTTACAAAAAAAAAACAAAAATTAAGTTATATATCCAAGTAATTTATGCGTCAAACGACCAGTTTACAAGTAAATTTTTACCTCCATTGCCTCCTACAGACGATGAAGAAGATGGGGTTTCTGCAGCAACTGAATCCAGCATGGATGTTTCTTCGCATTTATTTCGAAGCCCAACGAGTAAACCTTATTTTGCGAATTAAACTGATATGAACAACTTAGGTCGTAAATTAGGGCTATCAAAAAATAAGTCTGAGCTTCTTGCATCCCAATTAAAATAATAGAATTTGGTGCAAAAGGATGTTAACGTCTCGTACTATCGAAAAAAATAACAACCTTTTTTGAGTTATTTCAGCAGAGAATAAGGTTTGGTATTTTGTGATAATGCTGATGGACTTTTGCGACAACTGTGTTTCAGTCATAAATCTGAGGATTGGCAGCTTTTTATTGATTCATCCAAGACAAGTTTGAAAGCCGTTTTACTTCACAATGGCAACAAATTTTCATCGGCCCCACTCGCGTATGCAAGAAATATGAAAGAAAATATTGCAGCATGAATATGAAAATACCAAAAGTGTGGAATGTGCAGATTTGAAAGTAGTAGCAATGTTAATTGGATTGCAAAGTGGATATACTAAGTTTTGTTGCTTTTTATGTGAATGAGATAGTCGCGCAAAAGAAAGACACTACAATGTTAAAGTTTGACCGAAAAGAGTAAATTTTATTCCAGGAGAAAAAAAGGTAGCAGAAGAGCCTTTAAATCAAAAAGAACAAACTTTTCTGCCTCCACTTCATATAAAGCTAGGCCTAATGAAAAATTTTGTCAAAGCAATGAACAAGGACGGTGAAGGCTTTCTATACATTAAGACCAAATTTCCTAGAATCAGAGATGCTAAAGTAAAAGAAGGCATATTTGTAGGTCCACAAATACGACAGCTTATGAAGGACGAGGTCTTCAGAACGAAATTGAATGATGTAGAAGAAAGAACATGGACAGCTTAAGCTATTTTTTTATTTTAACAATGTTTCCTAAATAAAAATTAATAATTTTTAACAAAAACTTTGAGTTAATATAAATAAAATAGGCCGTAAATATTTTAATTTTTTATTGTAATTTGAAGTTATCTACGGGTGACGACAGGGTGGGTGCTTTATGCGAGGCATTGCTACAAAATAACAATCTGGCAATTTATTTGCTTGTATTTGTTTTTCCTGTACGAAAATAGATAGAAGTAAATAGTTGCCATTCATTGTTGCTACAAGGCGCTTTAGTGCGCCTACTCTACGTTGTTTGCTGCATTACACATAATTGGTCAATATTGGGTACCTGCGGTAAATAGACAATAAAATTACATTTTTTAACCGATTTTTATGGTTTATGGTTTTTTTTATTTCTAAGATAAGTAGCTTTCAGAAAAAAGTTTAAAATATTGTTTTAACTCCATTTTTAAATTGAAAAATATTACGAATTTTGTACGAAAAATTTTTTTTCTCTATTAATTTTTGAATAGTTCCAAAACGATAAGAGATAGAGAAAAATTCTACTTGACTGAAATAAATACAATTTTGTTACACATCTTCTAGTGTTTTATTTTTGAAAATCGGATGACTGGTTTCGAGTTAGGATGAAATATGTGTCCGTACCTGACTAATTTAGGGGAAAAAATTTGCCACCCCCATAAAAAAAATCCAGATCTGATGGAAAAAAACCGACAACGGATTTGAGTTCAGCGCATCAAAATACATATGGTCCACATAGTTTTATTTAATGGAGGATTTTGCTGCTGAGCAGTGTATTCGATCCTAAATATATATATTTTTATTATTAATATCATCTGGTCATATCACCTTTTTTAATTTCAAATTATAATTCTATTAATATGAAAATTGGTATCAAGGAAAACTTCATCAGGATCAGAATAAATGTGAAATTAAAAGTTTTTGTATATCAATATTTTTTTTACTTTTGCTTTTTACGTGCATCTCTATACAAACTGAAAAAGTTTAATATTCTAGAGTATTTTTTAGTAATTTTAATACATTTGATCAATTGAAAACCTTGCTTACATATTGAAATGCCTTGTCAATATAATTTTATATAAAGTTATGGCTTTATGTTTGTTTAACCATACAATGTATCAAAAAGAGATATGTTTAAGTTATAACTAATACTAATATAAATATAAAATCCAGTAATAAACAGTTTTTAAACGGTTGCTGGTAAAAAATAATAGTAGTGGGAACCTTTATAACAAAAGCATTGTCTATTAAGGCCAGCTTAGACTATAATACAAGTCGTACGACTTCAATTAGATTTTGTAGAAGCAAAATGTGATGAAATGCTATCCGTACACAAGAAGTAGAATCAAAGTAGAATGATTTAGAAAAATAAACAAACTAAGAAACTTATAAACACAACAAATTATAATCACGAGTACAAAAAATAAAAAAATCTACTTTTATATTAAATAAGGTGTTTTGCATTTTGTACAAAGATAAAATTATAGTTTTGTTCTTTTTATTTTGTTTTTGATTGTGTTTGATGAATAAAAGATTTTATGGTGTTTGTCGTTCTACAAAAACTACAGAAAAAAATATTTTCTTCTATACTGTGTGTGTTTTTGTAATAGTTGTATAAATACCAGCACACCCTTAATGTGTTTGCCAATTAAAATATCCCTCTGATCTAATGAAATGTTCCATTTTTAAAACGATTTATAAAATGAAAAAATACGGTCCGCTTGTCAAATTTTCGTCCGTATTTTCTCTAATGTTTTCTTCTATTGGTTACAATTTGCTTTTACACTATTCTACTTTGATCATTCTAAACGAATTTTTGACATGTCGTATGACATGTCAAAAATAGTCTAGATAGATAGATAGATAGTCTACACTAGCCTTTATTAATACTTATTATTTTCCTAATTTAAAGTTTTAATAAATTTTTTCACATTTTGGTTGCGTTGTTTCGTAAGAAATTTACCTTGAAATAATTGTTCTTTACTTGAATTTAGTATTTTATCTCTAATAAGAAAACGAAAACGCACTAAATAAATTAAAGAATCGCACCGAACACTGACTAATATTTTGCGCGACAAAAATTGTAAAAAGCACTAATAACATTGTATAATGCCAAAGTTGACCACGCTATAGAGAAACACAACAAACAGAGTGTCATTATTTTTGATATCATATCCACTACTTCACCATTTGTCTATCTTCTTTCTTTCTTCTATTCTTATTCTAATCTGTTCTTTATTTTTTATTTCAAGGCGTCACAATGGACCGTTTTGGTCTCTGGGTGAGGGTAACTTCGCACCGGCTTTTCTTACCTACCTACCCATTCATAAGTTAATAAACATAACTTATTTTTTTGATTATTTTTCCGCAGGAATAAAAACGTTAGGCTGTTTTTGTTTTTTTGGAAGAAAAACAAACAAAAATTATTTAAGTTTCTCTTGAGGGATCTAAAAAATCTCAATTATTACAATTCAGCTAAAACTAACAAATATTTCTTAAAATATGTTTTCTTATATAATATTTTAATGTAAATGCCGCATGTTCGCTGGGTTATTATTGCTGAAAAAAAAACAATTATGCCCGGCATAACAGGAGTCGGTGTTTTATTAACCCCTAAATGAAAAATCATGAAAATATTTTCTCTTCATAATTCATCTGGCAACCACGGATGCCAGTTTTATTTAACTGGATTTTCACACAGTGAAAAAGGGTATATATAGGTTTGTCATACCGTGTGAAATTTCTACAATTTTTATTTCCGACCCCATAAAGTATATATTTTCTGAAAGCTTATGAATAGGGGAGTCGATTAAGCTCTGTCAGTCTGTCCGTGTGTATGTTGAAATCAACTTTTTGAAGCCCCCCGACATAGGTTGGACCCGGGTAAGGTATTAAAATATCAGAAATATTCGGGAGTATATCGGTATTGAAAATCAGAAACATCGGTACATAAACAACTGAGATATGAGCAAAAAACCCACGACCACCTCGATTTTTTTTTTCACAAAAACAACATTACAACAACAACATACATACATACAAACGTGTATACTGGTTAGAGAAAACGTGGCATCGAATCCCAGCTGAGCCAAAAAAATTTTTTTTTTAATTTTTTTTTTATTTTTTATTTAATATATTTATATTTTTATTATTATTTTTTTTTTAAATTTTTTTTTTTTAATTTTTTTTTTATTTTTTGTTTGTTTTATATATTTTATATATATAATAATTTTTTTTTTTAAATTTTTTTTTATTTTATTTTTTTTTGTTTTTTTAACATACATACGTGAATTTATAAGTTTACAATGGGATGTTTTTATATATGTATGTTTTTATATGTATGTTCATATGGGATGAATGGTGACACAAACTACTGTTATTGCATGACTACACGTTGTGAAGGGTATATAAGATTCGGCACGGCCGAATATAGCGCTCTTACTTGTTATATATGTATGTTTTTTAAATGTATGTACGTATTTCATATGGGATGATTGGTGATACAAACTACTGTTATTGCATGACTACATGTTGTGAAGGGTATATAAGCTTCGGCACGGTCGAATATGGCACTCTTACTTGTTTTTAATTTGTGTATTTGTTTGTTCTGTTTAAGTTGTAGAACAATTTTTTTACTGGTAAAAATAAAATAATTCGCCAATAAACATTTTTATTACAAATCATATTTCTATTTAAAGATCTTATTTTTTATAAAAGTTACATGTTAATAGTTCATCATTTAAACGTGAAGCATGAGAATATAGTAGATACATTTTAATGTCAATGGAAAATATTTGGTATAATGAAGAACGCAAACGCTGTAAACAAAGTGTAAAAATACTTAAAATTTTGATATCTAGAGACATATCTTCTAAATAAAAGTTGAGCAGTACATAAGTATGTACATTTCAATCATATTAATACTTATATAGAAAATGAATTATGATTAGGGCTTGGGATTTCCCGGTCTTTTTACTTTCCCGGGAAACGGGAATTAAAAAATCGTCTTCCCGGGATTCCCGAAAATAATATTTCTTTTAAAATAAATAATGTTTGTTACCTTTAACATCACGATTTGGTTAATAACTCATTGTTTTAGTAGTAGTTTATTTTCCAATAGAGTCCTATTGTGTCAGCATTACATCTTCCGAAAATATAAACTTAACCCAAATTATAAAAATAATTATTGCCATGTAAACAGATACTTTTTTTGAGCAACACTACTCCACTCGTCTAATACAAGAAAAAACCACAAATTGTCACAAATTTGACTCGATATTGTTTTCACCATCGTATTTTTAACGGCGTTGTAATATTTTATTACAGTGTTTTTAACATCAGTTTAATTTTGGTAATGTCATATTTTTACTGAAAAAATTTTGACGAATAAAAGAACTTTGTGTAATTGTTCGAATAAATATTCCATCGACTGCTGTCATTTTTGAAACAATTTCTGGTAATGTTTGGGTGTCTACAAACCTTTTAATGGTGGAATTATTTTTTTACTTGGTGCAGGTGTTGAAGAATCGTTTTCAAATTTTATTTTATGAACCAAAAGAAGGTGCCGTATGAGACCACTAGTACTACCGCCCTTGGACATTAGCCTTTTTGGGAAAATATTACATTGTGCTGCGTTGTCTACTTTTTGAAAATAGTTCCAGACTTCAGATATTTTGCTTCTAAACAAAGTAAATTTTATTTATTAAAAAAATTCAATCATAAATAAAAAAAAAAATTATACTTACAAATTCTGTGACCACTTTTAAAAACAATTTGTACATACCAGCCATCAGTTTATGAGAAGTTTATAAACAAAAATTCTGATTCCACCTTTCTGCATCGAAAGCTTTTACCACTATATGCTTCACACACGTTAAAAGATATTAACAAATGGTATTATATTAAGCAAGAATTAGCGAAATATTTAATTGAAAAACAAAAATCATCAAATGAGATCATAAGTTCTAAATATAACAATTTACGTGATAATGAAACTCAGACAAGAAAAACATACAAAAAGCATATTGAAACTCAAACAATGCAATCA
Organism: Phyto melanocephala; assembly: GCA_941918925.1. Lineage (NCBI taxonomy): Eukaryota > Metazoa > Arthropoda > Insecta > Diptera > Rhinophoridae > Phyto > Phyto melanocephala. The sequence continues at coordinate 48,026,061 of OW799237.1, forward strand.
AAGCAAAGTAGTGTTGGAACACAATGTAATATAAACTTGCCAGAGGATATTTATACTTACGATCACGATGATCAAATTGATATGGATACAACAGTACAAAAAATAAATCCCTCTTCTGCATCTTCAGTAGCTAAACGACTAAAAAATTTTTCAAATAGTGGAACACCAAAAATTAGAATATTATCAAAGGAAGAAAATCATACAAAATTGAAGCAATCAACTTTACCGTATCAGTATTCCCCACGAGTAACTAGAAATCGTAAAAAGTTAGATTATGAAACTGAAAATGTACAATGGCAAAATATTTAGAAAATAAAACACATTTAATAATTGAAAATATAAAGTTTGTTTATTATTGATAAAAAAATATAATTTCTTAAAATAAATAATTGCAATAGTTATAGTTTGTTTACATAAAAGTTTAATGTATTTAGAATTAATATACAACAATTATTATGGAATTTGTATATTTTAATATTCTATTTCCATTAGAAATTTATCTAAACTATCATCATTATTAAAGCTGTCTATAATATAATTTTGATCTACAAATTCTACTTCATTATCATTTATTTTACAGATATCTTTATCATTATTGTATTCTATATCCATTAAATAATAATCATCACTATCATTATTAATAAATTTTTCTTTATAGTGACCCCAAGCTAGGGTATTAATGTTATTCACACATATAAATCTTTTATTATCTAAATAGCTTAAGGATATCTTGTTAATAAGGGATGTATATACAGTGTGTAGTTTTGATTTAAAAATATACATATTTCTATAGTAAATTTTTTTATTATATAAGCAATTTTTGTAGTCAGAAAGACTTAGTTTTTTTGTTACGTTCACTTTGACACCCTTAGCTTTTTTAACTTCTTCCATATTTTCTGTTTTAAACGAATACATTTTCGCTCTCAACCCAACAAACTCTTTCATTATCTTCCCAAAATTTTCATCTTTCATCATACCTAAGACCTTTTTGTTTTTTTGTGGAATATCAAATTGATTATTAGCCTCATATTCAGATGTGTCAAACCTATCTTCAATATCTTTTTTAATGTCTTCGTAAAAGTCATCCGTTTCTATTGTGTATATAAATGAATCTGTATCCATATAATTAAGTTCAACTTTAGTTTTATATTTAGGTATCATATATTCATAATGGAAATCATACATCTTCCATTTTGAAAGTTCTAAAATTGTAAAACCTAAATAAATTGGCTTATTATAGTATGAGTAAGTTCTATTTAATTCAACCGCGATCATATTTTCTTCAATTATATTACAAGAATTAAATTCTGGCTTAGCAATGAGGGCACGTGCTCCAAGTTTTTTACCAATACTTTCCCATTTATTCACAATTTTAATATCTTTACGTTTGTCAACGTTTTCCATTGTTTTACCGTAAACAGCATTGTTTAATAATTTAAAAAAATTTTTTTCAAATGAGTTTTTCGCATTAGTTCTATGAAAGTTATTCAAGGAAATATATTTCTTTAACCAATTGGATTGTCGAAACTTTAATATTCTATGAATTTTGGCTAACTTTAAACCATGTTTTAAACATTGCTGCAAATTTTTATAATGAATTATATATTCATATTTATTATGTAGATCAACAATCAATTTTGTTTCTTTTGACTCGGGAGGTTTTTTATTTTCACAACAGAATGGTAGATTATTATGAATGTCATGGATTTCAACTGGATATATCAGATCAACTTCTAATATATATCCAACACTTGAATCAATGGGAATTGAGTTCAAAGAAAAACAAGTAAAAGCGCTATATTCGGCCGTGCCGAATCTTATATACCCTTCACAACGTGTAGTCATGCAATAACAGTAAATTCACGTATGTATGTTAAAAAAAACAAAAAAAAAATAAAAATAAAAAAAAAATTTAAAAAAAAAATTAAAAAAAAAAAAATTATTATATACATATATAATATATATAAAACAAAAATAAAAAATAAAAAAAAAATTAAAAAAAAAAAAATAAAAAAAATAATAATAAAAATATATATAATATATTAAATAAAAAATAAAAAAAAAATAAAAAAAAAATTAAAAAAAAAAATTAAAAAAAAAATTTTTTTGCCTCAGCTGGGATTCGATGCCACGTTTTCTCTAACCAGTATACACGTTTGTATGTATGTATGTTGTTGTTGTAATGTTGTTTTTATGAAAAGAAAATCGAGGTGGTCGTGGGTTTTTGCTCATATCTCAGTTGTTTATGTACCGATGTTTCTGATTTTCAATACCGATCTACTCCCGAATATTTCTGATATTTTAATACCTTACCCGGGTCCAACCTATGTCGGGGGGCTTCAAAAAGTTGATTTCAACATACACACGGACAGACGGTCAGACGGACAGACGGACAGACGGTCAGGGCTTAATCGACTCCTCTATTCATAAGCTTTCAGAAAATATATACTTTATGGGGTCGGAAATGAAAATTGTAGAAATTTCACACGGAATGACAAACCTATATATACCCTTTTTCACTGTGTGAAGGGTATAATTATCAATATCTTCTACCCACTCAAAATTACCCTCAGGCAGAGCTTCTGACATTGCCCAACCATATAAATTGTTTGCATCTAAATACATTAAGTATTTAGAAGGTAATTCATTATTATAGTCTGATAAATATTTATTATTTGCAATTGAATGTCTTTTTGTACATTGTACTATTCCCCCCCCCTAATCCCCTTTTGAATAAATGTTATCATGTCTTTATCAGTAAGTAAATCTAATTTAATATCCGTTATTTTTAGCATGGCATCCCATGAAAGTCCCGGAGCTGTGTAATAGTGACATGGATCTAATTGATAAATGTTATTACAAACTGTTCTGAAATTCTCGAAAACATCTGCTAATAATAAAACATCCGTCTTTAAGTACAACATTAAATAATCTTCTAAGTTTTTGCAATCGAAAGTTTTCCAAACTTCTTTCGCGTGTGTGTAATCTTCCAGAGAACATTGTGTATCTGTTAACTTATTATAAAAATCTGCAATATTAGGTAAACTATTTTCCAAAAGCTTTTCAATAGAATTTAAATAATTATAAGGAAATACGCCTTTTCTTATAAGTAAATTTAATTTACTTTCATCATTATACATAGATTTAACAGTCTTTAAATCTCTTTTTTCTAAATTTTTTACAAGATTGTCTAAACTGGATGGCATGAATCTATATGAGTCAAGAAATCTTATTTCAATGTTATTATCTTCAATTTTTACTGTTTTTGATAACGATATGTAAAGTTCTTTATTTAAAGGGATAATATTAATTGAACCATCGTCAATTTTGTTCAACTCCTTAACAAATAAATGACAATCGTAAGATGAAAAGTTATGGAAAATAACGGGGAAAAACTTTGGAGTTTTATAATTGATATTACATGAGTTATGTGCTGGCCCCCTATATTTTCCACTGAAATGAAAGTGATCTCTTACTTTAACTTCATTTACAATAATTTTAGAGCAAATATGACAAATGTCATTTCTATCGAAATCAAGTTTTTCCAGTTCAGTTAAGGGTGTCATTGTTTTACTTTTTGAGATGAAATTTAAATATAAATATTTAACATCATTCACCAGACTTTCTATAAATAATTTTGGTGACGCTAATCCCTTAAAACTACAAACTTGTTTAAACTATTACTAAAACTACATTTTATATAATAAGCAAATGCATATGGAATATGTCTATCAACTAAAGTCGTTGATGAAATATCCCCTTTCGGAATGCATGTTTGAATATTTTCAAATATGCACTCCGAATCTGCATATATAACAAACGGTAAGTCTAACTTATTGCTAAAATTGTTAAATTCTAAAACAGACTTATCTGGGCTGGGGACGTATGATGCTCTTTTTGTACAATTCTTCTGGTGTTTCTGAAGTTTCACTTTTTGATGAAAATACTGTAAACAATCATCATATACAAAAATACTTTCATGATGTCTTGTTTGTTGAGATTTAATAAGTCTGCAAAAATTAGAATATAAATATATAAGTTTAACATATAAACTAAATAGAAAGAAATGTAATACAAGAAAAAAATAGCAATTTAAAGTAATTTTATGCACTTTTACTAACCTTGAAATATTTTTAATCCACACATAATGTGAAACAACATCCTCTCCAATACATTTTTGAAGAAATAGAATGTTGATGTGCTTAATTTTTTTCGCTTTTGTTTTATAATAGGGACCCAATACTAAGTCCGCTTTTTCATCATAGCCAAAAACATTTATTCTAATATTTTGATTGTTGCTTTTAAATATTTTTATATCTTTAATTTTTAGCGGGAAGCTTAATCCATTGAAATTTAAACTGTAACCATTTATATTTATAATATTAAAACTGATATTTACTTTATATTTAAAAGTGCGCTCTGCATGTGTTTTTAAATCTGAAATGGCTGATATTATGCACCATTTGAAACAAAATTCATCATTATTTTGTACATTTATGCAGGCCTTTTTTAATTCTAATTTTTTCGGTAACGGAATGTATGATGTTCCTCTTAATGGTTGATGTTTATTTAAGTTGACTTTAATTTTAATGAGTTGTATAACAGTCCAACCACTGTCCTTTTCCTGAAATTCCTCCATCTTCTGTAAAATATTTTGAGTTTTTCTCTCAAATAGTTCATCAAACTCCTCCATGTTGAAAATTTCCTTCATTTTTGTTTGGAAGGTTTTCACTTCCAATGGAGTGTCTTCTAAGGTATCCATGTTAGGCTTGGCGTACAAGGCATAAAACTCCATATTAAATTTCAGGGCATTATGTATTTTTAAAAAAATAAATATTTTGAAAATAATTTTTAATTTGGAAAATGGACTCAAAGTTGAAGTGCGAGTTTTGTCACTATGTTTCTTTTTTGAATGTCGCTAATAAAAAAAGACATTTTTTAAAATTTCATAATTTTGCCTTTAAAAAGGCTAAAAGTTACAAAAAACTAAAACCATCCTCATATATAACAGATATATCAGGATGGCTACCAACAACATCAACCACATCAACAGCAGAACAATCAACAACATTATCAGCTGCACCACCATCAAACCATGTTGAATGTTTTGATTCAGCAGATAGATCAACAACATCATCAACTGCAGTGTCATCATCATATGAGCAATATATGGATGAGGATGGTGACCAAATCTTATTAGCCTTAAGTTTAGATTTTTAAGAAACAAAGAAATAAAACAAATGATTTAATATTTTTAGATTAAAAAAAATGTATTTTTATTTATTTACTTTATGGTAGAGGTTTTTAACATTTAAATTCTTAATTGTAGTTTAATTCAAATACTGCTAAACCATTTGCTGATTGTCGACCTTTGTAAATAATTGTCCACACTTTATCATTCATTTCAGATAAGTATGGATCTTCTTTATTTAAAAATTTTGCAATTCTTTGAGGAAGATAAAACCATTTATTATTAGCCAAATATGCTATGACTTTTGATCCATATTGTGATTCCTTCCACTCAAACCTTAGGACTTTATATGGTTGATGTAGGGGGATATCATCAATTTTTGTATACTGAGGTATTAAACCTTGGGCAATATTTATTATTTGATCATACATCTAAAATATTTTAAATAAAATTAGAAAAAACTTCCAAATATGATGCGATTTCTTACCATTTTATTAAGCATACTTTTAAGTATTGATTAGACTAATGAAGAAAAATATTATCATTATCGTTCTTTTATATCTATTATAATCTATTTTAATGCAACTTGAGTTTATTTCCATATATTTTTTTATTCAATCCCTCTTTACTATTTTAATAAAAATCACTCAAACGATCATTTTCTCTTTAATTATTCATCTTTAAAAAATAAAATTCATCTTTATGGAAAACTATTATTCATCTTTAAAAAATAAAATTCATCTTTATGGAAAACTATAATTACATTCAATAAAAATTATTTTCTCTTAAATTATTCATCTTTGAAAATTCATCTCTTAACATTCTTATTTAAACAATTTTGCACATACATTTTCTAAAACATGTAAAACATGTAAGTTTGTATGCACATATTTATATATGTAAGTATTTATATATGTATTTACAAATAATAATTTACCTTTGCATTTTCTCATATTACAATTTTAAAAAAAATTTTAACAACAAAAAAATCATCCGTATGAGTAAATTGCACAGACAATAAAAAAATTTTAATTGAAACTTGAGACAAACAAACCAATAACAAACATATCAACCAATGGAAATTACCATTGGGATGAATATTTTAAATTATTAAAAAAAATTCATCCTTATGGGAAATTACCATTGGGATGAAAATTTAAAACAAAAATTCATCCTCATGGAATCTCCATAAGGATGAATTTGGTGTCCCAGAAAGCCCACAAATATACTACTGATTATATTTTTAAAAATAAACCACGGAAACTACTGCTGGATTTACGGTTGTTATAAAAAATATTTATATACAAGAAAACATTTCATTATGTATGTATAAATTAATCCACTTGAAATTTATAAGCACTTATTAAAAATAATTCCAGAAAGTCGTTAACTTTGGCGTGAAATATTTTTGACCGACGATGTTTGTTTTTCTTTTCCATATTCGTATTTGAGAAAAGTTGTAAATACTTAACAATTAAAAAACGCTAACAAATTAAAAAACAGATAAGAAATTAAAAATAAAATTAAATATATTTCCTAATATACTACATATTTTTTATTTCCCGTTTCCCGGGAATAAGAGCAAAATTTTTCCGGGAATACTAAGTGGTTCATTCCCAAACCCTAATTATGATTCAAATAGTAGTATTAGCGGCATATACTATGACTTAGTAACTCTTCTCTTTTAATATTGATGCAAACAAAAATGTATTTTGGATATATATTTAACCCTGCACCGTCATCCTTCGTCAAAATGACGACGCGCAATTTCTTTTTATACCGTTCACACAGTGATAAAAGGTGTATATAGGTTTGTCACTCCGTGTCCTGACCTGACGATGTCCTGACGATCATCATCGTCCATAGTACCATAAACCCATTTTTGAGCTGTGCCCTATACATATGAAACCCTCTTTTGTTTCTTGTTACAGTTGGGGTAATAGATTTTAATTTTGATTTTATTATTTTAAGTTTGCTTTCTAAAATATCTTTTATGTAAAAATTTATAGCTTTTATATTTTTTTCTATTTGTTACATCTATTATGTGTAGAATTATTGAACTCTCATTAACAACCTCGATTTTCCGCAAGTTATTTTGAACGTAACCACTTTCTTTAGTTATGGGATTGATTTGTACGATTGGCTGTATTGGTAGTATCATTATTGCCATTGCACATTAGGTCAAATGACTACTTTTTCAGTGCAAAGTTAATTACGACTACATTATAAGAGTAATCGAAACAGTTATTATATGAATTATATAATTATGGATGGTTCCAATAAAAAAATGGAATTTTACCCATAAGTGACCAAAAATTAACCCTCTAGCACCTATTAATTTAAACACAGTGTATAGAATTAATTAATTTGTTTTTTAATACTAAAATATTTATTAATTGTTTATATCCAATTCACTTTGTAAAATTAATTCAAAGGAGGCTTCTTCACTTTCATTATTTTCATGTCTTGTTCGTTATGGCGAAGTTCTTCTGTTGGTTCGCAGCAACATAATAGTTTAATTACTTCAGGTGGTAACGTGGAACGTGTTCTTTTTTGAATTCGTCTGTTTAAAAATGTTGTGGAAATTAATGGATCTGAAGTATCCATGGCCCTATTAAATACATCTAGTAGGTTATTGGTGCGGGTGTTTCTACGCGCGTGATGTAGGCGATCGGCTTTGTATATTTTATGACGAGATTCAGCAGCACCTTCTCCAAAAAATCCAATTGGAAGTGGAGCATTTTATATTATTTGCTTTGAGTGAATTAACATTTTGTGAACCGTAGATGTCACTGGCAACACAATTCCTTAATTTGCTTTCCTGGCGTATTGCATTATACTGCTCTTTAGACAAATAATGTTCAAGGAGGAAGTTGCTGATGTTGCTGCTGCACGAACGAGAAGACTTGTATAATCTTTCGCATTTGAAAGCTCTGCAGCTTCTTTTCTTTTTCCAAATTCAGATTTTTCGCTAAATAGTACACGAGAACGTCCAACAGCGCCACTTGTTGCCTTTTCTAAAATGCCATCTACCACAATATTTAATTCAGCATTTAGCCATGCCTGGTTTTGGTTCTTGAATACATTTGTCTTTCTATGACACTTGTTCCACTTTTGTTCTAGTTTCACGCAAAACAAATTAATTTTTTTGGTAATTTGTTTCACCATTTCATCAGAAATTGAGGAGGTTTCAAGTTTGTCATATACGTGTTTCAAAACGGCATCAATTTTTTGTTTTTTTGTACTTTCCTTTCGCCATACTTCAAAAAGATCAATCTTTTTTATACTTAGGTTACCTTACAAAAAGAGGCATTACTCGCAAAACGCAAAAAATCGCAATTTTTGATAAATACCAAATAACTTACTAGATAATATTCTAATTATTTTGTGCAATTTGAGAGTGGAGAAATGGGGTATATTTTTTTAAAAGCTTTCAAAAAATAAAAATTTTATAAAAATTTAACTATTTATAGATGTTTACGCTAATGAGTTATTTATTAAGTATAGCGACATATATATAAACATTTAAAATTAAGAATATATCTACTTACTTGGCTCTTTCTTTTCCATATTACTCTAATAAATTATCACAAACACAGTCCGAGATATACACACTTAAAGTTGACCACGCACTTCTTAACTTAGGAACACAATTATAGAAAAAATTTATTCAGTTGACTTCGACACGCTGCTGTATAACGATTATTAATATTTAGTCAAAACAAAAATCACTTTTTTTTATTCTGAAGTCTTTAGAATTAAAAAACAACAACAACAATAGTAAAACTGCAAGTTGATTTTTGGACTTTCGCACAGAAAAATGTGTCGTTTGACCTAAAGTGCATTGTCAGAGAGATCAGTGTAATCTGAAAGTTTAGAAGGTCTTTTAATATTGTTGGTATGAACGTTTTGTAAAGGTTTTTTGACGGTTTTTTGTAGTTTTCACGGGCTTCATTTCTTGTTTTGAATATTTTAATCATTTGCTTATAATGGTGTGATCAAACAATTTATTTTGCACATCTAATGACTGAATTTTATTGTGCTAGAATTTTATTGCTTTAATCATTTGGGTATTCATTGGACGTTATTCTTCCAAATTAAAGATTCAATTTTTTCCGCATTGTTGAATCTTTCAATATCCGAACTACCGGTATGGCTATTTGGTTTTGTAAAATATTGAATTCTCTCTTGATCAAGGTAACTCTTTACATTCTGATTATTAAGTTCGTTGTCTAATACAAATTTAGTAACATTGCCTTTAATGGCCAAAAATGCACAAATTCTCCCAACCAGGGTTTGGCTATTTCTGTCTTGTAAATGAAATGAAACTATATGTTTTGAAAACTTATAAATATAAAATAATGAATGAATGTTTACTGTTAACTATTTCATTCGTTGTGGAAGGATATTTATTTGTATTAATTTTTTTTATAGCTATGATTCGACTTAATGCCCTTAATAGTCAGTAAGTGACCCAAAAACTGCGTTTCTTTCTTCAGAAAGTCGCATTTATCTATCTTATTTTTCAACTTGGCTTTTCTTAAACTTCTAAAAATCGATCTTAAAGAATTTATGTGTTCTTCCAGAGATGTACTAAATACTAATACATCATCCATGTAGACAACACAAGTTTTATTAATTTGCTCATAAAGAACTGAATTCATCAGTCCTTGCAAGGTTGATTGAGCATTCTTCAAGCCGAAGGGCATTCGAATGAATTCGTAGTGCCCGAATGGTGTTAAAAAGGTTGTTTTCTTGCGATCTTCTCTTAATAAAATTTGGTGGAATTCTTTCGCAAGAACTAATGTTGTAAAATATTTGGATTTTCCCAACTTATCTAGAATACCATTTAGATTTGGTATGGGAAACTTATCATCGACCGTGTTCTCATTAAGCTTTCTATAATCTATGACGATTCTCCATTTTTTATTCCAGAATTTTCTTTTTTCTAAGGCATGATAACGATAAATTTTAGAATATAAAGGCCTATGTTTCGTCATGATTATATCATGACAGATTTCATTTGTTAGGATAAATTGTTCCCTTCTACGAAAAAAAATCCTTAAATTCTTTTAGCTTTAATAGAGCCTTGGGGCCTGTTCGTAAATGCACAGTATGATTACTTTGCGCTGCCACTGCAAAGCATATGTTGCTGATGTTTGTTTTTGCTTATTTTATTGTTTGCATTTACGAACGAGCGAACACTTGATGATACAACACTTGACAAATATTTCACCTACGAGGCTAAAAGTGTTTAAAAAATAAAATGATCAAAAATAAACAATAAAAAATCACATTTGTTATACTTACACATTCGTTGCATCAGCCATTTTAATGATTAGAATTTTTTGTTTATTTGCGCCTAATATGCAGTAGTGTTGCATTTTTGAACAGTTGCCGTTGCTTGCATTTTTTAATGTAATGTGCATAATATGCAGTGCAGTGATGCATTTACGAACAGGCCATTGCTCTTTTTGACTTATACTAGGCGCACGCAGCGAACTCTGCAATAGATTTATTTCTATTTCTTACACCGCACAGTAGACCATTCTACGAGAAGTCGGCCAAAACTCATTTTTCTATGGTCACCGATTGAAAAATGTTAAAAGTTTATTCGAATGTAGACACTAGTGTACGCCGTCAGCTAAGAAATTAAAACTTTATTTCACATATTTTCCTAAATTCCCATTTTTAATAGAGCATAACTTTTAGAGAACATAAGAGAACAAAAAGAACTTAGCACAATTTAGTAGATAAAACTCTCTTCTATACCCCATTGTATACCCGGGACGATCTGACCGTAAGCACCAGACCAATTTTTGTGACTCAAGGTCAAATATTTTTTGCAAAATTTGAGTAAAAGAGCTAAACAAATTTTTTTTGTAATATGCTTTTTTAAAGTATTACTTTTTTTTATGAAATTGCTTTTATGAGGAACGCTTTCATATATATATATACATATATATATATTTACAACTGCATACACTAGCAAACAGATCTCAACTAATTATAGTAAACACCATTGATATGTAACAAGCGTTGTTACAGGTAGAAGTACAAAATCAGAAAGGATACCGCAATTAGACAAAAATTATAGACTTCTTGGTAAGCAAAATACTTTTGTGAGTATAAAATTTATAAGTTAGGCCGACTTCCTAAACGCAAGTTGCAATTCATAATTTAAAAAAATGCGTATGCAATGCTAAACATGTCTTAAGTGCTTAAGCGTTGCAGAGATTTTTTTTTGCATTTTATCGGCATTTAGGAACGCTCATGGATCCACTTTTTGTCTCGGCAATATAAAGTGTTTAATTATTTAAATTATTAGTCTGTGATTTAAATAAACTCTATCAATAATAAATAACACTGGTTTACAGCCAAAAAAATACCAAGAACGCCACATGCCTAGATAAGTTAACTGGGACCTCCTGAACACGAAAAACGTTGTAATTTTTTTTTCTAAGTACCGTTTTTTAGATAACGGTACTTTTGTGTTTTTCGGTGTATGGTCCCACTCAAACCCTTGTGGAGCCCAACCGAAAAGTCTGATCGAGATAAATGGCATATCGTTAGAAAGTTAATTGAATGCCTTTTCCGTCGATATGCTGAAAATTTCTATCTGATAAGAAATGGCTGAGTTATGGTGAAAAAAACGTAAAAAATAGGCAAATGAAGCAATGAAGATGAAAATATTGTCGTTCCACAAAATCCTTAATAAAAACTTTATTTTTCATCCGATTTTTTTCAAATTACGCTTAAAATGTTGGTAATTAAATAAGCTATTTGGTAAAAAAATAAAACATTCCAGATCTTTACTAAAACGTAGAAAAAAAACGAAGTAAAAATGAAAAATTTTGAAAAAAACGTAAAAATAGGCAAATTTTGAGGTGCCATAACTCAGCCACTTCTTATCAGAGAGAAATTTGCAGCATATCGACGGAAAAGGCATTCAATTACCTTTCCAACGATATGCCATTTATCTCGATCAGACTTTTCGGTTGGGCTCCACAAGGGTTTGAGTGGGACCATACACCGAAAAACACAAAAGTACCGTTATCTAAAAAACGGTACTTAGAAAAAAAAATTACAGCGTTTTTCGTGTTCAGGAGGTCCCAATTAACTTATCTAGGCATGTGGCGTTCTTGGTATTTTTCCAAATTAAAAATTTGTAAAGCAGTGTAATTTATTAAAAATAAGCAAAGAAAATACTAACTCAGCCATTGCAGCTCAAATGTTTGCATACAAAATAAAAATGATGCGCGATTTTGACAGCTGATACTTAGTAAAATGAGTTGCTAAACGATTAGGAACATTGGACATTGCTAGTAAGTTTACATATGCGTTTACGAAGTGTATGCATTGTAAATATGCATTGCAACTTGCGTCTAGGAAGTCGGCCTTATTAAAACAATAAACAAAATCATAAATGTCCTGCAAATATTTGTTGTTTTCTATGATAATGTCATTAAATAGTTAATTATCTTGTGCTTGAAATGTTTGTAAACCATTAAAAATTGATATGGAAATTCCTGGAAAAACAATGTGTGAATGTATATTGATTGTGGTGTGGTTTTCCCACCCTTCGTATGTGCGCATTTGATAGTGATGCTACCTGTCTACAGCGTTACCGTTTTGCGACTAAAGTGGCATTTTTACCCTTTTTTCTCAGAAATTTCCCTTCTTTTGCCACTTGTTGTTTTTTTTTGAAAATGCCCTTTTTGTATCCGTTTTTAAACATTTTCAACTATAACGCTGCCTGTCTAGCTGTATTTTTTTGTTATTTATTTGCGAGTAAGAGTATTTAAAGTAATGTCTTTTGAAATGCTATTCATTACAATTTGAACAATGGCTAAGTACACTTATAAAGATCTCGCTAATATTTTCTTTCAACAAAATGAATTGCGCGATGTGGAATTGCATATACTGCTTAATTTATTTAAATATACAATACAGATGAAATTGAACTGCACACATAAAAAATTCAAAATTTTGCAAAGGTATTGAAAAAATGGTACGTTGAATACTTTTATAACAAGAAAAGGATGTACGAACATCACCGTGATTGGTTGTCAAAGGAACTTGTTTTCGAAATTTTTTCTAAAAATGCCAATGAATGTGGAAAACAGGGTCGACCAGCAAAACCAACTAAACTAATAAAGCGCTTCAACATTATACATATATATTTATATTTTAAATGCAAAAAAAATTGGAGAGTATGCAAAAAAAAACAGCTATACTTTATAAGAAGAAATACCCTTGGAGATATATGCCACAGTTCATAAAATTTTGTACCATGGGGAATAAATAATTTAACACAATATGCTACCAATAGGGGATCTATCTGAAGAAGCGCAAGAAAAAAAGAAACAAGAACTACAGATTTTTTTGAGAGCACAACACCAGAAAAATTTCCAGATGTTGTACTAACGAAGACCTGATTACTATTTTATTATGCACGTCATATCCCTATATGTCCAATATCCGGAAAAAATGTAAAACTAACTATATTAAATTAGACGTAGTAGCTTAACCAAGATGATGAAAACCAAGGCAATTTAGAAGAAATATTTACTAAAATTGTTTAATTAATAGTATTTTTTCAGAACTTTAGATGTTCGTTATTTTATAATTTTTTGTACATTAATCAATTTTAAATTTACAACTTTAAAATAAAAGTTCACATATATTATTTATAATATCTATTTTGGACTTAATAAATCAATTTTAAACTCAAACTACTTCAAACAACCAACCAAGGTTGTCACTTTCTCACAAAATTTAAGTTTTTATTAAGGATAACTTGCGAATTTGACTCAAAATATAGGACTTTGTACAAAACGAACGTTTTTAACAAGCTTTAATACTTCACTTTTTTACCATAAATCAGCTAAAACTTAAAATGCATTTTAAACCAATCATTACTATTTTTCTAACCGGTCGATTTTTAAGTTTTATGTTTTAAACCTAAAGCTAATAGTCTCACCTAGTAAACCAAAAAAACTGCGTTTAAAAATTCCAATCCAGTCAAAAGTTATAGATTTTAGATCACCTTCTCGCGGAATGGTCCACTGTGCGCCGGCAAACGACGAACAAATTGGTACAAGGTGACCAATTTTTATTGTACTTATTTGGTTTTAATTTTAAACTTTTTAAGAAAATAAAGTTAGTTTTTACTTTAATAATTGTTTTATTTTTTATTTTAAAAGACTTAAAAAATGTAAAAATTAACTACAAATATTTATTTTTATTTGTGTTTTGGCAAATGTTTAAGTGATTTTTTTTCACACTATTAGCAAAAACAAAATTTTTATTATTGCTTACTGCACGTACCCACGATATTCTTTGCAAACGATTACTTATACGTAAAAAGTTTTTACTATGACAGAAATTTTATTTTCAGCAGAAAATATAAAAATGCGAATAAGTACCTTTTTTTGTCGCCCACTTCATTTTAATTCTCCACTTGAATCAATTTATTTATTTATTTACAAGTTTTAAGATCATAATAAATTATGAAAATAAAAGAAAACTAGGTACTAAAGACAGAGGTTTTCGACCTTAACTTTTATATGGATTTATACATATATATTGCATTGTTTCAAGATGTTAATAGTTTTATTGATATTTTGAATGTTGATGTTCTGTAACAGGAAGTGAAGGCAGTTTTCGCCAAAAAGTTTTGTCTGCATATTTTTAATGACGTTGCAATTGTTTATCAGGTGGTGTATGTTTAGTGTGTCTTTGCTGCATAATGGACAATCTTGTGGGGTTGTCCCGTTTACGATATATTTGTTGGTAATCAAAGTATGTCCTAGTCTTATCCGTATATACTTTTGTAAATATGCTCTAGAAATAGTTGGGGGGTATATTGGCACAGTTTTATTTGGATTGGCGCCCTATGCTCCAGTGGGAGTTAGAGGAACATATATATATATTTATTTGGATTAATAGTTTTGTAGAAGTGGTTATAAGTAGTCCATTCTGTAATTTCTGTTTGTGTAATAAAAAAGGAAATTGTAGATGTAATATCTTGTTTGCTAGTTGAGATGTGTTTTATAATAGGAGCATAAGTGGCATATTTGACAGCTTCATCTGCTAATGTGTTACTAACTATGCCTATGTGACTTGGTATCCACATGATTTTAAATTTAGTGTGGTATCTAATTAACAAATCTCGTATTTTTGAAATGATGATATTTTTATTTTTTAAATGTAGTGTTGCTGTGATTGCCGATTTTGAGTCTGAGCAGATAAGGAACTTTCCGCGATATTTTTTATTTTTGTTTAGCGTAATTAATAATGCTGCAGCTTCTACGGTGAAAATTGGGCACAGTTGGTCTAAGATACCGAGAAAGTCTGTTTTTAAGTTTTCATTTATGATTGCCATTGATGTGCAGGTAGGGGTTTTAGACCCGTCTGTGAACAGCATTTTCCAATTTTAATTATTCAGATTTGATGTTATTTCATTGAAAAAGGATATGTAAGTGCCATTTGGAGTGGAATTTTTTTTTTGTAGTTTTGCTAGTTGTAAAATAAATATGGATTCCTTTAACTTCCAGGGGGGTTCTGTGAGAATATATATTTTTTGGGCCTTGATGCTAATGCTCATATTTATAGCAGATTTGGTGACTATAAGAAGGGAGGATGAAAAACTTAGCGCTTTTCGTGGGTTTAAGTTAGATATAAATTTGGTTAGGAGTTTATCCACGGGAAAAATTAGTTTCAGTATTATGTTTGTTGATAGTTCCGAGAATCTGTTTTCCATAGTTGGAAATCCTGCTTCGGCCAAAAGGTTTTTTGTAGGGGTGTTTTTAAAAGCGCCAAGGGCGAGCCTTATTGACATGTTGTAGACAGGTTTTAATTTTGAAAGCAGTGATTTTGGCGTTTTGCCATAAATTTCTAAACCATAATCGAGTTTGGATAGAATAAGACTGCGGACCGCATTTAAGACAGGGTGCGAATCTCCTTTATTTGTCGCAAGACATTTGATAAGACTTAACCGGGGTTGTAAAATTTTTTTTTTAAGAATTCAATATGTGAGTTCCATGTAAGTCTGCTGTTAAAAAATATGCCAAGAATTCTAAGGTTATTGACAGTTTCAATGTGGTTGCCATTTATATTTATATCAATGCCATTGCATGACTTATTCTTTCTGCATATGTGAATACATTTTGTTTTTGAGAAAAAGATTTTTGCACCTGATTTATTGCACCAATTGCTTAGAAAAGTAAATAGTTCATCTAATTTTGGTTGGATGATTACATTCCGAACGTGTTTAAGTATTATTTATAAATCATAGGCGAATATTACATGTGTAAATAAGAAGTTGTCATGGATGATTTTGTTGAGTTTGTTTGTTGCAATTTGGAAAAGGACCACCGATAACGGAGACCCTTGTGGAATACCGTTATGTAGAGGTTTAACGTTTGAATATGAATTATTAGCTTTAACTCGTATTTTCCTGTTAGATAGGAAGGCAAATATAAAATTGATAATTTTTGGACCGAATTTCCATTCTATAAGATGTGAAATTATTGTGTGAATGCCAACTCGATCGAATGCTTTTTCAAAATAAACAGATATTATAGAAAGGTGGTTACGATGGGAGAGGGTATTTGCAGCAAAGTGATCGGTTTATAGGAAGGCATCAATTGTGCCTTTGTTGGGTTTGAATGCCATTTGATTAGTTTAGTTTTTAAAAGGTACCATGTAATTCTAGTAGCTATGATTTTTTCCAAAAGTTTTACCATACAGGGGATTAGGGAGATTGGACGGTATTATTCAACAAGCGTTGAATCTCGGTTCGGTTTTGATATCGTTATTATAGTAGAAATTTTCCATTGTTGGGGTATGGTGGCATTGTTAAAAATTATTTAAAAATATGTAGTTTTATGTTGTCAGGTAGATTTTTTAGTATAGTGTATGAAATTTTGTCAAAGCTTGGAGTTTTACCTTTCAGGGTGTTTAAGGTAGATCGCATTTCGATTTTGGAAATATTTTCGTCAAGCAGTACTGTAGACTTGATTAAACGGTAATTTACCTGGATGTTTAAATTATTTTAATTGCTTAGAAAGTTTCTACTGAAGTTGTCGTCATTAGATTGAAGGGAACAGGTTTGAGCAAATATGTTCGCTATATTTTATGGGTTGTAGAAAGTCTGGTTGTTGTGAGCTATGTAATGGATTTGTGTGGGCGTTGATTTCGTTGGTGAAGGTAAAAAAAGCGTCTCTTTTTGCACGTACGTTTGCAATTCAATTTGAAAAAGCTGTTTGCTTTTTTATAAGCAGCTATATTTTCGACGGTAGGGTATCTTTTGAATTTGCTAAACAGTTTTTGTTTTGAGTCACGTAATCTACTTAATTCTTCATTCCACCAATAGGAGTACTTTTTTATTTTCTGGTGTTTGCAGTGCGGTATAGCAATGTTTGCGGCTGTAATAAGAGCTTTTTGCACTTTTGCCACCTCCTTATTGTAGAGATATTTGTGGGAGCAATGGTATTAAGGTAACTCTGAAATTTATCCCAGTTTGCCTTTTCGGTATTAATGTGTGCCCTTTTATGTATTATACTACTAATTTTTGAAGAAGGTAGATTTAGTTGTATGTGAATTGGGTAATGGTCGCTGCCGTGTAGTTGGGGGTCAATTTTCCAGTTTGCAATATTAGCTGAAATTAAAGATAGGGTAAAAGTAGTGTGGGTAGAGAGATGGGTAGCTGAACCGTCATTTATTATTATTATAGTTGAACGTGTTATTAGGTTAGGTTAGGTCCGGCAGCCGCCTGAAGGCATAGCTCACTTGGGTCCTCCGAGGGTCCCGTTGTGATACCGTAGGTACCAACGCCCGTTCGTCTATGTCCTCTGGCCGTCGTTGCTCAGCCATCCTGTCCTGTTTACGAAGGTGTGGGTCTTTCCCAGATCAACTGCGGAAAGACAAGTTTTACTTACAAGTATTCGCTGACCTAGAATCTGGTGTCTCAGGTCCCCGAATGCAGGACAATTACAAAGAAGATGTTCAGTTGTCTCCTCCTCTTCCTCGTCATCGCAACTTCTGCAGAAGTCGTTGTAAGGGATATTCAGCCTTTTCGCATGTGTACCTATAGGCCAGTGTCCGGCAATGACCTCTATGGGGTTCCTAAGGTGGATTCGAGGCATATTCACTGCATATTGCGTCCTATGCGCATCCATGTCAGGCCAGATCTTTCTGGTTTCCAAGCAAGTGGGTTCTCTCACCCATCTTTCCTTGGCCTCCAAATAGAATCGATGCGAGATTAGCTGCTTTCCCTTTGTTAAGGGAATACCCAAAGCACAACTGGATTCAACCGAATCTAAGGTAATACCTGCCTTTGCAAGTGCATCAGCCCTATTATTACCATCAATATCCCCATGTCCTGAAACCTACAAAAGGGTAACCGTCGAATGTCTTGCTATCTCTTCAAGACACACTCGGCATTCCCGGGCAATTTTCAATGTGCTGTACACACTCTCTAATAGGATCTAATAGCCGCCTTGCTGTCAGTAAATATATGAATATCCCTGCCAGATATTCCATGATACTGAATCTGATCCGCGGCTGTCTTAATAGCCATTAATTCGGCTTGTATCGCGCTACAGTAATCTGGTAGCCTCAGGGACAATTCCAAATCCAACTGGATCGAAAAGATACCACATCCAGTTCCAGCATGTGATTTCGATCCGTCAGTGAATATCTGGATGGCATTCTCCGGTGGTCGGAGGCCGTTATCGTATTCAGATCTATCCGGTATATTTGTCACGAAACCCGGATCGAATGCTGGTTCAGGTACTTTGTAATCAATAGGATAAGCAATATTGATCAAACCTAAAATCCTTGCATGTCCATAGTTTACATACTTTCATGCCCTTGCCGCCTTAGTGGTCCTAGACTTTGTGTTCAGGTTCCAGTTTAGTTTGCTGTCCAATACGAGACACAAATATTTGGCATTATCGGATAGCGCTAGTGCCACTCCATCTATCCTAGGAGTAGCAAAGGTCGGTTATTAGTTTTTCAACAATTTTTCCTTTATATAAAGTAAATGGTGAAGCCCATAACGTAGAGTTTGCATTGAAATCTCCTAGTAACAGGGTATTTTGGGTCTAGTCTGATATAATTGAGTTTAATACTGTAGTGGGGAGTAGACTAGATGGTTTTATATACATAGATCGATATGATATTAAGTTTGAATCGAATAAGAACGTTAACTGCAACGAAAAGATTCTTGGAAGTAGTAAGGTTATGTTTAAGTTTGTGTTTAATAAGGAGCGCAGTGCCACCATTGCGGATATTATAAATAGATAGAAGTATATGAGGTATATCCATTTAATTTTAAGTTGTTTACTAAGTGATGTGTTTCTTGGAGAGCAATTATATCTGGTTTATGATACTGAGTTAAAATCTAAAGTTCGTGTATATTATTGTGGAATCCGTTAAGGTTCCATTGTAATATTTTTATAGACATCAAAATTAATAAGATCAAAAATGAGTTTAACAGTATTAAATGTGTTTATTCATTCATGATGCTGTCTATCGAGTCGATTTCAGTTCTACCAGTTATTTTTTTGGTTTTAAGGTTGAATCTGTTATGTTTGTTTTTTACTTTTTTTATTTACATTTTTACGAACTTTTTTATTTTGCATATTAAATTTAAATTCAGGCTATAAGTTCAATGCGATAACGAAAAGAATATCAAGGAAAAGTTAGTCATCCGATACTAGCTGAGTGGAATGTATTTTCGAAACCAGTTACGGTTTCATCATCAGCACTCTTTTGTTTGTGTTAATGTTAAATTTTTGAGTTTTTTTATTTTTTTGTGAGATTCTTTATTTGTGTTTTTGTTTTCATTCATCGAGAAGCTTGAGTTGTTTATATTTTTATTTTTTTTGGACTAGTGGTATTATCTGAGATTTGAGTTTGAAGTTTGCTTAAGGTATGGTTTAAAGATGCTGAAAAATTTAATGACTGCCTTGATGTTGTTGGTTTTTGATTATTATTTTCTACTTGTACGTTTTTTATTGTTGTGTTGTTTATTGTTATATTATCATTTATTGGTGATGGAATTGTCTTAATTAATTTATTTTTCTTTCTATAATTGCTGTACTCAGATCTTCAATTGGAGTTTTGTATGTGTGTTTGTCTGTGATTTTGAGTGCGGCTTCCTTGTAAGAACAGTTGTTAATGGTTTTTATTTTTATTATATCTTGTCTTTGTTTTATTATGCGGCAATTTTTATTCGTTGCGTGGTGCGGGTGATTACAGTTGATGCATTGGATTTTTGTACAGGGTGAGGGGTCGTGCATTGTTGATGCGCAAACATCGCAATTCTCGTTACTGTTGCAGTGTTTAAGAGTGTGTCCTAATTTAAAGCATTTTTTTCATTGGATCGGGTTGGGAATGTAGGTTTCTACTTTGCAATTTATGAAGCCAATTTTTATTTAAACAAGTGTAGAATGTGGAGTGGAGTGTTATTTTATTTTCCACAAATTTTGTTATTTTTTTACAGTCCACAACTCCTTGATCTTTAAGACCTTCATTAATTTCTCCTTCTTTTAGATCCCGTGGGGTTGGAGCAAAAACTACACCTTTTTATAGTATTTAAAGTAGGATTGTGCGAGCTTTCAATGGCACAAACTCCAGGTAATGTTGTTGCTTTTAAAAATCGGTTGGCTTGGTCTTCATTCTTTGTTAGGATAAGAAGATTTCCGACCCGTGTTTGCTCTTTATTACGATAAATTTCGGACAAATACTTTTTTGGTTAATTATTGTTTGCTTTTGATTGTTTGAAAATCTGTATTATTGTTTATATTGTAGTTAACACTGTTATTCTTTTTTCTTTTTCTTGGATAAAGGATGATCTAGTAATGCGTAATTGTTCCCTCCTGAGGAGGTCTCCATTTTTAATAAATATACTAAATATTAATAAAAAACTAGTTGTTATAACTGTATAAATTATAAAAAAAAGTGTGTGTTTGTAAGTAAAAAATACGCGCGAGGGATAAACAAAAACGACCGACTTCAAAGAGAACTTTTTATCGAATGAACTTGAATCAATAGAACCTAATTTTAAAATGCTAACGTAAATAATACAAAAAGTACTATAAATTGCGAACAAGTACCTTTTCGGTCGGCCGTTACATTTACAGTCCCATCTCGGATCAATAGTTTATAATTTCAAAATTCTAGCTTCATAAACGTAGAAAATACAGGAAGTACCATACAAAAGTATATTTTTGGGTTTTTATATCAATGTACAAATTCCAAGTTTAAAGTGTTGAAATAAAAATAATTATGTCCTAAAAAGAATCAAACTGTTTTCTCGAATTTTTCCCTTTCTACCCTGTTTGAAGTATTATCATTCACAATATTTAGCCGATTAAAAATTTTGTCGCTATTATTTAAATTCGTTTTTATACCCTTCACTTGTGGTGCACAAGGGTATATATAGCTTTGTCATTCCGTTTGTAATTTCTACAATTTTCATTTCCGACCCCATAAAGTATATTTTTTCTGAAAGCTTATGAATAGAGGAGTCGATTAAGCCCTGATCGTCTGTTCATGTGTTGGTTGAAATCAACTTTTAGAAGCAACCATATGTTCCTCAGATCTTTTGGAAATATCCAGAATAAATCGCTATTGAAATTCAGCACAATCGCCCTACAACTTTCTCAGATATGAGCAAATAAACACGACTGCCTCTGGTTTTCCCCATATTTTTACCACCAAAATTAAAATTTGTCAGCCATAGAATAATAAAGGTACCTACTATTTGTGGATATAATATGCCTCTAAAGATATTAGTGTAAAATTGTAATGTTATAGGCAAAAAAAAATTTTTTTAAAATATATATTCCAAAAATTTACAAACGAAAATCAATTTCTTTCGACTTTTAGACTTTACTAGCACAATATAAGCACCATAAAAATATTATTAAAATGAAAATGAATACAGTAAATTATTAAAAAAATTAAAATTCAAGATGGCATCCATGGGTATCAAATTAAAGGGCTGGACTAGTAGAATACAGTTAACTTCGTAAAAATTCAAAATCGAGGATGGCGTTGGAAATAAAAAGGAAAAATGGCGTATAACATGAAATATAGGTTAAGCCACGATGTGGGAATATTCCTATGTATATGATGGTGAAGGGTATTATAGCACGGCACGGCCGAGTATAGCACTCTTACTTGTTATATGCTCATTTGTTTTTTTTTATTCTTATTTATTTTATAATATAAAGGGTTTCGAAGATTTTTATTTCAGGAGAAGTTAACGAATTAGACTCTTGGCAATACGGGGATGATTAAAACCCCTTCCATTAAATTTTTTACTTTTTCTTCAGCATTAATACATTGGTATTTTTTACATTTTAATTTAAATGTTGGTTAAAGATATTTCGTTTTTTACATTTTATGACATATTCATTAACATCCTGAATAAATAAAATAATAAAATAAAGTAAAGTGGAGATAATTGGAAACTACTGTTTTTAATAAATCTTTTGAAGATCAATTTGGTATACCGTCGCTACAATTTAAGAACGCTGTAACTGACAAAAAATCGAAAATACGTATTTTTGCATCACTTTTATCATAAAAATTTGAAAAATACCAGTGTCGTAAGCCTAACAAAAACTAGTATTTTTTTACAATTGTTGCTTACGACACTTTTGAGTCAGCAAAATTTTTAAACTTAACGCTTACGCCATTCTTTGCGTATGTGATTCATTATAAAGTATCAGTTATTACAAATAAATACCACTTATTTTAAAAATTATTCAAAATACCACTTTTTGTCAGCAATAAATAAAGTGTGACGCTCATCCTGAAGGTGCCCGGTGAAATACTTTGTTCATAATTTTAATTTTAATCATTGTAGTTTCGATTTTTTTTGGTTAAGATATTATGAAAAAGCCGGTTGAGAGGATGTAAGTGTCACCAAAGTAGGCAGATGTACCAGTTAATTCGCGAAGCATGTCATATCACTGCATAAAATACAGTTCTCCAATATCTGGAAGTAGCAACTAATATTACAACGATATAATACAAACAAAATTGAACAATCCGGAAGATTGCAACGGACAAAATTAAACGCAAATCAGATTTCAACATAACTTACTTAGACTTTATGGATGAAGAAAATTCTGAAGATATTTTATTACTAAATGAAGCATATTCATCCGAAAATTATGTCAGTTGGGATGAATTATAAAATGAGTCTAGTGAAACGGAAGAATATACTAATGAGAAAAAGAGAAGTTTGAAGACAAAAATGATAAAAAATGTATTTGCAGGAAGTAAATTTCAGGCTATAGGTATTGAAAAAGGTAAAACAAAAAAACAAATTAATTTAGAGAACTATACATGTAGACAGAAATAATGGAAATGGCTAGAAAAAACTCGTTTCCCTATGAAGTTCATGTACAAGGTGGAAACTTCGGGCTTTAACAACATCGCAAACAAATTATTTTAAAAGGATGTAAATATTTATATTTCTACCATAAATATAGCATTTTTAAAAAATAACAAACCTAACATAATATTTGTAAAAAGATCTATGGCAGATGACGCTGAATATTCCGAAATTTCCCTTGGAAATATGAATAACGCTAAACCAAATGGAAATTAATATACCACTAAATTACCGATTTCTTACCAAAAATACAATGATTTAAAAAGTCTTGTAAAAAAGAAAATTATTACACATAACTACGCAAAACAATTTCTGGACCTGCACCACAACAATAAAGCAGCAGATTTCCTACCACAAACCGATGAAAAAGACTGAATATTTTAGAAACAAAGGACGTATCATATTGAAATATATGTAGTTATAAATGATTAAGTAAATGTATTCCGTTCTAGATTATTATATAAATGTACTCAAATCTTTGCGTTTTGTTGAAAAAATATTTTTCCCACTTTTTTTGCTTTAACTTACAGCTATTAAGTTTTACTAAAAAAATATGTCTTATAAAGTGTTTTAAAATTCTCAAATTTTGTTTCCATAAAAATATAATTGTAGTTACAGCAATTTATAGGTCTGTGGAAGAAAAATCGTTTGCTGTAAGTCGTAGAATCACCGGGAATAATAGACTTGAAAAGAAATGCTTACAGCCAATATAAAGTATCCGCCATCTAACGTTTTTTTTTTCAACTAGTGCTTATTTCGTGAATGGTAACACTTAGCTCATGTCTGATATTACAGATAATTAGTTTTATCCTTCCGCTGAACGAATATGGTTGTGTATACGCTTGAACAATGCAGGGAAATATTGCGACATTACTTTGGCCGATTTTGCCAAAAAAAATCATCTTTCTAGATGAAGCTCATTTTGATCTTAGGTATGTAAACAAGCAAAATTGTCGCCTTTGGAGCACAGAAAAACCGCACGCATACATTGAAAAGCCGACACACCCAAAACGAGTCACTGTTTGGTGCGGATTTTGGTCCAAAGGCATAATTGGGCCCTTTTTCTTCGAAAATGAGCAGGGAGTGGCCGTAGTCAATGGCGTTCGTTATCGGTCCATGTGGAACGAATTTTTGTTCACAAAAATTGAAGAGGAGGACATTGGCAACATTTGGTTTTAACAGGACGGCGCAACGTGCCACACAGCCGAAGCTCCACTTTTATTTATAGAATTTAAAAAAAAAAGTTATTTGGCGGACCTTTTATAAAGCGAAAAAGTTCCTAAGTTGTATAGTTTTTGTAATATGTTTTTTTATTCTACTTTCATACAGTTTTTTTTTGGCTCTGGTTAACATTTTATGTTTTGTCAGTGACAGCGTTCTTTAATTATTGCGACGATACATTGGTGCATATCCTTCTCGAAAACATTTTTTATACTTGCTTCCGTGTAAAAATTATTTTTACTTTTAAAAACAGTTCATTTATATTTTTTATTTCCACCACCAAAAAAAGGGTGTGGGGTTTATTCATTTTGTTGGTTGGACCATTTAAAAGTTAAAAAAAAAAATTAAAAATGCAATAAAACAAAAACGGTTTGAAATTTTTTCAACTTTATTATACCCTTCACACAGTGAAAATGGGTATATATAGGTTTGTCATTCCGTGTGAAATTTCTACAATTTTCATTTCCGACCCCATAAAGTATATATATTCTGAAAGCTTATGAATAGGGGAGTCGATTAAGCCCTGTCAGTCTGTCCGTCTGTCCGTGTGTATGTTGAAATCAACTTTTTGAAGCCCCCCGACATAGGTTGGACCCGGGTAAGGTATTAAAATATCAGAAATATTCGGGAGTAGATCGGCATTGAAAATCAGAAACATCGGTACATAAACAACTGAGATATGAGCAAAAACCCACGACCACCTCGATTTTTTTTCACAAAAACAACATTACAACAACAACATACATACATACAAACCAGGGAATGACAACGATTACAACTTCGGATATACATTGAGTATTATTAGCAAAACATGTATAAGTGCGTACGGTTACAGCTAAAAAAATTACTCTATCCGTACATACTTGTTTGATGTTCGGCATAAGTATATACAAGTAACCGAAATCTAAGTATTTTTCGCATAAATACTCTATATTGTACACAGTACAACAAATTGGACTTAAGTACTTAAGTGTTATCGATTATCCGTAAAAAAAAGCGAGTAAAATGAGTAACCGTTTTTACAATTCAAGCGAGAGCATCAAGTAGAAATTTTGCATGCGTTTTGATTTAGTAAAAATGCACTTGCTTGGGTTATGAAAACAGCACAACCATTATGGTACAAACGCACACATACATAAACATTATTGTTATACATTTATTTGTTGTTTTTTTATGATCGTTTGTGTGTATACGGCTTAGCAGCCGTAGTTGCTAGCAGGGATGCCACAAAAAATATTATTCCTAACAAATTTGTCAAAAAATGCACTAATATCTACCAAAAACACATAAAAAGCACACAAAAGCACATAATTTTTCTAAATACTAACATTTATATTTAAAAAATAAAAACAATAATCAAATGGTAGTAAATAAATATAATTTACCAATTAATATATTCATAATTTATATATATTATTTAATTAGTATTTGAAAATATCCAAAATACAGTTTTGTTTACATCAATATTTAAAAAAAGTGTAACTAAGCAAAAGTATATGCCACTACTTTGGTAATTTATTCGAATCATAATTAATTTCTTATATAAGTATTGATATAATTGGAATATATGTCCTGACTTAACTTTTATTTAGAATATATGGCTTAAGATATCAAAATTGAAGGCATTTCTACATATTTCCTTACAGCGTTTGTTTTCTTTATTTTGTAAAATATTTTCATTGACATTAAAAGTTATCTACTATAAATTCATGTTTCAAGTTTATATGATAAGCTATTTAACATGTAACTTTTATAAAAAAATAAGACGCTTAAATGGAAATATGATTTTTAATTAAAATGTTTATTGGCGAATTATTTGAACTTTGTGTTTCACCACTAAAAATATTGTTCTACAAAAAATTTAACATAAAGCAAACAAATTCACAAAATTAAAAAAATGTATACCATAAAAATATCCAGTTTAATTAAACTGGCATCCCTGGTTGCTAGATGAATTATGGACAGAGACATTTTTTTATGATTTTTAATTTAGGGGTTGATGAAACAACGACATGCGTTATTTTTTTAGCAATGCCCCGCGAGCATGTGGGATTTATTTTAAATTTATAAAATAGAAAAAAATCTTATATTAAGATATATTTATTAGTTTTAACAGATATATTTGTTGTTTATTGTTTTTCTTATTAACTTTTTTTAGATATTTTAAGTCCGTCAAGAAAAAATTATATGGTTTTTGTTTGTTTTTCTTTATTAATTTTCCAAAAAACAAAAACAGAATATCGTTTATTTCTGCGGGAAAATAATAATCCGATAATAGCATTATGTTTATTTACTTATAAATAAATATTTAGTGGTTGATTAAAACCTTTTAAAATTGATTTGTCTCGTTATACAGCTTAAAATATTAGCTTAGAATGTATAACACGGCATAATACTTTAATATTTGTGTTCTGTTTGCTGGGTATCAGGTATTTTACAGAAATAATTACACTCTCTTTGTTGTGTTCCTATCCAGCGTTGTCAACTTTGGCTTTATGCAATATTATTTGTGCTTTTTAAAATTTTTGTCGCGCAAAAAATTTGAGTCAGTGCTCGATGTGATTTCTCAAATTCTTTAGTGCATTCATTTTCTTATCGAAGTAAAAATACTAAATTCAAATAAAGAACAATTTTTGCAAGGTAAATTTCTTACGAAACAACGCAACAAAAATGAGAAGAAAATTCAAAATTTTAAACTTTACGCATATTCTTAAAAATCAAACGTTTTTTCCTCTTTTGATGTTTTTTGAATCTTAAAAGTGACAACACTTGTGATGTAATATAACCTCTTACTTCACGATGAGAAGTAGATTTTTATACATAAAAAGCAGGGATGGAAAGGTTAATATCTGACTTTGAATACAATTTATGGTAATAATTATTCATACTCTCAAATCTCACTGTGTGAACACAAATTCGATTTCAAAATAAAGTTTTAAAAATGTTTCAATGAATGTTCCATTATGTGGTCCAGAACATAAAAACATTTACAGTTTTTTTCTGGCATTAATTTATTTGGGTCAGATAGGCTGTCATCACTACCTGTATAAGAGCACCCTTCTTAATGATGGATTTTCCCTGGAAATTTGTGTTTTTTTTCAATAATTAAGGTCAAAATTCTTACAGATTTTTTCCTAACAAAAAGCAATGTAAATACATATGTAATTATATAAATAGTAAATCAAAATAAAAAATACATTGTTAAATACATATATATTGCCAGTATCAATTCAACTAAATTTTCACTTTTATTTTCTTTAATTTTTACTTATCTTTTTCTGCTTTTATATCAAAATAATTTTTTTTAAGTTGATAAGCCATACAAATTTCAGGTATAACAGTTGCGTTTCTTAATACTAAAAATAAATAATAAATATAAGTAGATTTATTTTTATTTAAAGAAAACATTTTATTATTATGTGTTAGCTCGTTGCTTATTTAAATTAGTAAGCAATATAAATTATGTTATATATATTTACTATACAAATAGTTCCAGCCCTGACCAATTTTCTTTTTGTTTGATAAAAAAAATTAAAGAGCAGAATAAAGCACTTTTACTTGTGTTTTACTTGTTTTTTTGTTTAAAAGTACTTATAAGTATGTCGCAATACTTATAAGTATTTTGCCAATACTTATAAGTATTTTGCCAATACTTATAAGTATTTTGCCAATACTTATAAGTATTTTGCCAATACTTATAAGTAATTTGTTTTCGCACATGTATATCCGAATAATACGTATGTATAGAGAGTATTTTTGAAAATAAGTAATAAATATACTCGTAACCGTAGCAATTCATGCATGTACGAGTAGCTATTTTCTGTGATAAATGCATGGTTATACTTATAACCGAAAAAGATAAGTAATTACTCGAGTTATTTTTTTTTCGGATAACCGAAGTCAGACTCTGATACAAACGTGTATACTGGTTAGAGAAAACGTGGCATCGAATCCCAACTGAGCCAAAAAAAATTTTTTTTTAAGTTTTTAAAAAATTTTTTTTTAATTTTTTTATACCCTTCACACAGTGAAAAAGGGTATATATAGGTTTGTCATTCCGTGTGAAATTTCTACAATTTTCATTTCCGACCCCATAAATTATATATTTTCTGAAAGCTTATGAATAGGGGAGTCGATTAAGCCCTGTCAGTCTGTCCGTCTGACCGTCTGTCCGTGTGTATGTTGAAATCAACTTTTTGAAGCCCCCCGACATAGGTTGGACCCGGGTAAGGTATTAAAATATCAGAAATATTCGGGAGTAGATCGGTATTGAAAACATCAGAAACATCGGTACATAAACAACTGAGATATGAGCAAAAACCCACGACCACCTCGATTTTTTTTTCACAAAAGCAACATACAACAACAACATACATACATACAAACGTGTATACTGGTTAGAGAAAACGTGGCATCGAATCCCAGCTGAGCCAAAAAAATTTATTATTTTATTTTTTTTTTTATTTTTTATTTAATATATTATTTATATTTTTATTATTATTTTTTTTTAATTTTTTTTTTTTTATTTTTTTTTGTTTTGTATATATTATATACATAATAATTTTTAAAAAAATTTTTTTTTTTTTAAATTTTTTTTTTTAAATTTTTTTTTTTTAAAAAATTTTTTTTTTAAATTTTTTTTTTTTTTGTTTTTTTTAACATTCATACGTGAATTTATAATTTTACAATGGGACGTTTTTATATATGTATGTTTTTATATGTATGTACGTATTTCATATGGGATGAATGGTGACACAAACCACTGTTATTGCATGAATTCACGTTGTGAAGGGTATATAAGATTCGGCACGACCGAATATAGCGCTCTTACTTGTTTTTTATTTTTTTTATTTTTTATTTAATATATTATTTATATTTTTATTATTTTTTTTTTTAATTTTTTTTTATTTTTTTTTTTAATTTTTTTTTTTTATTTTTTGTTTTATATATGTATATTATATATATAATAATTTTTTTTTTAATTTTTTTTAAAATTTTTTTTTAAAATTTTTTTTAAATTTTTTTTTTTTTTTTTTGTTTTTTTAACATACATACGTGTACGTATTTCATATGGGATGAATGGTGATACAAGCAACTGTTAGTATGACTACACGTTGTGAAGGGTATATAAGATTCGGCATGGCCGAATATAGCACTCTTACTTGTTTTTTTGTTGTGAAGTACAATTGTTCCGGTTAGAAATGAAATATTATTTCATTCATATGGCTGCCGCGGCTGGCCTTACAATACCTCATTAGATTGGACCAATTTTCGAGTGTATGGGCTTGTATCTTGGCAACGGCATCACGAATGTTAGCCTTCAAGTACTCAATTGTCTCTTATTTGTCTGCATAACAATTGTCTTTAACGTCGTCCCATAGAACACATTCCAACGGCCATCAAACGATGTACGCAATAAATCGATCGCTGTGCGTATGATATGTGTGGCAACTTGCATCACCCAATATCGGGCACAAATAAATGGTTATACTGTTGCGATGGTGTCTCCATTGACAATAATTGTTGCGCCGTCTTCACTGTCAAAGAAATATGTGCAAATATTTCCGCAATATGGGCCGCACCAAAGTGGGTGCATTGGCTTTTTTAAGACCACTTTTGAATTTTCTGAGTCCCTAATACGGCAAAATTTGCTTATTAACGTACCCAGCCAGATGAAAATGAACATTATCCGAAAAGATGATTTTGCTTGTTTTAGAAAATTTTCAATTAATTCCAACGTTTTGAACTAGCGTAAATCGATTAATTTCGTTTAGCTGAAATAATATACTAAATATAATGACATAAGTATTGCCAAATTCAAGATAACCGCTGCACAGTAGCGCCTTTTGTTAAAACCCGTGGCAAAAATACAAAATCTCATGACAAAATTTTGTGAAATGAATGAAAACATCCTTTAAAGAACTACTTACTGATCACAATTCAAAAACGTTTTCCTTAATTGCATAAAAATTATAGTTTGTGGAGCTGTTCAAAGTCGACAATTTTTTAGAAAGCAAAAAGAAGGGTGATATTGAAAAAATAAATGCATTTTAGAATTAAAGTGTCAGAAACATTGCCGTTTGATTACTACTTTTTTGGTATTTTTTTAAGGTATGTGTGTTTTTTATTAAAAGAAGTAAAATGTTTAGCAGATGCCCTACTTTTTCGGCAGTAGTCGCCTTTTAGACACCATATATTTAGGTAATTTTTACAAATAAAATAGAGCATATCTAAAAATGGTCTCGCCCATATTTTCTAAGCATATTTGCTACATAATACTTTAAATAATTTAACTAAGTTTGGCCGCCGCAAGTTGCCGCTGTAGGTGAAATAAGAAGAAAACTGTTACAACCTCATAGCGAAAACGAGAAATTTTCTTTCTAATTTTTAAAGTATGTAACAAAGATTTGTGCAAAATGTGAAAATAAATAGAAAAGGGTTTCCAATTTTTTTTTTCACTGCAGCAATATTAGTGTAAAATAAAGTTACTTGTGGCATATTTTTATTGCTTCTCATAATATAATAAACAATCAGGTAGGCATAACTATTGCAATTTTTGTATTTATTCCAATTTAAAAAGCACCTGTTATAAAAGAAGGCAGGTAGTCTTAAAACTTGTTTATACTTTGTTTTTTTTTTGTATAATGCAGCCAGTTAAGAACTTATACAATTTTATTTTAAAGTGCGGTAATGTCATTTACCAACTTAGAATTGTTGGAGTTATTCAGAAACTCAGATAATGAAAATGCATTTAAATTGGCTACTGTGAAAAAACTACACGATTTACCAGGATACCACGAAATGGATGTTCATAGCAAAATTCAGGAAGACCTGCAAAAATTATAAACGAATGGTCGAGTACACAAGAAAACGTAAACTTGAAAATGCCACAAAAGATTACATCTGACAAAAAAGAAGCAATGACACCTAACGTAAAGATTACTGAAGTATCGGTAGAGGTAAAACTGCAAGACTTAATGGATCACACAGCCAAACGCGTTATTTAAAGCTTGCCAGAAGAGGAAGCAGTATCACTTCCAGATAGGCTTACATTGATAAATAAGTGGCGATGTGATGGATCATTCGGTCAAAGTGCTTACAAACAAACAATATCGACAAATGACACAACTATTATAGATACAAATATGTTTATGGCTTCTGTAGTTCCTTTACGAATGAGAAGTGAAATCGCTGAGCATTGGAAAAATCCTCGCCCATCATCAGTTCATTTTCATTTGCCGTCCGATATTTTTTTAAAAAATTAATCAAGCTAAATTCTGATACCTGTTATGAATTAAAAGCGTATTCCAGTATGGGCGATCTGCATCGATCGAAACAAGTGGTAGTCAGAAGGGGCAAGGTCTGGGCTATAAGGCAAGTGAGGCAGAACTCCACATCTACTGTTTTCGAAATAATTTGTGTGTTTAGACTTTGGCGGCTATCGAATGCTGAATTATAATGACAGATGTTTACCGCCCACCTCCTATAATCGCTTTTATAAAGTCATATAAAAAGAGAAGAAATACTTAAGGTTGAAGGACTATATTTAAATAAATTAATAGCAAATCGAAGCTACACAAAGAAGTGATTAATATTTTAGTGTAAATAGATTATCTATAGTGATTACTGCTTTTTCTCTTATTTTTACCACAAGAATTAAAAATTTTAAGTATTAGGATATTTTATAGACACGCTTGTGACTCTTTATAGATATGATATGCCTCAAGAGATATTTCTTAAAAAAATCGGTTACTAATCGGCGAAGTTATAGGCAAAAATTATTAGATTCCCTTCGATATCGCCTAGACCCGTCTATTTGAAAATAATTTGTTCTACATATAACCGAGAGGGCCAATATGATTATTAAATGAAAAAAATTGGCTAGCGAAATATAATACACTATAAAACAATTAAAATTTATCATCCTAGGTTATATGAAGAGTTATAGTCTTGCAATAATTTATCTAATATATTAATCCACTTAATTGGCTAGTCAATTATACCCCGAAATTCAAGAGTTTTGGTTGATGTTTTTTATAAATGCACACAGTATGCTCATGGTTATTTATTAATTGATTTTACCTAACAAATACACACCGATTAATAACTGCTATATTTAAAAATTCTCATTATTCAGCATTTGCAAATATAAACAATGAATACCGATTTTACAACAACAAACATATTCTTTATACATATTTCTAAAAAAGCGAAGCCAAAACTACGAAATGCAACTCTTAACAAGTAACAGTGCTATATTCGGCCGTCCCGAATCTTATATACCCTGCACAACGTGTAGTCATGCAAAAACAATTGTTTGTATCACCATTCATCTCATATAAAATACGTATGTACATACATACATGTAAAAAACATAATTAAAAAAAAATTTTTTTAAATTTTTTTTAACAAAATGTAAAAAAAAATAATAATAATATATAAATAATATATTAAATAAAAAAAAAAAAATTTTTTTTTGGCTCAGCTGGAATTCGATGCCACGTTTACTTTAACCAGTATGTATGTAGGTTGTTGTTGTAATTGTGAAAAAACGAGGTGGTCGTGGTTTTTTGCTCATATCTCAGAAAGTTATGGGGCGATTGCGCTGAATTTCAATAGCGATTCATTCCTGGATATTTCCAAGAGATTGATACTATAAACAGATCTGAGGAACATATAGTTGCTTCTAAAAGTTGATTTCAACCAACACACGGACAGACGGGCAGACGATAAAAAAACGTCATCAAATAAACTGAATAGTTTTTGAAGAAATAAAAAACAAACAAAAAGAAACAAAACAAAAGAGAAAACATCTTATCCAAAAGGAAGGATTTTAGTTAATCAAAATTTCTTCAGTATTGAGTAAAGTTATTGAAAACAAGTAACAGTGCTATATTCAGCCGTGCCGAATCTTATATACCCTTCACAACGTGTAGTCATGCAATAACAATTGTTTGTATCACCATTCATCCCATATAAAATACGTGCATACGTACACGTTAGAATAAATATGGCATCGAACCCCAGCTGAGCCAAAAAAATTTTATTTTATTTAATATATTATTTATATTTTATATTTTTTTTTAAATTTTGTTAAAATATTTTTTTAGAAAAATTTTTAAAAAATTTTTTTAAATTTTTTTTTGTACTTTTTTTTTTATTATTTTTTTCTTATTTTTAATATTATTTTTTTTTTAATTTTTTTTGTTTGGTATGTTTTTTACATGTATGTATGTATGTTGTTGTTGTAATTGTGAAAAAAACGAGGTGGTCGTGGTTTTTTGCTAATATCTCAGAAAGTTATGGGGCGATTGTGCTAAATTTCAATAGCGATTCATTCCTGGATATTTCCAAGAGATTGATACCATATACAGATCTGAGGAACATATAGTTGCTTCTAAAAGTTGATTTCAACCAACACACGGACAGACGGGCAGACGGTCAGGGCTTAATCGACTCCTCTATTCATAAGCTTTCAGAAAATATATACTTTATGGGGTCGGAAATGAAAATTGTGTACCACAGGTGAAGGGTATAAAAATTAAGAAATTGTGAAATTTATCAAAACTAATAGTTATGTTATCAGACCACATTGAGATAATGAAACTGAAAAAAGAAAAATATACAAAAAGCTAAACGACTTAAACAATAACGGAACATCAGATACAATATTAAATATAAAAGGAGAAAGAACACATATATTTGTTGAAATCAATTTTACTATGTCAATATTCTTCTTGAGTAACTAATCGCAAAGAGTTAGATTATGAAACTGATGTACAACTGCAAAATATTTAGGAAAAAATTGTTGAAAATGTAAAACTGTTTTCTTTTTTATTATTTGTTTGAATATTAAACATGTATACAAACATACTTTATGCTTATACTTACTTTTAAGTAGGGTGCCCCGGTGGACTAGTCAGTAGTTTGGGGGTTGCGGGTTCGATTCCCGCCAGAGACTCTGGACTAGTCTGCTTCTCTTTCTCTTCTATTCTTACTATTTCTATTCTTCTCTCTATTAAGGCGTCACAATGGACCGTAATGGTCTCCGGGTGAGGTTGTAAGAGTAACTTTGCACCAGCCTTACCTACCTACCTACCTACTTTTAAGTATATTTACTTAAACCCACTCAAATTCTCCATATGAAAGATATTGTGACATTGTCCAGCCATATCTAGGTACATTAAATATTCTGAAGGCTTAGTACTACTTATTACTGTCAAAGAGTATCTTTTTAAACATTGATATGGGGAAACACTGTCGTAATTTTATTCAAATCGAATATTAATTGATTTTTTATTTCAAAATTTGTATATAAAACGTTCAATAAATAAGGTTATTGGCTTTTAAGCAAAAGCTTTTTTTAAGACTTTGTTTGCTTTGCTTAATGCTGATAACTACCATTTAATGAACTTTAAACTGTAGTTGATTCTGCGGCGCAAGGAAGGTTTGTGGATTCTTGTTACCAAAGAAGTCCCTGAAAACATAAGAATTAAGAAGCTACTGTAATAATTGGCTTATTAGTAAAATTAAAAGTTAATTAAAAATACTAAAAATGCCGATGAGGTATGGGTAGTTTTGCGTAGTCATCATGAAAAGTATACACTTGGAACTAGTTTAATGAAACAAATTTGCAGAATTAAGTATTCTCAAGTCACAAATATTACGGAGCAAATATTACGAATATGAAACTCTTATTTGAAAAATGATAACCTTTTGGGAATAATTTTTATAGTAACTATGTTATGATTATTCCTATGATTCGTTTTTAACTGACTTGGAAGCTAGAAAGATAGATGCACTTACATTAAGCAAGGATAAAACGATTTAAAACGAAGAGAAAGAAGTTGCATATGCCTATAATTTCTATTTTGAAGAGTTAAAATTTCAGTGACATTAGTAATCAAAATTTCTCATTACTGTTAAGCAAAGCGATGTGTTAAACGTGAATGTTGGAAGCTTAAAAAGACAAAGAATAATAAATTATACGAGGTAAAAGCATCCAATAGCAGTGAAAAAAAAATTGTTTTTACTTAATCAATGGTTTACATTCGTGGGCCCTTGATTCTATAGCAAATTTCAATATTTGTTTAGATCGGTTTGCTTCATATATTGGATCCTAATGTTAATGAAGAAGTAACGTAAGGAAGTAGCGGCAAAGGTAAATGTAAGATATAACGTAATTCATAATTAAAAATTAATGATGTTAGTATGCATGATTTTCTCTTTATTTCAACGTTTTATAAAAATATAAAGTCTGTAAACAAAGTATGAAAAAAAAAATTTAAGAAAATTTAAGAAAAAAGCCACGGGGATTTTTATGTAATGGTAAAGAAATGGGCGTAACAGTATCAACAGAAAAGTAAACAGAAACAGCAACATGTAATATGAAAAAATCGTGAAGTCGTGAAGTTGACGCAATTAAAGAAATGGAAAACAGGCAACCGGTAAGTCATCTAAAAATTCGTGATTGTGGAGAAAAGTACCCTTGTGAAATTTGCATTAAATATAAAACGACAAAAGCAGAATTTAGAAAACAAAGCATTAAGGTTTTAGATTAATGATATACTGATGTATGTGGGCCAATGCAAACAATGACTCCTGGAATGAAACGTTATTATTTGACATTTATTGAATATACAATTGTTTACTTATTAAATTCAAAGGGTGGGGTTTTCGGTAAACTGCAATGTTATCTTGAAATGGTTAAAAATAAGGGGGCAAAGTCGACTTTTACAGTACTTAAGTAAATTTCTTAAAAAAGTCTACTCTAAGTCATTCATAGACAACTTAAAGTTGGTTTTTGACATTAAAGTCGGCTCTAAATTTAAAACCAGCTGAACCTGTTGTTAACTCTATTTACAATAACATCAGATATTTATTGTAAAGTTAAAAGATTTATTGAAAATTAAAAAAATGCCAAGATTTCAAGATATTGAAAGAGATTTTTCAATAACTGGTGATTGTGAGGATGATTTTTGTGTAAGGAAGCCTAAAAATTACAAAAATAGATTTAATCCCTTCGACCTAAGCGATGAGGATTTTTATTCCCGCTACATATTTGACAAAATTGCAACTCGTTTTTTGGTAAGCTTTGGTAAGATGAAAGCATCGTTTCCCTTACAGCTTTCCACGAATTTTTTTTTCTGTATTAATGAAATATCTTTTCCTCTGTTTTCTACCACATCCAAGTATGCGTTTACACACTCCCGGAGGCATTCTTTCTCAGAAGCACTCCAATTTGCATCTCTTGGCTTCTTCAGTTTCTGAAAGTAAAACATTTATTAAATGCCAAACTAAAAATATATCACATATATGTACATGTGTATGTACATACATAAATATGTTATTGAGACTTACCATTTCTGTTTTTTCCATTATTTTAATAAATTTTGATTTTATACATAGATGTAAAACGTTTTAAAATTTTTATTTTTTATTGTTTGCTTCAACAAAAGTAAACTAAAGAAAAGCAGCTGATCAAGTTGCCATTTTTTATTTTTTAAAAAGAAATTGTATGCCAGAGTTAAGCAAATAAGAGTTGACACCCATTTAAAGCCAGCTCAACTTAAAGTATACTTTTTTTTTGACTATGAATACCAAAAAGATAGTAAAAGCTTTTAACTTAAAGTTTAACTTTAGTAAGAGCCGACTTTAGTTTGCGACTATGAATACAAGCCAAGGTCTCTAGATATACGGTATATAAATTATCTTAATTTAAGAAGGTATTCAGTAGCAATATACTATTCAATATTGTTCTCAGCAGAACTGTTGAATGAATGATAGAAGTTTAAAAGAAATGGCCAAGTGTATGATTACTGAATCAAAACTACCAAATATGTTTTAGTGGAGACCTGCCAATTAGGTAAAAATATATGTTATTCAAATGCAGTAAATTGTGAATTAAAAGGTAAAGTTGTTGATGTAGATAACTTAAAAGTTTTTGGTCAAAAAGGACACGTACGTACGTAAGGAGAAACGTTAAAAATTCTATAACAAGAAGAATTAGTTTACCTTTATCGGGTATGATGGCACTCAAAAGATTATCGTATGGTGCATGTAAGTAGTTTTTAAGTCACAATTAACAGTGATGTCAAGTTTTAACAGCAAAAGTTATATAAAGAAATTTGTTTTGATGTTCCGATTAAGAGATCTGCAACCTTATTATGTACTTCTCTTAGCTAAAGCTAAATCTCAGTCGATAAAACGCTTAAAATAAATTGTATAAAATATTTTAGCTACATCGCTAAATTGGTATATAACAGACATAAGAACCGGACAACAAAAAAACGGGGTTTTCGATTATTGAAAACCGGTTTTGAAAACTCTAATTTCATTGTCTTTTTGCTTTTTGTTTTGATATTCAGCTTTGAAAACAAACATAACAAAGCTGTGGATAAAAACTTTTCGAGTGATGATTAATATATTTAAGTGAATTAATACCTTTACTATATTTTTATTTATTTTTTTTTATAGGTAAAAATATAGAGTCCAAAATACCATACATTTCTCAACCTATTTATGATTTAAAACAAACTGGAGATGTTAAATTTGGACCCGGCACCAGATCTGCACTATTGGGATTACTTGGCGGCGCTCTACCAAAATTATCATCAGAACAACATGATACCGTTAGAAAAGCAAAAAAGTATGCTATGGAACAAAGCATAAAAATGGTTCTTATGAAACAAACATTGGCGCATCAACAACAGGTATTTATTCTTTAGTTAATGTTAATAATGAAGTTGTACCAATCAAATACTCTGCAGTCAGATTATTGCCACATTTTATACAAATTTGGTTCTCGCAAGTTGATGCAAAACGATAATAATATCTTGTATTTTGGAGCGTAAAATGGTGTCCTTTTTTAAAAGATATTTAGATATTATATCGTTAGCTTAGTGTACAAACTGCCCAAGTCCATTGTTATTACTAGATTAAGATAGTAATAGAACTTAAAATACATAGTTCTCACACACAAAAATATGTGATATCGGTTCTAACTTGGTGTTTTGCTATGGTTTAAGTCCTTAAAAAAAAACTAACAAAAAAATGCGCGAAGTCCACCTATAATTGACAGTAATTCAAATTTAGTTTGTTTCGTTGAAATTTGTTAGAAACCAGCTACGATTTTGTTGTCTTTTGACATCTAAAAAAAGTTTTTGCAACTATACAAAAGACATACACTTGTAAGCACAGAACTATTCATTATATTGTTTTTAGTGAAAATTCAAAAATATAAGTATATTTAATACTAGCCAAACCCGGCGCGCGTTGCTACGCCCCTTAATAAATCAAAATACACTCTGAATTTTAATTGAATATCAAGTGCAAAAACCTAAAAATTATAATTTTTTTATGGGCGTGGCATTTCCCACTTTTCTAATCACGAAATTGTAAAGTCATAACAGCTCAATATGTGTGCAAAGTTTCAGAAGAATCGGACCAGTGCAAGTACCTCAAAATTATAATTGTTTTTATGGGCGTGGCCCTGCCCACTTTTCTAATCACGAAATTGTAAAGTAATAACAGCTCAATATGTGTGCAAAGTTTCAGAAAAATCGGTCTAGTGCAAGTACCTCAAAATGATACCTATTTTTTATGGGCGTGGCACTGCCCACTTTTCTAACCACGAAATTATTTAGTCATGACAGCTCGATATGTGTGCAAAGATTCAGAAAAATCGGTCTGGTGCAAGTACCTCAAAATTATAACCTTTTTTTATGGGCGTGGCCCCGCCCACTTTTCTAATCACGAAATTATATGGTTATGACAGCTTAGTATGTGTGCAAAGTTTCAGAAAAATCGGTCCAGTGCAAGTACTTCAAAATTAAAACTTTTTTAGGGGCGTGGCCCCGCCCACTTTTCTTATCACAAAATTATTTAGTCATGACAGCTCGATATGTGTGCAAAGTTTCAAAAAAATCGGTCAAATGCAAGTAGCTAAAACTGATAACTAATTTTTATGGGCGTGGCCCCGCCCACTTTTTTCCACCCATAAACACTCCCTGGTGTGTACAACAACTTGCCAAAGTTTGAGTTTTATATATATAGATAATACAATATAAATTATACTTCGCAGTTTTATATTATTTGTGTTTTTTTATACAGGTATATAACTTTTAGTTGGCAACAATTTTTTTTATCTGACGGCTATTTTTTCAGATATCAAGTAATATAGGGCCTGTTCGTAAACGCATCACTGCGCTGCACAATATGATTACTTTGCGCTGCCACTGCAAATCATATGTTGCTGATGCTTCTTTTTGCTTATTTTATTGCTGCATTTACGAACGAGCGAACACTGCGGAAAAATGGAAAAAATGATTATAAATTTAATTTGTGAATTTGATAATACAATATCTGACATATATTTCACATTCGAGGCTAAAAATGTTTAAAAAGTAAAATAATCAAAAATAAATCATAAAAAATCCCATTCTTTATACTTCACATCTATTGCATCAGCAATTTTTGTGATTTGTTTTTTGTATTTATTTGCGCATAATAGACTTCAATGTTGCATTTACGAACAGATGACAGCTGCAGTGTTGCCAACGTTTGCATTTACGAACATTGTGCGCATAATATGCACAGCCGTGATGCATTTACGAACAAGCCCATACATATACCAGTCGTATTACAGCTCTGGTCGGGTCAAGAGCTCGCGCGTCATTGCCATTATCTCTTAAGGGCAATCAGGCCGTCCTTTTCATCCGTCTTCGAGAGTTTTACGTCTCACTCTCGCGTGGTTAATTGTGTGGCGTCGCGTAACTGTGCTTTGGATACAGTTTCCAGACTATTCTACAATTAACCACGTTCATTTATTTATTTGGATTAACTGGAGGAGTACCAACTAAACTCAAAATTTACAACTGGAGAAGTACCAACCAAACTTATTTTCGTAACTGGAGGAGTACCAATTAAACTCAATGCTAACTGGAGGGGTTCCATAAAACTCAGTATAATTATTTGTCCAGATGTCTCCGACTTCCTATACAGAGGTATAGGTCGAGTAACGGAGGCGGAACCTATGTGGCTATTTGGTCACGTACCTCTGCCGAACAATTTCAAAGTAAAAAAAAAAAAATAATATACATATGCTTAGTTTGGTTTGGCATTTATTTTGACAGCATGGTTCTCTTCAAAATCGACCGCATTTGGAGTAATGATATTCCTCAAGTGTATGTTAAGACACAGCTTAGAAGAAAAATTTTCATTAATATACGACGAAATCCAATGCTACAGCTAATTTGTTGCACTGTAGTGCAACATTTTCTATTATTTTGTTTTAAAAAAATATAAAAAGTAGACAATCTATTTAACCAAAATGGTTTCAATTTATCCAAACTTTTTTATTAATGAAAATCTTCCATAAGCCAAAAAAATAAACCCTTCAATTATCAATTTCCCTTACCCGAATCCGACTATATATGTGTAATGTTTGTAAGTATGATGTTTGTGTACCGCTTAGCAGTTTAAAAAACCAAAACACAATAAACAAGTAACAGTGCTATATTCGGTCGTGCCGAATCTTATATACCCTTCACAACGTGTAGTCATGCAATAAAAATTGTTTGTATCAGCATTCATCTCATATAAAATACATATGTATGTACATGTAAAAAACATACAAAAAAAAAATACAAAAAAAATATATATTAAAAAAAAAAATAATAAAAAAAAAAATAATAAAAAAAATTAAAAAAAATTTAATAAAATAAAATAAAATATTTTGGCTCTGCTGGAATCCGATGCCACGTTTACTTTAACCAATATGTATGTAGGTTGTTGTTGTAATTGTGAAAAAAACGAGGTGGTCATGGTTTTTTCCTCATATCTCAGAAAGTTATGGGGCGATTGTGCTGAATTTCAATAGCGATTCATTCCTGGATACCATATACAGATCTGAGAAACATATAGTGCTTCTAAAAGTTGATTTCAACCAACACACGGACAGACGGTCAGGGCTTAATCGACTCCTCTATTCATAAGGTTTCAGAAAATATATACTTTATGGGGTCGGAAATAAAAATTGTAGAAATTACAAACGGAATGACAAAGCTATATGTACCCTTGTGCACCACTTCACCTGTGGTATAAAAAGTATTCCGTTTATGAATGCAAGAAATACAAAAACAAAACCTACATATGAAACATTGTTTTTGCTGGCACACAGAGGAGTATTTGACCTGAAAAGCTGGCCGAAAAGGCATAACTGAATTTTAAGAAATCTTAAGAACTAAGTACGCAGCTCGGCAGACAACAATATTTTACATTATATTATAAATTTTGAAGACTTTTAGTTGCGATTTGTAGCTCTGAGACCCTGCTAAAGTCAGGAAAGTGAAGAAAATTATATGAGATTTAAATGTTTTTTTCGGTTTCTGGATCTGTTTTATGATAGTTTTTTACGGCTAAACGAATAAAGGTTTAACAATGATTTTTTTTTTTGCTGAAAGGTTTGATCAAAAGTTATTTAAAAAAGAAAAAAAAATTTTAAATATGTTGAATACTTATGTTGAAACAATTCGTTCAAAAGCTAAAAAAAAATTATACATTTTTTTTTTTGCAAAAAAAAGAAAAAGAAGAGGTTTTTGAAAGTGAGGTTAGCATCTCTATGTTTGATACCACAATAAAATTTGGAATCTCTTATTTTAGAAACCAAAAAAAGTTTGCGCCATTATTTTTGAAGATTTTTTTAAATTTTCACATTTCTTCCATTTTTGCTCATCGGCACTTTTTCTTATACATTTATATCGTCACAAACTTTTATGTATTTTGAATTATTGATTTCAACTGTTATTCAGATCACTTTTAACACTTCACAATGTTGATTCCTGCCTATAATTATAAATTTAAAAAATTATTTATTATCGATAATAGTTATAAGGGAATGTC
The DNA here is from genome assembly GCA_941918925.1 of Phyto melanocephala. NCBI lineage: Eukaryota > Metazoa > Arthropoda > Insecta > Diptera > Rhinophoridae > Phyto > Phyto melanocephala. Next base: position 48,068,795 of record OW799237.1, read on the forward strand.
CCACATATCCCCATAAAAGATATTTTTATATACCTGCTCTACAAAACATTATATGTTAAAAAAATAAATATACGTATCTATGAATAATTATTAAAAGCATTTATCACAAAAATAAGTTTACAAAAAATAAATACAGGTACATAAAAATTTATGGGCACCCAGGTATAAGGCTACCTTCCAATTATCAGAAGAAGCTGCCGAGGCCAGAAATAAGCCCTTACGATTATATCGTACGAATTATTCGAGGAAATTCAGCAGAAGCGATACAAATCGAGATGTCTTGAATAGGTAATTTCTGAGAAGTGACCCTTTTATAAGCTGCAGTACGTAAAGAGAGCGGAATAATAAAAAAGCTTTTTCATCAGAAACCATCACACTTCTTACATACATACATACGACATAATAATTATTAAGGAATTTTTATTAGTTTAACTTTTCCGTATATTAAGTATTAAATAATATAAAATAAATATAATAAAGCCTTTTTTCATAAAAAATACTGCTTCATTAGAGCATGTACATACAGTCTGCTAAGAATGAGTTTAAACCTTTAAAATCAACATTTGTTAATTGAGTTTTACTTTTTATACCGACTTTTATTCCTTAGGAATGTGGCTTTTGGAAAAATTATAAAAATTTAAATTTTTGGTTCTTAAATTTTTTAATGGAATTTTGAAAACAAAAAACTTGACGAATTTTGCAGGAAATTTTTTTTCGCCATTACATTTTTAATAACTCCGAAATAGTAATAGATAGAAAAAAAATGTGTTAGTTTAAGTAGAATTTTTCGGTGCATCTTTTGATCCTCCTGCTATTAAAATCGGAGAATCCGTTTTCAAGTTATGACAAAATATATTAGGCAACCCAACGATTTAGAGAGTGAAATATGCCACGCCTTTAACAGAAAATCCTTACGTACTAGAGAAAAACGGAAAACAGATTTGAATTAAGGGCATCAAAATCAATATAGTCCACATACTTTTATTTCTAGCAGAGACAAAAATTTTTTTTTGCGCAGTGTACTTTTGTTGCGCAGTGTAATTTTTTCAAAATCTGCCACTTGATTTCTTATATCATACTACTCCTAAAACTATCAAAAAACTAGAACTTTTAATTCAAAAAACACGTTTAATAATTTTGGCCAGCTTTTTAGGCCAAATACTCCTCTGTGCGGCACCAAATATTCGTGATAAAATTATGTATGCATTTAGGTATGTCGCAAAAAATTAAAAAACAAGTTGCCACTAGTATGTATTTAACTAAATTTCTTAAAAAAAATCTCCAAAGGGAAAAAATCTGTAATAAATTTTTTTATAATAAATCCAAATAGGATTATTATCATAAAATCCTAAAAGGTAATATCTGTGGTTTTCATGGGCAACCGCGTATGTTCATTTTTTATAATTTTGAGTTGATAATGCCATATTGTTTGGTTTTAAACGCCATTTACTTGATTTCAAAAATGTTTGAAATAAGATGGACCTAATCCGATTTTTTTAATTGCATAACAACGTAACTTCTATATATATGTATGTATATTCAAAAAGCGTTCAGCACTAACGCAGTATGTTGACTTACGTGCTTAATGGAAAATTATTTAATTTTTTAGCAAAACACAACCACATACGCTGTTATTTCTGAACACATTTAAAAGTCGTTTTCTGATAATTTTTGAGTTTACCGGAAGTGTGTACTACCTACCTATGTTTATCTGCACACACTTTTAGTTTTCGTACCACCTTGTTTATTTTTTTTTTCGCTATGATATAATTTTAAAAGGATATTTGTCTGAAATTTGTATAAGAAGATTTTAAGATCTTTAAGATTATATTTTATCAGAATTGCCTGTTTGAAACCCGTTTATACCTATATTTTTTATCACTAATCGGACATACATACATTAATTCTTTAATATTTTATATTGCCTGGTGTTCAATACTAAATGAAATTGCCTTTAACGTATGTATTTAATATGTGTAACAAAAATTTTGGGAGAAACAAAAAGTTGGCAAAACTAAAAATTAAAATCTTTAAAATATTTTCTTTAATTCCTAAAATAGTGAAATTGTTCCCATTAACACAACAAAAATAATAAACCACAATGGCAAAGCTGCTAACTTTTCTTCAAGGAAATTAAAAATTCTATTTGTGAACTAATATTCAAATTTAAATCAGGCTCGAGTTCATATTAACATTCTTATTGTTACAGAGAATTTTTTTTATTTGTGATAAATGAAAGAATAATCTGAAAAATTATATTTGTACCGACAACTAGCCGAGTGGAATGCATTTTCGAAACCAGTTACGATTTCATCATCAGCACTCTTTGATCGGTGGGTGCATGTTGGTTGTAAATATCATCTATTTAACTCACGGGACTTAAGTTAATTGAATTCGGTAACTACTTTAGTTTTCCTTTTTCATATATTTTTACCACAATGAGTTAGATTGAAGTTTTTGCCCAACAGCAACCCTTTTACTTTTGTTTGTTATTATCTTTCATTTTTATCACTATTATTGTCCTGCTCTAGCCACCAGTTAGGTAGCGATAAGAACAGATATGATTGTTTTTAACAATCAATGTTTATAATCATTTGTTTTATTTTTCTGTGAGGTCAGTATACAACTGAATGTTGATTGACCAACAGTGAATTAATGATTGTTTGCACCGTGCCCTGTGCTTACGTAAATTTAATTTTTATTTTGTCGAACTTTTCTGTTTAAACTAATATTCAAATTTTAATCAGGCTCGAGTTCATATTAACATTCTTATTGTTACAAAGAATTTTTTTTATTTTATTTGTGAATCGATTTTTTTTTTAATTTCTCGATTATGTTCTTTGAATGAATGATTCTTGTAAGGAAATTTATATTTCAATTGTGAAAATAATTTTATTTTAAATTTTTTTTTTAAATTTCATTTGTCTCGCAAGTTTTATTTTTAAAATTCGGAAAACAAAAAGAATTATTCGTCACAATGTGGAAAATTTAATTCATTCGAGTTAATATCATTCGCGATAAATATCTATTCGAATGATTCGCGTACTATGATTTAATCCTAACACGAGAACCAGTCATCCGATTTTCAAAAATAAAACACCAAAAAATGTGTAACAAAATTGTATTTATTGTGGAATACAATTTTTCTCTATCTCATATCGTTTTGGAGTTATTTAGAAATTAATGGAGAAAAAAAATTTTTTCGTGCAAAATTCGTAATATTTTTCAATTTAAAAATGGAATTAAAAAAATATAAGGCAAATATTCAACATTTTAAACTTTTTCTGAGAGCTACTTATCTTGGAAATAAAAAAAAGCCATAAACCATAAAAATCGGTTAAAAAATTTAGATTTTATTGTAAATTTACCGCAGGTATCCAATATTGTAATGCAACCAGCCTTGCATATGATGTATGTAACATGAGCAGGTAATGGAACTAAAGTACAACGGTATTTTGCATAATTCTTGGAATTAAAAATTATAACAGTATTTTTCAATTACCTGTGATTTCAAATTAAGAACATGAGGGTAGATTCTGGTATTTATTGTATATATAGAAGATAATGGTCAATAAGTAAGTCACTTTTAATTTGAATATCGTGCGGTTAAAATCGGCAACAGTAAATAGATCTTATAGTGTACTTTGTTATTGTGTAAAGAAATAAAGCAATTAAAGAATCCACAAACGCTTTCATATTACAAAATCAAGAATTTGTAACAAATCTCCAAATTTATTTTGTTACGTTTATGGCAATCTAACTTTAAGTTCTCAACGGGAGACAATATCTTCCAAGGTTAAAGATGCTTATCGCCGTTATTTTGGGTTTCCTATCGATGATAGAGATAAAAATTGGCTGCCGAAAATATGTTGTAGCAGCTGTGGTAAGTCTTTAAGAGGTTGCTTATGAAGCCGTTTATGAAGCCAGCAATTTGTAGTGAACCATAAAATTATTAAAATGATTGCTACTTTTGCCATACTAAAACACGTGGGTTTACGAAAAAAACAAAAAATAAAGTTACATATCCAAATACTTCATGCGTCAAACGACCAGTTTTCCAGTTTACAAGTAAATTTTTACTTCCATTGCCTCCTACAGACGATGAAGAACATGGGCTTTCTGCAGCAACTGAATCCACTTACGCCATCATACAAGGTGTTTCTTCGCATTAATTTGGAAGTCCAACGAGTACACCTTAAACTAATATGAATAACTTAGTTCGTAAATGAGGGCTTTTAAAAAACAAGTCTGAGCTTCTTGCATCCCAATGAAAAGAATGGAGTTTGGTGCAAACGGACGTTAACGTCTCGTACTGTCGAAATAAAGAACAACCTTCTTTGATATATTTCAGCAAAGAGGAAGGTTTGATATTTTTTGGGATAATGGTGATGGAGTTTTGCGACAACTGTCTTTAAGTCATAAATCTGAGGATTGGCGGCTTGTTATTGATTCATCCAAGACAAGTTTGAAAGCCGTTTTACTTCACAATGGCAACAAATTTCCATCGGTCCCACTTGCGTATGCAAGAAATATGAAAGAAAACTATTGTAGCATGAAGATGATACTACAAAAAAAAATAAATATTCCCATTACTCATGGAATCTGCAGATTTTAAAGTCGTTGCAATGTTAAATGGATTGCAAAGTGGATATACTAAGTTTTATTGCTTCTTATGTGAATGGGATAGCCGCGCAAAAGAAAAACACTACAATGTTAAAATTTGACCGAAAAGAGTAAATTTTATACCAAGAGGAAAAAATGTAGCAAATCAAAAGGAACAAACTCTTCTCTTCATATAAAGCTAGGCCTAATGAAAAATTTTGTCAAAGCAATGAACAAGGATGGTGAAGCCTTTCTATACATTAAGAGCAAATTTCCTAGAATCAGAGATGCTAAAGTAAAACAAGGCATATTTGTAGGTCCACAAATACGACAGCTTATGAAGGACGAGGTCTTCAGAACGAAATTGAATGATGTGGACAAAAGGGCATGGGCAGCTTAAGATACTTTTTTATTTTAACAATGTTTCCTAAATAAAAATTAATAATTTTTAACAAAAATGTTGTGTTATTTTAAATAAAATAGGCTGTAAATATTTTAATTTTTTATTGTAATTTGAAGTTATCTACGGGTGACGACAGGGTGGGTGCTTTATGCGAGGCGTTGCTACAAAATAACAATCTGGCAATTTTTTTGCTTGTATTTGTTTTTGCTGTACGAAGATAGAAGTAAAATGTTGCCATTCATTGATGCTACGAGGCGCTTTAGTGCGCCCACTCTGACGTTGTTTGCGGTAAATTTACAATAAAATCCACATTTTTTAACCGATTTTTATGGTTTATGGCTTTTTTTATTTCCAAGATAAGTAGCTCTCAGAAAATGTTGAATATTTGCCTTAAATATTTTTTTAATTCCATTTTTTAATTGAAAAATATTACGAATTTTGCAAGAAACATTTTTTTTCTCCATTAATTTCTAAATAACTCCAAAACGATAAGAGATAGAGAAAAATTTTATTAAAATACAATTTTGTTACACATTTTTTGGTTTATAATAGTTTTTTTTTTAAGCTTAAGGTCCTTTCAATAATAAAAATTTTTTTGGTTTTATTTTATATTATTTGATCAATATTTCGCTACCTCTTTGTGTAGCATCATCAGGATACGAGTTCTTTATTATCTATATATTTGTTTTTTGTTGGTTTAGTGTCTTGATATTTGTTATTTTATAAATTTATAGTTTGATTAACAGATTGAAAATAATATAAAAAATTTTTGAAACATTTTGTCATATATAAAAATTGTACAAAAATGTAGTATAACAAAAATCTTTAATTAACAAAAATGTATTATAACAAAAATTGTTGAAAAATGTTTATAGTATTATCAGAATATGTGTAATAATAGAAAAAATGTATAACAATAATTCCATAATTTATAAAAGTATTAACAGTAATTATATAAATTATTGTCTATACTTTAACATAAAAATATGTTGGTTTTGTACAGAATATTACAAATCTATATATATAAAAATCAATGTGTGTTTGTATGTTTGTATGTTTATATGTTTGTATGTTTGTATGTTTGTTTGTGCTTTATAGACGGTTAAACGGCTGGACCGATTTCCTTGAAATTTTCACAGAATCGTCCTGTATGTCTGGAAGGAACTATAGGCTATACCTTGATTTGAAATTGTAAGTGGGCGGGGTGCCACGCCCTATTAAAGAATAAGTATTAAATATTATATATCACGAAAGCTAATGCAGCTAGAGTCTTCAAATTAAGTACGGTAAACTTTGACATCCACACGAACATTTGGGTAAAAAATGGGCGGACTTGCAATAGTAGGCGTGGCCACATGAATTAAATACTAAAATTCGTATATTTGGAAAACGATATCGATTAGAGTAGTAAAATTTTGCAAAAGCAACTTTGATATTCAAATAAACATTTATGGGAAAAATGGGTGAATTAACAATAGTGGGCGTGGCACCCACCATATGAATTAAATACTAAAATTCGTATATTTGGAAAATGATATCGATTAGAGTAGTAAAATTTTGCAAAAGCAACTTTGATATTCAAATAAACATTTATGGAAAAATGGGTGAATTAACAATAGTGGGCGTGGCACCTACCATATGAATTAAATACTAAAATTCGTATATCTGGAAAACGATATCGATTAGAGTACTAAAATTTTGCAAAAGAAACTTTGATATTCAAATAAACATTTATGGAAAAAATGGTTGCATTAACAATTGTGGGCTTGGCACCTGCCATATGAATTAAATACTAAAATTTGGGGTGGCAAAGCACACCGGGTATTAGCTAGTATTATATAAAATTGTTAACAGAAAATGTTATGTTACATACATATGAAACAATAATTATATATGTATGAATGTATTGATGAAAAATTTTTTCTTGTTAATAAATAAGTGTATTAATATTACTAAAAAGCTAATATAAAAATGTAGATATACATATATAATGTTTAATCTTCATGTATTAAGATTAATTTAAAATAAATTATTATAAAAAAACTTAATAAGGAAATTATATAAACATAAATCAATAGGTATAAGTGTTATTTCTTATGTACTAAATGTCTGTAACTCTGTGCAACATTATCTGTATCTACTTTATAATTAATTCTCTGTGTAGTTGGTACATTAATTATCTGTAACATTTCTAACATATATCTACGTTTATAATTATTTTCTATATTTAAAACTGATACATTTTCAAAGTTCGGAAAGTGATCAGAGTTGGAACAATGAGAAGATAATGCTGTTTTTTGTGAAGAAATATTTCTATACTTTTGGTCAGATTTATGTCCAGCAATTCTTGTCCTAAGTTTATTCTTTGTCGTTCCTATATAAACCTTATCACAACTTTCCCCATCATTTCCCCCGCAAGGTATTTTATATACTATATTTGACATATCCCATTTCCGTATTTTGTCCTTAGTATTACTAAATAATCTACCTATTGTATTGTTCATTCTATAAGTCATCCCATATTTATTATAATCAAAAACTTTTGAATTCTTTAACCTTTCTGACATCCCCGGTACATACGTTAACGATTTATACATTTTTGGTTCAACTATATTCACTGAGTTATCCTCTCTCCTTTCATTAAAATGATTAATAAATTGATAAATTAGTCCAATTGGAAAATCATTATCAATAAGTATATCCTTAATAATGACCTTATTCTTCCTATGAAAAACTTTATCACTAATTTTCAATACTCTTCCCACAAAATTTCTAGCCGTATTAATTTTCACTTGTCTATTGTGGCTAGAATTATAGTTTATAATCCTACCTGAAGCAGTGGGTTTTTGGTACCAATCCATTAACAACTTATTACCCTTTCTTATAACCAATGTATCTAAATAGGGTAGTCCCAAATCACATTCCTTTTCTATAGTGAATTTAATTGAAGAAGTAAAATCATTAAAAATATCTAACATTTGATCAATAAACTGTTCAGGCATAATACAAAATAAATCATCTACATATTTAGTCATTAATTTCGGTTTTATATTCATTTTCTGAATACAAGAGTCTAGTAATTTTTCCATAACTATGTCCGCAACAATTGGTGAAGCAGGAGATCCCATAGGAAGTCCTTCATGTTGCATAAATATCTTTCCATTATATTGGAAATATCTATTGTCCTCTATACAAAACTTAAGAATATGTTTAAATAAATCTTTATTTATTTTCGTGTATTTTTCAATAATACTCCATTTTTCTTCTATTATCTCTAATGCTAAGGCAACAGGTATACTCGGAAATAATGAAACTACATCCAATGAAATTAATTTTTCTTCATTCATAATACATTGGTCCTTAATCCTTTCTTTAAATTGTATTGAATCCTTAACATTATATGTTGAATTTTCAGTTACCTTCTTTAAAATGGTAGAAATATATTTACAAAGTCCGTAAGATGGAGAATTCACAAACGAACAAATGGGTCTTAGGGGAAAATCTTCTTTGTGGATTTTCGGTAATCCATATAATCTAGGTCCAGTAGCAATATTAGTCTTAAGTTTATTCTTCTCATTAACTGTAATGATATTCTGTCTAAAAAGTTCCTCAACGAAATCATTATTCCTCTTTTGCAGTCTACTTGTAGGATCCTTATTAACTAATTTATATTTCGTTATATCTCCTACAATATTATCCATTCTCATGATATAATCTTCCTTCATTAAAGCTACAGTTGTGTTACCTTTATCTGCTTCTAAAATAAGTAAAGATAATAAAGATTTCTTAGAGGAACTTTTTAGACAGAATATCATTACAGTTAATGAGAAGAATAAACTTAAGACTAATATTGCTACTGCACCTAGATTATATGGATTACCGAAAATCCACAAAGAAGATTTTCCCCTAAGACCCATTTGTTCGTTTGTGAATTCTCCATCTTACGGACTTTGTAAATATATTTCTACCATTTTAAAGAAGGTAACTGAAAGTTCAACATATAATGTTAAGGATTCAATACAATTTAAAGAAAGGATTAAGGACCAATGTATTATGAATGAAGAAAAATTAATTTCATTGGATGTAGTTTCATTATTTCCGAGTATACCTGTTGCCTTAGCATTAGAGATAATAGAAGAAAAATGGAGTATTATTGAAAAATACACGAAAATAAATAAAGATTTATTTAAACATATTCTTAAGTTTTGTATAGAGGACAATAGATATTTCCAATATAATGGAAAGATATTTATGCAACATGAAGGACTTCCTATGGGATCTCCTGCTTCACCAATTGTTGCGGACATAGTTATGGAAAAATTACTAGACTCTTGTATTCAGAAAATGAATATAAAACCGAAATTAATGACTAAATATGTAGATGATTTATTTTGTATTATGCCTGAACAGTTTATTGATCAAATGTTAGATATTTTTAATGATTTTACTTCTTCAATTAAATTCACTATAGAAAAGGAATGTGATTTGGGACTACCCTATTTAGATACATTGGTTATAAGAAAGGGTAATAAGTTGTTAATGGATTGGTACCAAAAACCCACTGCTTCAGGTAGGATTATAAACTATAATTCTAGCCACAATAGACAAGTGAAAATTAATACGGCTAGAAATTTTGTGGGAAGAGTATTGAAAATTAGTGATAAAGTTTTTCATAGGAAGAATAAGGTCATTATTAAGGATATACTTATTGATAATGATTTTCCAATTGGACTAATTTATCAATTTATTAATCATTTTAATGAAAGGAGAGAGGATAACTCAGTGAATATAGTTGAACCAAAAATTTATAAATCGTTAACGTATGTACCGGGGATGTCAGAAAGGTTAAAGAATTCAAAAGTTTTTGATTATAATAAATATGGGATGACTTATAGAATGAACAATACAATAGGTAGATTATTTAGTAATACTAAGGACAAAATACGGAAATGGGATATGTCAAATATAGTATATAAAATACCTCGCGGGGGAAATGATGGGGAAAGTTGTGATAAGGTTTATATAGGAACGACAAAGAATAAACTTAGGACAAGAATTGCTGGACATAAATCTGACCAAAAGTATAGAAATATTTCTTCACAAAAAACAGCATTATCTTCTCATTGTTCCAACTCTGATCACTTTCCGAACTTTGAAAATGTATCAGTTTTAAATATAGAAAATAATTATAAACGTAGATATATGTTAGAAATGTTACAGATAATTAATGTACCAACTATACAGAGAATTAATTATAAAGTAGATACAGATAATGTTGCACAGAGTTACAGACATTTAGTACATAAGAAATAACACTTATACCTATTGATTTATGTTTATATAATTTCCTTATTAAGTTTTTTTATAATAATTTATTTTAAATTAATCTTAATACATGAAGATTAAACATTATATATGTATATCTACATTTTTATATTAGCTTTTTAGTAATATTAATACACTTATTTATTAACAAGAAAAAATTTTTCATCAATACATTCATACATATATAATTATTGTTTCATATGTATGTATGTAACATAACATTTTCTGTTAACAATTTTATATAATATTTGTAATATTCTGTACAAAACCAACATATTTTTATGTTAAAGTATAGACAATAATTTATATAATTACTGTTAATACTTTTATAAATTATGGAATTATTGTTATACATTTTTTCTATTATTACACATATTCTGATAATACTATAAACATTTTTCAACAATTTTTGTTATAATACATTTTTGTTAATTAAAGATTTTTGTTATACTACATTTTTGTACAATTTTTATATATGACAAAATGTTTCAAAAATTTTTTATATTATTTTCAATCTGTTAATCAAACTATAAATTTATAAAATAACAAATATCAAGACACTAAACCAACAAAAAACAAATATATAGATAATAAAGAACTCGTATCCTGATGATGCTACACAAAGAGGTAGCGAAATATTGATCAAATAATATAAAATAAAACCAAAAAAATTTTTATTATTGAAAGGACCTTAAGCTTAAAAAAAAACTATTATATATTATTATAAAAAGGTCAAAGAAACTAATAATCATTTTTTGGTTTTTTATTTTTGGAAATCGGATGACTGGTTCTCGAGTTAGGATGAAATAAGTGTCCGTACCTGACTAATTTAGAGGGAAAAATTTGCCACGCCCATAAAAAAAAAAATCCCGATCCGATGGAAAAAAACCGACAACGGATTTGAGTTCAGCGCGTCAAAATCCATATAGTCTATATCCACATAGTTTTATTAAATGGGAAGACAAAAAATGATTTTTTGCAGAGCAGTGTTATTATAACAAACCTTAACTGAATTCCATTATATAAAATTACTTTTCAATACATATATTTCTTATTTATTTTAAATTATTTCTTTAAATGAGATTTTTATAATGTTACCATTTCTCTTAACCGGTTGTATTATAATATCATAAATTGTTTCTTTTGTTAATAATATCTTGGCAATATGCAGTATCATATAATTATTAAACATAACGTTTACCTTAGCATATTCTACCGCTTCTTCTAATGATGCAAATGGCATCTTTTCTTTTTTAGTTTCTCAATAGCTAATTGTATTTCAAAATTATTTTAAATAAAATAAATGGTAATTTTTGCATTATTCATGAAGTTTTGAAAATAATTGAATTCAAATGGCCTCCACCCTCGGTGACATATGTGCGACATCTTATCCAAAAGTTATTTATTGCTGCCTGAAGGGTTGCGGGGAATTGGCTCAATTATTGTTCGAATGGATTACTTTAAGTCATCAAAAACTTTGGTTTTCTTTTGTAAAGTTCCCGTTTACAATAACCAGACAAAAAAAAATCTGGTGCATTAAGGTCAGCAGACCTGGGCAGCCAACGGAATGTGGAGTTTCTTGTAATCAGCTTATTGGGAAATTTTCGTCGCAATTCTTTAACATCTTTAAAACTTGGTCTCCATTGACCATAACAGTAAGACCTTTTTCTTCGAAAAAGTAGGGCCCGACAATGAACCTTGATGACACTGCACACCACACTGAGACACGATGTGGATGCAATTACATCACATGGAGTATCTGTGGTTTAGAGCTAATCCATATTCGACAATTTTGTATGTTTGCATTGCTGTTAAAATCAAAATGTGCCTTGGAAGACATACAAATGCAGTTCAAGATGTTTTCATCCTCTGCCCCCATTTGAATGATCTTCTCGCAAAGATCCAAGCGAATCGGGAAGTCTGTTGTGTTCTTGCTTGTTTATTAAATATTATAAGGAAACAAGTTTAAATCTTGATGCAAAATTGTCTGCAGTGACTGTCTGCTGACAACCATTTGACATAAAAGCTCCTTATAGAAACTCTGGTATCGGATTGTATGGCAGCTACGATATTTTCCTGCGTCCGAACTGAGGGATCTTGATGATTAGGCCTTCTTGCGATTGTGCTACGTTCGGGAAAGTTATTCACGAGCCTCATTATAGTCCATTTGCTAGGACGTTTGCCAACAAACGTGCGCCTATATTTTCTTTGGACGAAAACTACGGATGTCTTAGAGTGAATGTGGCGCGCTACCCAAATTTTTATTTCATTGTCCCAATTCTTCATTTTAGTTAAATCAAAAGATCAATCTATAAATATTGAACAGGTTGGTTATACAGAAAAAAAGTTATTACGTTGTTTTTTTGGTAGCAGTTTTCATCAGCCACCCTGTATTTCTATGCTGTGCCAATATTGATTTTATCTTTCATATATTATTCTTATTGTCATTGATATTATCACTTATAATATTATTACTCGTATCATTATTTTTTAAATTTTCGTTATTAAGAAGTATAATATTTTGAATTAATTCTAGAGCTTAGTTAGTTTAATATTCTGGAAGGAGATAAAAAAGGCTGGAGTTAGGGGTGTTATCATTAATGTACGTTTTCGTCTGTTAAGAATTTTATTGTAGATAGTTAAGTTTATTGTATATGTATTATATCTAAAAATGCCATTGTGAATTTTACTTCGTTATTAAATGGGCTGTTATGTAGTCTATTGTCTGAAACTGTTAAAAGGTAACGTTTTAATTAAGCTTTTGTGTACAGTTCTTCCAGACTTTGTTAGGACTATAGAATTCTTGTACCTAAAAACTATTTCTTTCCTAAATCTAGGAGTTAATTTACTACCTACCTTTTAATTGATTCTGACGTAAATGACGTCTCCTTTTGAGTAAGTTTTAGGTTATGTCTTATTTTGATTGTGGTAGCTTAGGTCATTTGTTTTTGCTGTAGCTTTGAAATTTCCTTACGAAAAATTTTCACTTTGTTGCTGTTGTTGAATGTACAAAGATATTATACTCCTTGACTGATCTTACCAACAACTCTTCAAACGTGTTATGAGCTCTTTCGACTTTAAGCAGCGCATTATTTCCTAAAGTGTCGATTGGAAACGTTCCAATTGACTATTTGAAGAACTTGTGTATAATGGTGTTCGGTAAATATTAACACTGAACTGACTTTCTATCAATTGATTGGAGAATGAGTTAAACGACTTCTGGTTATCGAAAACTATAGCTTTGGGGAAAAGGAAAAATAGTATGTCCCTTATTGGATGTCTGATATCTTCAACTGTTCGAGATTTAATTACCTTCGTCACAGAAAATTTTAAAAATGTATCTATAGCCTTAATGACTGTCAGTAAAAAATATTTGAATTTGCTACTTAGCAGGGTGACGGACGTAACACAATTTTTAATTATCCTACAAATTTGTTTACTCATAGAAGAAAAATAATATTTATTTTGCCAATATCTAAATTTTTTTTGCGAGAATTTGTATGGGCTCGGTCGTGTGCACGCAGTGTAACATTTTCCTGCTCATGCTTGATATCCTCATCCTCCTGCTGAGTAAACCTTATCTTGCTAATGTAAAGCGAATAAATTTCTTAAATTTATTCCATGACACTTGTGAGGTTTCAAAAGTAGTACATAATTTAAATTCCCCACTGATTAATTTATTGTGTTAATGGGAACAAATTTGTATTATTCGAAATTTTTTAAAAAAGTTTTTAATTTTTTTTGTTTTACTACATATGTACCTTTCAAAATTCTGTTTGGGAAAAAATATTTTAAAATTTTCTTTTGAAGTGAACGAATTACTTTTGTTTAATAAGGAAAATATAAATTATTTTATTTCCTAAATTTTTAAGTGGTAAGAAACTATTTTTTTATATATTTGATCTCTATTATAAGAGAAAATTTGTATGTTTATTTGTAGACCTTTTAGGCGTTGGATACACCAGGTTCTCTGTAATACTAATATAGGAACCTGGTTATTTTTTTAAGTTAGTGGCTCTAATTTTTAAAGATTTTAAATTATTTGGTAACTGGAAATTTACAGACGAGGTTCTTATAGTCATCAGAAAGGAAATTGGAAGAGGAAACATAGAAAAGAGATAGGAACAGACCGTTTAAGTATTTTTCCACTGGTTCGAACATTAATTTTGACTGATGATTGAAACACATTGCGATAGTTTTTTTTATACCCAGTTCACGGACGTACAATTTTTTTAACACGTTTTTGTAATTTTTGAACGGAAATCTATTAAAGGTAGAGCTGTTTTATCTTTGAATTATCCCGGATGTAGATTGAAGTAATACAAGATTTTAAATTTTTTTTATTGTTAACTTGATTATTACGTTTTGTCAATTGTTTTTTTTATTACTGTGATTGTTTTTGTTATTGTAATTACTAGTTTTTCGTTATGTAATTATGTTTTTTTTTTTACTTTTCTTGTCGGTGTTAAAACTATAAAGAAAACAATAATAATTCGATTCATGTATATATTTTAAAACTACTAACATAAACTTAAACACATTGTTCTAAAGGAAAAAAAAACATAAAAAACTCAAGATCCCAACCGACAGGCCTGTAAGTCTTCGAGGGATATAATATCGGTGAGTTTTAATATTTTTTTATTTATTACATAGAATCTAAACATAAAAATTTTATAACAACAAATAATTTAAATGGCCCTAATAACTTTTACTTGGTTATAATACTTCTTATAATTACATCTTTTTCGTGCTGATGCTTTCACATATAATAACTTCTTTATATCGACAATTTTTTTTATTTTATCATTTTAATTTTATTAATGAAATTTTTTTTTGTGTTAAATTTCGTTTGAGATTTTAAATTCCGGATTAATTTTGGAATTTTACTCACGAAATCTGATATCATCTGAACCCGTTTTTTATAAGATTTTTTATTTAAGTTTCCAAATTTTCGCTTTAAGTTGATGTGTAATAGAGATTTTTGATAGGTTATTCTGATTTCTTACTCTTACACAAGACTTATCGTATTTAATTTATTTTTAAATTTTAGCTATGATCTTTTAAAATTTTGATTTTTACTTTAAGTATCTAAAATATCTAATTATTTTTATTATGTTTTTTTATTTTTTTTAAATGAAGTTTAGTCTATATAGTAGTTTCTATCTTATTTTTTTATTATTTCGTACTACCTTATATTAAAGCCTTAACTTAGTAGTGTGGGAAAAATAAACAATAGAAAACTATTACATTGATAAACTTTTATTAATATGCCAATAACTAGAAGTCACGAAAATTTATTGAGATTGGAAGAACCAGCGGATTGTAGTTTTACTATCACTGTGGATGAATCCAATCCTCTTCCAACTACATCGCAAGGAAATTTAAGGGGTAGACCAGCTCAATCAGATAAAAATAGATCTACGGCTACTTCTACTAATAATACTGAACAACAACAACAACTTTATATTAGAGAACTTTTATCGAATTCAATGGATTCATTACGAGGTGACATGACTGAATTCATTAGGAACGAACTTAGGTCTATGATTCTGGGTATGAATTTGTGTGGTAATGCTAGTTCCCCCAATGCTCAATTAAATGAAAATATTACAAAAAATTCTTTTCCTAGAATTAATACTTCACCAGAACCTTTTGTAGGGGAACTAACATCTAATACCTCTTCTTCTAAATTTCATCATTATACCCTTCACCTGTGGTGCACAAGGGTATATATAGCTTTGTCATTCCGTTTGTAATTTCTACAATTTTCATTTCCGACCCCATAAAGTATATATTTTCTGAAAGCTTATGAATAGAGGAGTCGAGTAAGCCCTGACCGTCTGCCCGTCTGTCCGTGTGTTGGTTGAAATCAACTTTTAGAAGCAACTATATGTTCCTCAGATCTGTATATGGTATCAATCTCTTGGAAATATCCAGGAATGAATCGCTATTGAAATTCAGCACAATCGCCCCATAACTTTCTGAGATATGAGCAAAAAACCACGACCACCTCGTTTTTTTTCACAATTACAACAACAACATACATACATACATACATGTGAAAAACATACCAAACAAAAAAAATTAAAAAAAAAAATATCAAAAATAAGAAAAAAATAATAAAAAAATCTACAAAAAAAAAAATTAAACAAAAATTTTAAAAAAACTTTAAAAAAAATTGTTTAAAAATTTTTCTAAAAAAATTTTTTAAAAAAATTTAAAAAAAATATAAAAAAAAATAATAAAATATAAATAATATATTAAATAAAATAAAATAAAATTTTTTTGGCTCAGCTGGGATTCGATGCCACATTTATTCTAACGTGTACGTATGCACGTATTTTATATGGGATGAATGGTGATACAAACAATTGTTATTGCATGACACGTTGTGAAGGGTATATAAGATTCGGCACGGCCGAATATAGCACTGTTACTTGTTTTTATTTTCTTTATCAACCATAATTTTTTTTTTGTAATCTTAACTTAATACGGTTTTTTTTTAATTTAGTTGGTCGATTAGTTTCATAGCTACCTAAATTTTAAATGTTTATGTAGTGTACCGTACTAATTCTACAGGGACAAGAACCACCGCAAATTTCCATGAGCACAGCTGGTGTTATAGGTAGCACGGTCTCTGTGAGTTAGTGCTTTACGGTCAGGTTCGTTACACACTTTCATCAGCTTTACTACAATTAATCACGGAGGGGTTAAGATAACGCTTAAGAAGTCTTTTAAGAATGTTGGGATCATAGCATGGTTTTGTGATTATAAAAGGTTTTCCAATAAGAAGAGCTCACGAAAAGTTGCAATTGGAGAACGATTATTTTGATAATAAATCTGAATAATTTGTAAATGTTGTTATTGTGTATATCTCTCCATGATGAAATTGTAAACACTACTGAACACAATAAAAAACAAATGACAGATCATGACATAATAATAATAATAATAATTCGAAACTCTTCACAGTGCGTCGACAAATACGTTTTTTCCCTTATATAAAAAAACTCGAACTATATTCTTCTAGAATCGCTTTTCATTGTTTCATTTCATGGTTATTATTTCTGTTGCTTAAGTCGTTTGTAAGAGGCTGATGATTGGTATATTCTTAATTTCGTCGTACCGTACAGGAAATTTCTCAATGAGTTTAGAGCCCATAGTGCCAGCATTTCCTTCTCGTTGTCTGTCTATGACTATACTGCTTTATTCAATGTTCGGAATACGAAGATTACTAGTCTATCCTGAGAAAGTATAGCACCGATAGCGTAATTAGACGCGTTTGTTGTCAAAACAAAGTCTTTATCCTAATTCGGGTATTATGTTGGCATTGGGTTTTTTTTTCAATTAATTTAATTTGTATCAGTGTTTATTCTAGTTTTGGAACATTGGTTTTTTGACACGCGTCTCTCCTCCTCTTCTTTTGAGTAATCTTGAATGAATCTGCGGTAATACAATGACAGTCCTAGAAATTATCTCAGTTTCTTTAATGGTACGACTTTGATATTGCCTCAGTTTTAGCGGGATTATTTTTAATACATTCCGATGAAACTATTAAACGAAGAAATTCGACAGATGTTTTGAAAAAGTGACATTTATCAAGTTTGACTTCATGTTAGCATCCTTAAAAACTGTTTTGTAAAGCTTCTCTAGGTGACAAACATAATTGGTTTTGGTACGGCTGAACACAAAAATATTGTCAATATATGCAGACAAAGCAAAACACATCTATGTTATTACGTACAATATCATGTTCTTTAGGCCTTTTAAAATTTTAGTTTAAGATAATGTTTATTCTTTGAAGGTTACAATTATTATAATAATTTAAGGTATCCGATTAAAAGAAGAAAAAAAAACTAAGATCAAAAAGAATTACAGATAGAAAATGACATAAAGTTATTTATGGCTACCAGATGATTTACAAATATCTATATTAATTGTGTTGTCATTTTACACTCCCTCTCAACACGTTACTGTTGCTAAAAAAAAAAAAACTATATCTAATAATTTCACTATAAAACCCATATCTTGAAGGTGTTTAATTTTACACAAATTTTTTGTTAAAATATCTGACAACATTTCTTCAGTGGAAATGTAGTTTGTGTTAATAATGCCCTTTAAGTACACATCTCGAATGATATCTTTAATCGATGTGCTTGATCCTAGCATGGTACGTTGTATTTTTAACTAAACACTGGGCACTAAGGTTGTCGCTGTACAATAATAATGGCCCCCTTCCTTGAATCCTAATTTGCTGAGCAGATTTTAAATATAAAAGGCCTCTTTTGCTGCAGTAGACAACGCAGTATACTCTGCTTCGGTGCTGCGGGGGGCGACGACATTTTGCTTCTTGGATTCCGGATTGCTTCCCCAATCCGCGTCTGTGTAGTCTATGGTTTTGTCAGTTTTTTCGAAATGAAGTTTAAAATCAATTGTCTTCTTCAGGTATCGCAACACATGTTTAACTGCCGACAAATGTTCTGAATGCGGATCAGTTTAATACTGCGTAAGCTTACATACTGAGTGTAGGATGTCTGGGCGTGTTGAAATTGCGAGGTACATTAACGCACCTATAATTGATTGATACTCAATAGGTTGAACCTTTTTACAGTCATCTGATTTACATAAGGGTTGAAAACCTGCCTGCAGTGGAGTTGCAACTTGTTTGAAATCCATTGAAAAATCATTCAATAAATTTTTAATATATTGTTTTTGACAAACCTCGATCGCACCAATTTCACCGTGACGAATAAATTCTATTATTAAAAAATGGTTGAGTTGGCCACCATCTACTACTTCGAACTCGTTTGCTATGGCTTTTATGCTAAGGTTTTCCTTGGACGAACTCGCAATTATAAGATCATTTACATAAACAGCGATTATATTTTTTTTTTTATCAAAATGGATTTGATAAAAACGTTAAGTCAAAACCTAATGAAGAATTTTATCGCGGAATGTGAATGGTGTTCTTATATCTGGAATTATACCATAAATAAATAAATTAAACTATCGTAAGTTATTCAAAACAAAAACTGCATTACATCTGACAAAAGAGGAGAAAAAATAAAACAATAAACAGCTGTTTTTCTCCAACTGTTTTATATGAAAATTACTGTCAAATTGTATTATAGTTTGGAATCCACTATAGTGAATGCTATTGTTTGGTATTACCATAACAAATTTAGTCCGTTATTTTTTGAACTTATTGTATCCCATCAAACATTTTGGAGTGAAATTAGATTGATAAACTACTTTCACAACATAATCCGAAAATGGCATGTTTAATAAAAAATTGTTTCATTAAAAGCGAAGATGAAAGATGATTGTCTGTGCCATGAATGTGCCACTTTAAATGTAGTTGTCTTTCAGGGTTAGTTGCAGAAGCTATACCCAAAATCAAGGGACTACATTGGAATTGTGAAAACTGTAGAAAAATTGGCGTTAACTTCTATCCATTTTTTCAAGATTCTAGAATTAAATTTCTTAAGTTACAAAATGAAGCTGCCAAATTAAATGAACACATTAATGCGTATGGTAAATTGTTTGATGATTTTAAATCCTTGGATAACTTGAAATCGCCACCTATACCTTTTCCAAAACGTCGTAAATCAGCAATAAATAATAATAGCTGTAACTGTATCTGATCCAGTTCCGTCTGTCTTAAATACTTATAATATGAGCTCAAATAAATAATGCCGGAACCATTTTAAATTCTGTCACCAATAATGATCTAACTGTTAATAATCACTCACATTCTAATGCTGATAATAGTTCATAATTCTCTACGTGCTGTTTATCCAAAGAAAACTTTATTCGTTTCCCGTTTAACAAGTGATACTACCACAGATGCTATTGATTACTATATAAAAAATAAAATTGATACTGATATTAATACTTCAATACAAAAGTTTAATTTTTTTAATCACGTTCTATTTCATCTTTAAAAAAATAAGTGTTTCCGCTGATATTTTTGCAACTATACTCGATCCGAATTTCTGGCAAAAGAATACATTGGTGCGGGAATATGTTTACAAGACTAGATCTCAAAATTTTGGTGTTATTCTAGTACCAGCTAAATGCAGCTTCAAAAAACTAATATTATCTAATGATTAAATTTCTATCATTTACCAAAATGTTCGTGGCTTAAGAACTAAACTTTCATCTTTATATATAAATAGTTTTGGTATGGATCATCGGTCTTAGTCACCATTTAGACAGGGAAACATTTGGAAAGGAAACATTTTGAAGAGAGGAACGGGTAGGGAAAAGAATATGAAATTTGTTTCACGTTCTCGGAGGCACGCTTTGTGCTTTCATTCTTATTCTTTACATTTGCTATGCTTTTTGACATTTGCTTTATTTATTTTCTGCGTGCTTTGTTCTCTGTCTTATATGTGACTTTGTTTGAATAAAAATAAAAAAATAATGCACTAAATAAAATTAAATACATACATACATACCTACAAAAGAAAAAAAATAGAGTTTGAATGGGGAAAAAAAGAAAGTAAAAAACTAATACAATAGACAAATGTCAAAAAAACAAATATAAACTGGAATGTTTCCGACAACAATGTTTCCCTGTATAACCGCGAAGGAAAATACAAAAGAGAATTTCAGATGCTTCCCTTCCAAATGTTTTAATGTGTAAACGGTGACTTAGTATTTACAGAAACTTGGCTTAATGCAAATTTTTAAAATTCCGAGGTTCTATGTAATAAGTTCAATATTTATCGTCGTGATCGTGGTAACAGAACTACTGGTGGTGGCGTTCTTATTCCAGTTTCTCGTAATTTGTCATCTGAACTTGCTGAAATGGACTCATCATATGATATTGAATTTATATCTGCCTTGATAAAACTTAATTGTAAACGAATATTTGTAAATGGTTCGTATATTCCGCCATCCTCTCCTCCGATTATATACATTAATCATGCCGTGACTTGTAAGATCTATTACTCGTTCTGCTTGGGGTGCTGACTCCGTTTTAGTTTTTGGTGATTTTGACTTACCTTCAATAGCTTGGAAATATCTCCCGGATGATAAAATTTTATTCAAACGAGGCAAAATTCGAACTACCATGAATACTTTAATATTTTATATGACATGTGCCTTTTCCAGATTAATGGCATTCCTAACGATTATTCTAAAATTGTAGATTTAATATTTGTTAACGATGTTGCTGATTGTTTCGTTAGACGCTCATTCCCCATTACAACCAGAGATATGAAATAACTCCCATTTTTTTGGAAATTATTTCATTTCTCATTTGGGGTTTTCAAATTATGAAATAATCTCCAATGAAATAACATCCAACAAATTTTTAAAATTCGGGGCTTGTTTCATATTAAAATAGGCCTTTTACAAGAAAACTTTTAGCCTGTGAATATATTACAATATCTTTTCAAATACATAAATGATAACGTTCGGGATTTGGATGGTGCGACCTTCGTGACAGACTAAGAAATTAGTCTACGGAAGGCAATAATGATTGTTTTCCCTACATCTAAAGTAATCGGTTGTTGGTTTCACTTCTGCCAAGCAGTGAGGAGGTACATAATAACAAAGTGTAACACCAACTGGCAGCATTTATACATACAACGTATATTTTCTCCATCTTGAATTCAAGAGCAACCATTTTGTTTTTTTTTTGCCATTTCTTACGTATAATGTATTAAGTTTATTATTTGTGTATGTACATGAAAATGATTTTTTCGTAGTTGGGTTTCAAAAATAAATATATTGGAAATATTAAACAATTCTTTGTCCATACTTCCTCACATCTCCATTACAGAAAATTACTGCCTTGTTTACAACATTGTTACTATAATAACGTCGCCCATGAGTTGGATTTTCAAGCCATTCGTAAAGTTTTACGATAGCTCGTTGGTGGCTGATCTGAAATAGCTTCCATCGTATAAGGAAAATAACTGCACTTGACTTAGTCCATTTACAAAACCAAAAGTAGTCACTATTAAACGAGCTTTGCATGTTCCTTCACCAAAAAAGAAATTATTATGAATGCTGGCACACTTTCGAAGTTGCATATATCCTTATTATGAAGAAGAAGGAGGCCCCACACGATTCATTTCAATAATTTTGCGATTTTGCTGGTGGTCCATATTGACTTCATGAAATCCTTAGTAAAACTGACTCTTTTATGAATTTTGGGCATAATTTCATTTTTGTTGCTGATGGGGTTTATTTCATTGGGGGTTACTTCATTTTCATCATTGGGAGTTATGTCATATGAAATAACTCCCAAATATTGGGGGTTGTTTTGTTTTTGCTGGGGTTTATTTAATTTATTTTTCGATGTTATTTCATTCACTGTTTTTGGATGTTATTTCCAATTTTTTTGGGGGTTGTTTCCTGGGCGATATTTCATGGGGGGCTTTTCGTGGAGCTAATAATAGTCTATTTAAATTCATAATTTTTGTAAATATAATTGTTTTATTTCATATTGTATTAAACGTTTAATTATAACTTTATGTAACTACTCATGAACGTATATAGTTTTTAATTGTCTGTAAGGATTTATTTCCATAGACAAATATAATAATATATAAATAAATAAATTAATGTTCTTAATACATACATTGTTCACTGATACATTGTGTAAAGCCCATGTTTTTTAAGATATTATTTAGTATTACGTTCCATACACACCCATTTTGTTTAAGACCGTACAATGATTTTTTTAACTTGAGAACACGATTAAGATAGTGTTCGTCAACAAAAACTTCGGGTTGTACCATGTAAACTTCATCGTCGAGCTCTCCATTTAAATACGCGGATGTAGGGTTGCCATATTTGAAAAGTGAAAAAAAAAGTACATTGAGGGGGAAAAACAGTACTTTTCAAAAAAAACAGTACATTTTTTTATTTATTGATAACATAACTTTTACTTCAATACATCACATTTTTATTTAAAAAAAGTTAATAAGAAACATAAAAACATGTAAAAACTATGAGAACATAACGGTGACTTAACTTTTAATTCAATACATCACATATGTTTTAAGAATAACTAAAAAAAATAACATAAAACACATATACAAAACTATTAGAACGTAACAAAAAATATTGCATTTGTTTCAAAATGCAAGACATGGTATCTTAAGTTACTAATGCTATGTTCACACACGCGCCTTAATTGTCAATTTATAATATTATCGCAATTAAGGGCCTTATTGAGCTCAATTTACCATACTAAAAATTACTTTTAAATTGAGCAATATATACTTAATTGTTTCACTTATTGTCTAAAACTCGAAATACGACTCTTGAGAAGTATGTTTAGTGAGAAGAAAATCCTATAGGTGGCATTTCTTATGTCAAACAAATAAATATACAAAAAATAAAAATTAAGAAAATGAAAAATTTTTGAAGAAAATTTTAAAAAAATGTTTGAATAAATTCAAATACATACATATAAGTATATATATGTATATATATAATTGTAAATATATTTTGTCAACAGGAAAAACACTAAAGAGAAGGCATTACTTGATTTGGTATAAATACATCGTATTTATACAGCTATCAAATGCTAATGGAGTAAGATAAATTGAGTATGTGTGAACACTTATTTTAATTGCTCAATTAATAATAAATTGAAACAATTAAAAATATCTGTCTGAACAGGATATAACGTAGTCAAAAACACTAATTAAACGTCGTTTTTTATACCCTTCACACAGTGAAAAAGGGTATATATAGGTTTGTCATTCCGTGTGAAATTTCTACAATTTTCATTTCCGACCCCATAAAGTATATATTTTCTGAAAGCTTATGAATAGGGGAGTCGATTAAGCTCTGGCAGTCTGTCCGTCTGTCCGTGTGTATGTTGAAATCAACTTTTTGAAGCCCCTCCGACATAGGTTGGACCCGGGTAAGGTATTGAAATATCAGAAATATTCGGGAGTAGATCGGTATTGAAAATCAGAAACATCGGTACATAAACAACTGAGATATGAGCAAAAACCCACGACCACCTCGATTTTTTTTCACAAAAACAACATTACAACAACAACATACATACATACAAACGTGTATACTGGTTAGAGAAAACGTGGCATCGAATCCCAGCTGAGCCAAAAAAATTTTTTTAAATTTTTTTTTTTATTTTTTATTTTTTATATAATATATTATTTATATTTTTATTATTATTTTTTTTTAATTTTTTATATATTTTTTTTTATATATGTATGTTTTTATATGTATGTACGTGTTTCATATGGGATGAATGGTGACACAAACTACTGTTATTGCATGACTACACGTTCTGAAGGGTATAAAGGATTCGGCACGGCCGAATATAGCGCTCTTACTTTTTTTTATTTTTTATGTAATATATTATTTATATTTTTATTATTATTTTTTTTTTATTTGTTTTATTTTTTTTTTATTTGTTTTATTTTTTTTTTTAATTTTTTTTATATTTTGTGTATTTGATATTTATTATATATATTAATTTTTTTTTTTATTTTTTTAAAATTTGTTTTTTTATTTTTTTTTTAACATACATACATACGTAAATTTATAATTTTACAATGGGATGTTTTTATATATGTATGTTTTTTATATGTATGTACGTATTTCGTATGGGATGAATGGTGATACAAACTACTGTTATTGCATGACTATACTTTGTGAAGGGTATATAAGATTCGGCACGGCCGAATATAGCGCTCTTACTTGCTTATATTAATATTGATATTAGTTTGAATTAACGAATTACCAATGCCTTAACATTTTTGACTGTATTTCAGAACTATGCACTATATTTTCAAACTTAATTTTGAAAATGATCTAATGTATTTCAAAAGTTATTAATTAAATTTCAAAAATAGTAAATAGAATTTCGAAATTGGTAATTGAATTTCAAAAACTACTAGTTGAATTTTGAAATTATCTATAATATGTAAATTCAATTGATTTATTTCTTCAAATTACAATAATATTCTATTAATACTTTTGGAATACTATTTATAACTTAAAAAATATCAATTGCCATTATTACAACTTGCCGTTAGCTAAAGGCAGAATTTTGTTTGGCAGACAAACATTTACATTATAAACCCTTAATTTATAATTTTTTATTAATTAAATATTATTAAAATTAATATTAATAACAATAATAAATGGAAGCTATAATAATGCAAAGCTATTTATCGAGCAAACAAAAATCCTACCTTTAACTAAAGGCAAGTTGTAATAATGGCACTTATTCTATCATGCATAGAAATTGTTATTGTACTTTAAATCAATATTTAACAATATTTAAGAAAATAATATTTAGGCTCAACAAAAAGAAAACATTTCTTGTTAAAGTCGACTATAATATTATTTTTAATATTTTTTTTGAAGCTTATTTTAAAGACAATAACAATTTTAATGAACAATAAAGTAAAGTCTACTTTAAAATTGATAATTTGTCAATTACAATTTATATTTTTTAAGTTATATATAGTAATCCAAAAGTATTAATTAAATATTGTTAAAAAAAAAATTCTAAAAAAATCAATTGAATTATTAAATACATCTGATAATTTTTAAAATTCAATAAATAATTATACAACACAAACAGAGGTGGTATAGTTATATAAAAGAAAATAATTTATGCTTACAAAAGAAGTTAATTCAAAAATAAATTATAAATATTTGTCCCTTTTTTGTACACATTTAAAAATACAATTTTTTTCTGTTTCATTCTTCAAAAAATTACAAAATTCAATATATGTATATCCAAAAACAGTACAAATATAAAAAAGCAGTACTTTTTCGTACTTAGTTATTGTGAATATAACAGTACATATTACAAAAAACAGTACATGTACTGCTAAAACAAAACAGTAAACAGTAAAACAGTACGAATGGGAACCCTACGCGGATGAGACATCCATTTGATGCATATAGAGTTGGTTTTTTACCGCCAATGCCACTACTAAACGAATGTTGGCATACCTAACCACCGGTGAAAAAGTTTCTTTATAATTGACGCCATATTTTTGGATATTTTTCCATATATACATAGAATAATTTAATAAAACTCGTCATAAAATCGGCTAGAATTATAGTAGATTTGTCAATCTGGGCTAGTTTGAAAGGTATATTATCACCTTTCAGAATCTCTATTGATACCAATATTTTTTATTTTTATTAGAGATATTAGGAATGCTTTGTCGAAAAATAGCCTAAAATTAACTTTTAACTAAAAAATTTTGAATATTTTTTTTGCAGATTATGAAAGTTCAGGTAATTTCCAACAACTTTTATTACGATACATTTTTTTGTCTTCCAACTCCTTTTTGTAAGAAAATCGATCTGAAAAAATTAACATTTTCAATGTTTCAACAAAGAAACACTATTTTTAAATTTTTAATTCAATTTATTTTTAAATATTATTCTCGACCTACAATTTAATGTTTTAACGTGGTAATATTATTTTTTTAAGGTCCTTTTTACTTTCCATTCGAGGAGTTTTCTTATAACTTTCTAATATCACTGCCATAACTCCTTCACGATTATTTTCTATAACTCGTTTTGAAACACTCGTTAATAATTGTACATGTCTTTCTGTTCCTTGTATGTGCATTGGAATTTGTGGATCAGCCAGTGGTGGTTCATCAAAATTTAAGTATTCTATCAAGTGATGATATGGAATCTGTCGAGTAAATGCTGGTTCAAATAATATATCGTCGTTATTCATATCAAACATATTGACATAATCGGTAGCATCGAAATTTAAGATATATTTTTTGTAAACTCTGACTTAAGTTGGATCGTACAATTTTCCTCGAATAGCTTTGAATAACTTTTCACTTGCTGCTCGTTGTCCACTGGTGACTGTTTTGTCCAATGCTTCATATAAATGACGAAATGGCAGTTCATTGAAGTGAAGCAGACATATAAACCGGTGAATTGGTCTATTTAAATGTTTTTCAAATAATCGTAAAACATCATTTTCTGTTCCAGTATTTGCTGGCTCACCATCACTGCATATGCCAATTAATTGATCAACTGTTAATGTTTTATTGTTGTAGAGCATGCATATAAAATTTGTTCAATTTGTTTAGTAGTTTTTGAGTTTATCGATCACGAACATACACGTAATTTTTATATGCATAGAGATAGAGATATAGAGATTTATCTATTTAATTAAATCAACATAAAAATTTACAGTTAAGCAAATAAAGAAAATAAAAAATATATGAACAAAGAAAGACAAAAACACCGTTAGATATAAGCATTTGATTTCAGAAACTTTATCAGCTTTCCTCAAGTTACAGCAACATTATCAGAAAAATCGATGTGTGCATAAAACTTATTTACCTCAGCACAAATTCTTCTAAATTTATCAAAGTTAATGTAGTTTGATCGGTTTAATTTTATATATAACGGTTCATAAGATCTGAGCTGCCTGTTAGGAATATTGATGCATATTTTATATTGAAGATATGTAGAATCAATTTTACCTTGAATTAAATTCAGGACAAATGCAATATTGGAAACAATTCTTCGACTTTGTAACGTTGGGAGCGCAAAGAGTAATAAACGTCTTCGATATGACGGTAAGTTAGTATTAGGATTCCAACGCAAGTTACGAAGGCAGAACAGCAAAAATTGTTTTTGGACTGATTCAAGTTTTTGAATATACACTTTATATTGGGGATCCCAAATTACTGATCCATATTCCAGTAAAGGTCTTACCAATGACGTGAATAAATTTTTTGTCACATAACGATCAATAAATTCCTTAGCCCAACGCTTTATAAAAATTAATATTCCATTAGGTTTATTTACTGTCATTATAGCGTGAGAGTTAAAATTAATTTTTACATCAAAGAGAATTCCAAATCAGTTTGGAGGTAAAAACGGTCCTTCTCATGTCTAATCCATGAATGAAGTTTGACCTTATCAGCAAACATTAAAATATTGCTGTACAAAATAGTCTTTGGAAGATCATTTATAAGCAATAAAAATAGGACAGGGCAGAGATGACTTCCCTGTGGAACTCCGGAAGTTACGTTAATATGTTTTGATATACAGTCATATAAAAAACATATTGTCTCCGATCCTTTAAGTGTGAACTAATCCATTTTAAAAGGTAACCCGGAAATCCTAAGCTTTTGAGCTTCACTAACAATAAATCATGGTTAACCTTGTCGAAAGCTAATATAAAGTCAGTATAGACTACATCGGTTCGGTTACCATTACAAAATCCAGTATTGATGAAAGACGTCAGTTCCATTAGATTTGTGGATGTAGATCTACCTTTACAAAAACCATGTTGTGCTGGAGAAAAAATTGTTGATATTTGGGTAGTGAGGAGGTCTGTTTTTATTTTCTCAAACAGTTTAAGAATGGAGTTAAGTTTAGCTGTTGCTGATTTATTAGTTGATGAAGACGAAGTAATATAATAATGAAAGTTGTACTATCGAACGTTTTTGTAGAGTTGAGGCAAAGAAATCAACAAATGAATTGGCAATATCTATATTATTGGAATAAACAGAATTATTCATTTTCATAGTAGTTGCATATGTTGAAATTCTACGTTTGAATTTGACAAAATTATAAAACACATTTTGGATTCTTTTTAAAGTAAAATTTAATTTTGTTTATATACGATGCATAACATTTTTTGTTTTCAAAAATGTAACGGCTTTGAGCTATTAGATAATGGCTTCGATCAATAAAGGTTTTACTCTTTATGAACTTTTTATATAAACGGTTCTTACGATTTTTTAACCAGGTTGATGTACGGGAATACCATGGAGGACGATTTGATGTAATCTCTTTTAACAATAGAGTGCTTGCTGATAAACAACTGAAAAGAATTGAGTGAAATTTTTCCACGATTTGATCAAAATTACTACCATTATAAGAAAAAGCAATAATTTCAAACCAGTTAATATAATGTAACAAATTCTTTAACAGATGGTAGTTGTACGTTTACAACAGAGCGACTCAAATACGGTTTGAACAGCGTCCTTTTGAGTCAATGGTGTGGAAATTTACAATATAGGATGGTGTCGGTCCTCAGGAATAAATAAGGGTTAGTCCAAGGTACGTCGAATAGTGAGGGATTATTTACAAATACAAGATCCAATAAACGGTTATTGTTATTAAAAATGTTGTTTACTTATTTAGAAAACGCTTAAAATAGTCAAACTTTAAAAAAAAATCTTGAGTTTAATCATTTGACGTTATCGGTATAAAGAAATCTGTATCATCTGATGTAATCTAGGATGCAGTCGGAATATTAAAATCACAAAAAATCAGCTGACTTAAGTTTATCTGCAACCGATTTTATTAACAAAAGATGTTTTCCATAAAGTTGTGGGCCACAGTTTGGAGGTACATATGAGCAGGTAGCAAGAGCGATATATTTTGAATTTGTATGAAAATAGCGATAAATTCAGAGTCAAATGAATTTACAAATAATATCTGTTCAGCAGGATACAAACATGAAACAGCAATTAAAACACCACCACCACGTTTATCTATTCTATCACGTCTAAAAACTTGATATTTACCACAAAAAATTTCAGAGTTGTTAGTATTTTTTGTAAGTCGGGTCACAGTGAATGCTGTTAAGACATCAGTAAGCTTAGTATTCATTTCATTAGCATTTTGATAAATTAGTTAGGTATTAGTTTTTTGGAGTTTTATTAGACGTTGGAATCCGAGCTAAGTTTTCATTACGATAAATAAATTCACGTACCAGAGTATGTTTTGGCCAGAAATTGACATCTACGATTTGTTCAAAATATTCGAGTGCAACAATTATTTTAAATTTATTTTAATTAATTTTAAAAAAATATTTATGTTATCAGTAGTATTATTATGAAATTTAGATAATAAGTAGTTTCTAACATCATCAACAGTTATATCAAGAAGAAAACGAGTAGCAAATATAGTTTTTCTTGCAGAATTGCACGAAGTTCTCTGACAGCTTTAGTTGGTACAATATTATTAGAAATTCAAGACGTAGCTAATGAAAAAGATGTAGTAGGTGTATTACTATTTAATTCAAGGGGTAGATTATTTAGTGATAACTTCGGATGCAATCAAATTATTTTGGTCCAAGCAAGTTTAAGGAGACGAATCATCGTATTTTACTGAATTTTGAGAAGCCGTTTTTGATATTGTTATTGATTGAATTAAATTGGATTTTGCAGATTTCTTCCTCTTAAGTGAACAATAAGGTTGAGCGTCATCAAATTTATTTAAATTCGGAAAATTTGTGAAAAGTTTGCCGAATTTTAAAATTTAGTCTGAACAAAAAGAAGTCCTTATTAAGTTAATCAAACTATTCTTTATAACTTTCAAAAAATT
The DNA here is from genome assembly GCA_941918925.1 of Phyto melanocephala. Classification (NCBI taxonomy): domain Eukaryota; kingdom Metazoa; phylum Arthropoda; class Insecta; order Diptera; family Rhinophoridae; genus Phyto; species Phyto melanocephala. Next base: position 48,099,465 of record OW799237.1, read on the forward strand.
TGTAAAATTCAACATTTATATTTTTACAGCGACGGCAACTCCATTGAAGGGATTTAATGGGATCAGCAAGTGCATCACACCCCTTAAGTTCAATACATTTTAAATGATAGGTTTTAAGACACAACCAACAGGATATCAAGCGATCATTACCCGAAACGTTACAATTTGTATTCTGGCAATCCAGTTGTTGTATTATGTTACTTAATAAACAATACTATCAAAATATTCAACTTTACCATTTACAATCAGCACAAGTCTTTAAAAATATTGCTGCAGCAAATTATACACAATCAAAGCAGCAATCGGTCACTACTCTATATTGTTTGTTATCCGCGAAATCGGGTTTCTTTGGCCATCCATACAGGTCAGTTGTATGGTGACCTCGATGGTTTAATGATACCATCAAGAAGCATTTCCTGAATTTGTTTTTCCACTTCTGCTTTTAGTGACATCGGATAAGCGTAATAGCGTTTACAAATAGGTGTGTTAATGCTTACGCGGATCTCATCTACTACCTTAGGAGTATAAGTAAATTTTCTGTTTGGTTCAGCGAAAAGCTTAGTAAATTTTGCTACTAAATTCTTAACTTTTCTCTTCTGTTGTTATGTCATATGTGCGTCTCGTATGTTTGTGTTTACAGAACTATATTTTCTTCGATAAATTCTAATCTTCGTTCCTTTTTCAATTGTCATATAATTTTCCGAAAATGAATGAATGATTGCTCCAGACCATCCTTTCCTAAGATTCCATGAAAGGATTTTAAAGTATGTAGAATATAAATTTTTTAATAGTTGTTTTATATATCGTCTAAATTTCTTGTTTTTTTTTATTGATTATATATGATTTTTTCCAAGCTTGAGATCAAATTTTTTGGTTTTTTATAAAAAATTATTTATTATTAACCAATATTTCGCTACCAAACAATGGGTAGCTTCTTCAGGGTAATAGGTATACAAATTTTATAAAAACAAAAAAACAAATTCAAAACAATTTCAAATTGAAAAACTATTTTGTAAAAAGGCGGGAAAATATGTTTTCAATATAAACAATTTTTGAAATATACAAACAAACACAACAAACAAAACAAATTCATTCACATATTTATAGTAATAATTTACAAAAATATCTAATACTATTAGACTACCGTTTTCAAATCTTATTAACTAAAAATCTATAATTTTGGGCAACATTTGCAGTATCAGTCTTATAATTAATTCTCTGTGTAGCTGGTACTTTCATAATTTGTAACATTTCTAACATATTTCTACGTCTGTAATTGTTTTATTTGTTTAAAATTAATGTTTTATTGAAGTCTGGATAATGATTAGAACTAGCGCAATGTAATGATAATGCTGTTTTTTTGTGTCAGTGTAGTGTTCCTGTATTTCTGATCAGATCTATGTCCAGCGATTCTAGTTTTTAATTTATTTTTTGATGTTCCTACATAAACCTTGTCACAACTTTCAGTATCATTACCATTACATGGTATTTTATACACTAAATTAGACATTTCAAGTTTATCTATCTTATCTTTTGTTTTACTAAACAGTTTACCTAACGTGTTATATGTTTTGTGGGCCATTATATATTTTTTATAGTCGTACATTTTTGAGTTTTTCAATCTTTCAGATAAAACAGGGACATAAGTTAATGATTTATAAATTTTGGGTTCAGTTGTCAGTCTTGTGCTACTATTTTTCTTATTTTTATATTGTCCTATCAATCTACAAATTATCTGGATTGGATAATTATTATCATCTAAAATATTTTTGATTTTTTCTATATTCTTTCTATGAAATTTTGTATCACTAATCTTTAAAAAAGAAAGAAGAAACTACCCATTGTTTGGTAGCAAAATATTGGTTAATAATAAATATTTTTTTTTTATTTTTTATTTTTTTTTATTTAAAACCCAAAAAAATTTGATCTCAAGCTTGGAAAAATCATATATAATAGTTATTTTATTTATTTGCAACGTATTTACTTAAAGATAATAATTAAATTTGACATTCAAAGTACAGCATTACAGGAATTATACAGCTCCAATGAGCTGCATAACTATAAATAATTAAAAAATAGTTAACATTGGTTTATTTTGTTTAATTATAACTATACATTATAAGCAGTTAGTTTTTTGAAGGTAAATCTAATACGTGTACACGTTTCAGTCTTCGTATATATATATATATATATATATATATATATATATATATATATATATATATATATATATATATATATTATATTTATATATATTAAATAAATTTTTTTTTTTGGCTCAGCTGGTATTTGATGACACGTTTAATCTAACCAGTATACCACGTTTGTATGTATGTATGTATGTTGTTGTTATACCCTTTACCTTCACAAGGGTATATATAGCTTTGTCATTTCGTTTGTAATTTCTACAATTTTCATTTCCCATAAAGTATATATTTTCTGAAAGATTATGAATAGAGGAGTCGATTAAGCCCTGACCGTCTGCCCGTGTGTTGGTTGAAGTCAACTTTTAGAAGCAACTTTATGTTACTCAGATCTGTGTATGGTATCAATCTTTTGGAAATATTCGGAAATGAATCGCTACTGAAATTCAGCACAATCGCCCTATAAATTTCTGAGATATGAGCAAAAAACCATGACCACCTCGTTTTTCTTCACAATTACAACAACATACATATATACTGGTTAGAGTGGCATCGAATCCCAGCTGAGCCAAAATTTTTTTTTTTATTTTATTTCATATATTCTTTATATTTTTATTATATTTTTTTAAATTTTTTTTTTTAATCGTTTTTTTTTTTTTATATTAATATTTTTTTTTGTAATGTTTTTCATACGTAAACTCAATTTAAAATTTTGCAATGGGATGTTTTTATATATGTATGTTTTTTTTTATATATATGTACGTATTTTATATGAAATGAATGGTGATACAAACAATTGTTATTGCATGACTACACATTGTGAAGGGTATATAAGATTCGGCACGGCCGAATATAGCACTGTTACTTGATGTATGTTGTTGTTAAAAAAAAAAACGAGGTGACCGTGGTTTTTTGCTCATATCTTAGTTTTTTATGTACCGATGTTTCTGATTTACCTCACCCGGGTCCAGGCGATGTCGGGAGGCTTCAAAAAATTGATTTCAACATACAGACAGACTGACAAAACTTAATCCACTCCCCTATTCATAAGCTTTTAGAAAATATATACTTTATAGGGTCAAAAATGAAAATTGTAGAAATTTCACACGGAATGACAAACCTATATATACCTTTTTTTACTGTGTGAAGGTATAATTAAATGAGTAAACTTCTTTTAAAGTCTCTATTATAAGACAAATATACATAAATTATTTTCTGTATGCAATTCAGTGTATAGTTGGTTAAAAATATATTTTAAATACTTTAAATATTTCACAAATGATCTTGAAATATGGTTTGGCACAACTAAATTCAGTATAAAAATTATCGTAAATGCCAAACTTAACATCGAATATGTAAAAAATTATATGCAAATAAGCAAAAAATTATTTATTTCTGAAAATAGTTTTTTTTAATTTTTTTGAATTTAAAAAAAAAAAAATTAATTTATTTAAATTTGTCGATTATTGTACCAAATTTACAATTTTTAGGGATGATGTTATTCAGAGAAAAGAAAACAAGTAAGAGTGCTATATTTGGCCGTGCTGAATCTGATAATACCTATCACCATCATGTACATATGTAGGTATAATCCCACATAGCAGCTTAACATATATTTCATGTTTTACGCCCATTTTCCTTGTTATTTCCGACGCCATCCTTGATTTTAAATTCTTATTTAGTTAACTGTATTCTACTAGTCAAGCCCTTTAATATGATACCCATATTGATGGGGTTCAAAAAATGTGGTCTGCCATTTTGTTTAAGAAGCCATCTTGGATTTTACATTTTTTAATAGTTTTACTGTATTCTACTGGTCAAGCCCTTTCATTTGATATCAATATTGAGGGTGTTCAAGAAGTTACATTTTAAAATACCAGATTTGACCCATATATATATTTATTGTCCGCCATTTTGTAGTGGCGGCCAACATGAATTTTAGCGCTTATATTGCGCTTATATCCTTTCAGATGATAGCAATATTTACTCTTTCGGTTGTCTAGAAGCTGAAAAAATTTGATTTTCGTTTTTAAATTTTTGGAATATATATGTACTTAAAAAAAAATTTGCCTATAACTTTACCGATTAGAGTCTGATTTATCCAAAATTTTTTACGTATATCTCTAGAGGCATATTATATCTTAAAATAGTAACAAAGGTGGTAAAATTATGAAAAAAATAGAAGCAGTCCTGTTTATTTGCTCATATCTCAGAAAGTTGTGGGGCGATTGTGCTGAATTTCAATAGCGATTCATTCCCGGATATTTCTAAAAGATTGGTACCATACACATCTGAGATCTGAGGAACATATGGTTGCTTCTAAAAGTTGATTTCAACCACCACGCGGACAGACGGTCAGGGCTTACTCGACTTCTCTAATCATAAGCTTTCAGGAAATATATACTTTATGGAAATGAAAATTGTAGAAATTACAAATGGAATGACAAAGCTATATATACCCTTGTGCACCACAGGTAAAGGTATAAAAAGGCTCTGCTGTCAAAGTTTTGGTTATCTATATATATAAAAGTGATACTCTGTGTGTGTGTTAGCTATAGACTCCAAAACTGTAAAACCGATCGGACTCAAACTTTGGCAAGTTGTTGTACACATTCCAGGCCACGCCCATACAAAATTAGTTATCAGTTTTAGCTACTTGCACTTGACCGATTTTTTTGAGACTTTGCACACATATTGAGCTGTCATGACTTTATAATTTCGTGATTAAAAAAGTGGGCAGGGCCACGCCCAAAAAAAGTTATAATTTTGAGGTACTTTCTCTGGACCGATTTTTGTAAAACTTTGCACACACATATTGAGCTCTCACGATTATACAATTTCGTGATTAGAAAAGGGGGCAGTGCCACGCCCATAAGAAATAAGTCATAATTTTTAGCTACATGCACTAGATTGCTTTTTCAGAAACTTTGCACACATATTGAGCAGTCATGACTATACAGTGTCATGATTAGAAAAGTGGGCAGTTCCACGCCCATTAAAAAAGGTTATAATTTTTAGCTTTTTGCACTTGATATTCAATTTAAATTCAGAATGCATTTGTATTCATTAAGGGGCGTAGCAACGCGCGCCGGGCTTTTCTAGTATACAATAAAAGACGTAAAAAATTCTAAAGCATCAAAACATTTTAACAGACGTAAAAATTCATATTTAATGCAATTTTATACATATGTATCTATTTTTATTATTTCAGCAATTGGCTTCCCAACGAACTCAAGTACAGAGGCAGCAAGCTCTGGCACTAATGTGTCGGTAAGTAAAATAAGTATATAAATAATATAATATATTTATATATAAAAGTTAAACTCTGTGTGTGTGTGTGTGTGTTAGCTATAGACTCCAAAACTGTAAAACCGATCGGACTCAAACTTTGGTAAGTTGTTGTACTCATACCAGGGAGTGTTTATGGGTGGAAAAAGTGGGCGGGGCCACGCCCATAAAAAATTAGTTATCATTTTAAGCTACTTGCACTTGAAAGATTTTTCTGAAACTTTGCACACATATCGAGCTGTCGTGACTAAATAATTTCGTGATAAGAAAAGTGGGCGGGGCCACGCCGCTAAAAAAGTTTTAATTTTGAGGTACTTGCACTGAACCGATTTTTCTGAAACTTTGCACACATATTGAGCTATTATGACTTTACAATTTCGTGATTAGAAAAGTGGGCAATGCCACGCCCATAAAAAAATTATAATATTTAGGTTTTTGCACTTGATATTCAATTAAAATTCAGAATGAATTTCAATTCATTAAGGGGCGTAGCAACGCGCGCCGGGTTTGGCTAGTAATATAAGAAATAAAATAAGTATCTTAAATTAACAAAAAAAAAACATACAATAATTCATTGTTCAGTGTCTATCGACTTGATAGTATACTAAGTAAAAAAATCCTTTTCTATACACAAACAAAATACACCCAATCATTGCTTACTAAATCGACTCTGTAGCCGTGAGTTATCTCAGCAGATCATGCCTCTTGGCAGCCACGGCAAGACATTCACAGAAAAGGTTGAAAAACGATGTGTCCTTTTCAAAATCCATACAGCTACGACAATGGCCGTTCGAGTGAAGTCCGAGTCGTTGCGTGTTTCTCTAACATTAAGTGACCCGTCAATACCGCCAGCAACCTCGAGATGCCCTTCCAACCTCGACTCGTAAGTTGCAATGTGCGCATGATACCAAAAGAGGAACACTACACGTCAATGACACTTGCTTTTTGCCTTCCGAAGAAAGTGCAAATCTTGTTTTTTATAGTCTCAAATAGTATTGAGAATGCATTTGCGTTGTAGATTTTAAAAGCTGGCCGAGTCTTAACAACTTCTGCATTGCCCGATTTAGACGGGGTGGTGTCTGACCTAATTGAAAAGAATGCCGCGAGACTGTCGCCAAAAATACCAATATTCCTGTCCATTATTTAGTATCATTAATACCTTTAAGATAGCGAGTATGTTAGCCTGAATTATGCCACATATATCTGGAAGGTGGAAAGAGAGCTCTATTCTAAGTTCGCCAAATAAGATACTAGATCCAACCTCACAGCCGATCTTAGAACCGTCCGATTGTATCCTGGTGTCGAAGCCCTGTAAGGACACTTCTATTCACTCACTTCATTTTTTAAACGTCCTGAAAAATCAATATAGGGGGTGAATAATCTGATGAATAATATTGAAGATATCCCGGAAGTCCGTCATATGTTTTTGAACTCCAATAGTAATAGGTAAAACATAGTGTTCAGGGCCTCTGAAATAATAGTTCGTAATGCACCCGTAATTCTAATTAATGCCGATTGTGGGATCATGTATAACTGCTTTACAATATATTTTCGTCCTGTTGCAGTTTACCATACCAAAGATGCATAAGTAATAATAACAGACGTATACTTCCACTTAACCATGTTAGGGCTGTGCCCCCATTTTACATATTTCGACACGTGTAGTAAGTAGTCTACTTTAGCCTTCTTCATCTTGTGTTGGATGTTTGGTTTTTGAGATAAAGAAAAAAACAGTTTTAAGTGCAAGAAACGGATTAATGTGATGAACACCTTTAAAGTTTAGAAGTCCTTAAAAGAATATCAGTCGCTGGACTTAAACTCAGCGTAAAGAAATGGTATTTTTCGAGAATACAGTGAAATACTTAGGTCATCGGGTAACAAAGGTTAGTACATCAACTGATGAAGATAAAATACAAGCTGTTAAGGACTGGCCTCATTCTATTACATTCTATTATTTGTGCCGAATTTTTTAATGTTGCTGCAAGTTTACATGAGCTAACTAAAAAGTCACGACCATTTCTTTGTGGCAAAATTTAAGAACCAGCATTTCAGAACCTTAAGGAATTATTATGCATTGCACCGATTTTACCATATTCTATAACTAATGAGAAATTTGTGCTAGTGGTGGCAATAGTAATAATGCTTATGTTACAAAAGGGTATACATACAATATATACTGTGAGCGTCAAAAAAAAGTGTACACAAATATTTTTTAAAACATTGTTTTTATATCAGTATTTTCATTTACGATAAAGTTTTACATTTAGGTACTTTTAAATCAGTATTTAGTTCTCTACCTTATTCTAAACAAAACAGCAAAAATATTAACAACAACAAAAAATTTACAACAAAAATAAAAAAAATTTCATTATTTACGCGTCAAAAAAAGTGTACAAACTGTTTTTAAATGAAAATAAAATCGATTTAGTATTTAGTTGATTTTGCTTTTGTCTTAATTACAGAATTTAGTCTTCTGGGTATCGATTCTACTAATTTTTTAGTTATATCGGATGAAATTTTCTGCCATTCCTCCATTATAACGGATTTCAGCATATTCTTATCGCTAATTGTCCTTTTTCGGAGTTGGCGGTCCAAATGCTCCCACAAATGTTCAATTGGATTTAAGCCCGGTGATTGTGGAGGATGATCCAATGTTTTGGGAGAGCGGTACAGAAGCCATTCTTTTACTATATGGGATGTATGTTTGGGGTCGTTGTCCTGTTGAAAAATCCAAGATCCTTCCAACCCCAATTTCTCCATACTGAATGGCACGTTGTTTTGCAAAATGTTCAGGTAGTCCATCTTATTCATTGTACTTTCAATAAAAACCAAATTCCCTACTCCGTTTGCCGCCATACATCCCCACACCATCACCGAACCCCCTCCATGCTTAACCGTGGTTATTAAATTTTGGTCAGCATAATCGTTGTTTTTTGTTCTCCATACTTTAACTGGTTTTTTCTGGCCAAACACCTCAAATTTACTTTCATCAGTAAAATGCACATTATTCCAGAATGAAACATCTTTATTTTCATACTTTTTGGCGTATTCTAGGCGTCTTTTTTAATTAGCTGGTAATATTAGTGGTTTCTTTCGTGGGAATCGACCATGTTACCCGTTTTCGTGTAATGATCGTCGTATTGTACTGGCACTTACGGTAGTTTCTGATGTTGCCGAAACTTCCTCTGATATTTTAACGGCACTTTTAAAAGGATTCTTTTTTACATCGCGCACTATGGATCTTATTTCAGCCTCCTTTAAAAGTTTTCGCCGGCCCGACCCTGGACGATTTTCTATTTTGCCGTATTTTTCGTTTTTATCAATAATTTTTTTTTGCAGTATTGTGGCTTCTGTTTATAATAGAGCCAATTTCTCTGAAAGTTTTTCCTTCATTCCGAAGTTTTATTACTAATTCTCTAATATCACTAGAAGTTTGTTTTCCCATTCCAAAAAAATTAAAATTTACTTCACACGAGGAGATCTTACTCTGCAGATCACAATTAATTTACATAAAACAATAAAAACCTTTCATTAGAATGCTAAAATAAAGAAAACAACCAAATATAACGATATTCTTTTACAGTAGCACACCGCTGAAATGATGCATATGCAACATGTACACTTTATTTTGACGCGTAAAATATGGATTCGAATTTGTTTTTGCTCCATCATTTATGTATTTGTAAGAAATTTCTCATTGTCTTTCTATAGCTAACTAGAGATTAGTATACTAATATTAAAAACCCTAGAATGATAAATTTAGTCATATCTTAAAAGACTAAAAAAATACTTTATTGTAGAAAAAGTTTTTGTACACTTTATTTTGACGCTCACAGTATATAGAAATAGTAACAACAATAATAACAGTAACAATGACAGATATGGTGTTAGTGAGAACAGTAACAGAACTGATATGTTCAGAATAAATGATAACAGAACCGTTAGTTCTTTTAGTGGAAACAGCAGAAGCAATAGACAGGGAAACTAAGGAGGCGGTATAAATGTTCTTATTAACATCAAAGTTATTCAGACTTTATATAAATAGACATAATTCAATTGTTATTAAATGTTAGAGTATAAGTGGATACCTTGTTTTTGATAGATACTGGAGCAGATATATCCATACATAAGTGAGAAGATGCTGATAATAACAATATCTCGACACTAAAGCTGGATTCACCCATAAAATTTTAGTTCAGAACAAATTTTTTTTGTATTGAGTTTGATGTTTTACTTTTGAGAGAGAGAGAGATTATTTTGTTCAGAAAGATTTTTCTTGAATTGGTTTAATTTTAATTCTTGTTCAGAAGAAACTGAATTGGGATGCCACTATTTTTCAATATTTACATGAAAATTGAATTTGGTTGCCACATCACACAGTGTCAGTACATTTATTATACAAAAATTGTTTTTGCCGAAAATTAACAATTAAAATGGAATTTAATGAAAATATTGCTCAAAAATTAATAGAAGAATTAAAAAACCAGGAAGAAAATGTTTGTATGACATGAGCAATAGTGCATACAAAAATAATTATTTAAAACAGGGTTTATGGAATGAAATAGAAGCGACTCTTTTTATTTTCGATTTTTTTTTATAAATTTCTTTTGCAAACAAATTGACTTTATGCACTTCAATTAAAAATAATAATTTTAGTTTTCTTCTATCCGACATTTTCTTCACATATATTTTAATGAAATAATTTACGTTTGTATTTATTTACATAGTTTGCTAGCGGTGCTTCCACTTTGTACAACTGTTTGCATTTTATATTATATGGCAGCTTTGTTTTTTCGGACAAATTTTCTTAAATGGGTGAATCGTTCTGCAGAAAACTCTCAGTAAAAAATGTTATTCTCCGGAAAAAATTTTGTTCAGAACAAATGGGTGAATTCACCTTAAGTGGAATATCTCTGGAAATAATTGAAGTATGTTATGTAGTTGGCCAATTGTCTATATTCTTATTGTTTTGATTTTATACCATACACAAAAAACACTGCAATATATTCTATGTTCAAAAATATTTGCCATAATATTTTCTGCAAAGTTGCCAAACATACCCTATAACTCAGATGTAAAGAAAACTTAGGTTTATATACCGATATGCTGCAAGAACTTGCTACAGCTGGGAAACTTTAACCGCCTCTAAAATATTATTTATTTTAAATTTATATATGTAAAAATATATTTATACATATATATTTGTGAACCACACCTAAACGTCAAGTTTTTTTCTGCATTTCATTTGACATTTCTCAATTTCAGACTAACTCAATTTGAACTATGGAATGATACACAATCGACCAACGTGTTAAAGTTACTCAGGCTAATTATTAAATTGAGCATTCAAATCGCGCACTTAGTTTTTTTTCAGTCAATTTAACCGTCCAAATGTACGTGCAATCGGAAAAGTCGTGCAAAAATGTGAGGGTTTGTAGGAGATGTGAAAACACCAGTGCATGCTCGTACTGCTCGTACTGCAGAAAATATTGCTGCTGTTCGCGATAATGTGGCTGAAGAGCCCAACAATTGCACGTTTCACGCTTGTCGTTGCATAAAGACTTGCATTTACACACTTGCAAGGTGCAATTGACTCAAGAAACAACTAATTCGAAACGTCGTCAATGGTCAGAAAGAATGGTAAGAAATGGCAACCGTGGATGATCAATTTTTAAAGAAAATCATCTTCAGTCATGCACATTTTTACTTCAGTAGATTCGTCAATAAATAGAATTGCCGCATTTTGGCGAATGATAATCCAGGAGTGATTGTCGAAAAACCAACAAACAGTAAAGCTCTGTACAGACGGTTGTTAGATCTGACATAATTGCTTTACCTAAACATATGCTAACAATGGAATGACAATGAAGAATTGCTTTCATAAGGTAAATTGTCAGTTCAGACAGTTGTCGGACTTTCATCAAAAAAGCTAACAATTTCATTGGCAGATATTGTTCTAACAATAATTTTATCTGACGATGTTGTCCGGCAAAAAATTTTAAGTTTAGACGGTTGTCAGATGACGATAAAAAAAAATTGTTAGATGAGTTGTCAGAATTGCTTTGGTCTTGTTGTTTTTTACAATTTTAGATTTCTATGGCGTCTGGGAATCTGAAATCTTCCATTGATTTAAAAATGGAATACTTTGTACCGCCCTCTTTAAATTCACAATAATTTTTTTTTAATTATTATCATTTTATTCTCCAATTATTGACACAAAACTAAAAAAACAAGAAACATACAAGAAAATTAATAATTTTGTTTTGCAAAACAGCTGTTGCATTGAAATAACCATTTAAAGTGATGCCATATGAAAAAACATACTTAAAATTCCTACGTTTCTAAAAAATTTTTCAAGATATGTTCTAGTACACAAAATAAAGAAACTGACAAATAGATTAAAGAACATTATGTATAACCTATAAATTCAAGATGGCCGCCAACAAAATAGCGGACAGATCTGTATATATGAGGAAATTTTTGTAATGAACACCACCCTTAATAGTGTTATCCAATGAAAGGGCTTGAAAATTCTTGATCTAAGATGGCGTACAAAACAAAATGGCGAATTACATATTTTTTTCCAACCCCACTGCAAAATGACGTACAACGGTATAAGCCAATCCTATATTAAGCATATGTGACAGCGCATAGAGAAAGGGACCTAAGGGTAAAAACAGGTTTTGTTCAGAAGAGCCATTTTAAAGATTAAATGATTTTTTTAAATTGTTCATAAGAGAAAAAAAATTTGTTGTAGTTTCGTAAGATCAGGTTATTTTGTTACTTTAGTAAGGGAACAAAATGAAAATAAATAAATTTTACCGTTACGTCCCTTTCTATTTGCGCTTAGAATCGTCGACTTCACTGTTATAAAACGCGCATATCTCTGGGAGGAAACACTTTTGGGGCAAGGGATCGGTCTCATTCGATGCTCAGATGTTGTCCATATCAAAAAAAAGTGAAAATTGTTTTTTTTTACCCTTAGGTCCCTTTATGCGCTGTCACATATAATAATTCATATATGTAAGTATGTATGTATGTATAGAAATTCACGATTATATAGTATATGTATGTATAGATGTCTTTGATTATAGAATGCAGATGTATGTATATTTTTTTTGCTTTTAGTTTTTCTTTGTAAATTAGGATTAAGTTATTTTTGCAGAACTTAAGCGAGTGCCTAAAAACAAAACAAATGCTGGTGAAGTGTATATTAGATTCGGCACAGTCGAATATAACGCTCTTAGTTGTTTTTATTTATATGTTTTATTTGAACATATTTAAGTAACAATATAGAAAGTACAAGAAAATTCCTAGAAACAGCATTCTATTCAACAATACTAAAAGCAAAATTTTATACATCTGACATCACTGACTTGTATGACAATGACGCCATTGTCAAATGCACAAAACTTGTACATCTGCCAATTTAAAATTATATGACAATATGTGTCAAAGTTCTGAGAATAGCGACTAAGGGTGTTCAGACAATTGTCATATATCTGACAATATTGTTGCCAGGTGACCGCCTGTCAATGGTCTGACAATGATTTTTCTGCCAGCATTGTTAGGCAAAAATTGCCAGTTCACACGGTTGTAAGGCATTTATTACCAATTTTTCAGGCAATATTGTACGATCTGACAACCGTGTGTACAAAGCTTTAGTATATCACAACCGAATTTAATTGTCTGTATTAGCGTTCACAACTAAATTTTTATTCATGCAATAAAAAATCCTATAATTTAAAGTTTTATCTATATATATAAAAGTGAAACTCTGTGTGTGTGTGTGTGTGTGTGTGTGTGTGTGTGTGTGTTAGCTATAGACTCTGAAACTGTAAAACCGATCGGGCTCAAACTTTGGTAAGTTGTTGTACACATACCGGGGAGTGTTTATGGATGAAAAAAAGTGGGCGGGGCCACGCCCATAAACAATTAGTTATCAGTTTTTGCTACTTGCACTTGACCGATTTTTCTGAAACTTTGCACACATATCGAGCTGTCATGACTAAATAATTTCGTGATAAGAAAAGTGGGCGGGGCCACGCCCCTAAAAAAGTTTTAACTTTGAGGTACTTGCACTGGACCGATTTTTCTGAAACTTTGCACACATATTAAGCTGTCGTGACTTTATAACTTCGTGATTAAATAAGTGGGCGGGACCACGCCCATAAGAAAAGGCTATAATTTTGAGGTACTTGCATCAGACCGATTTTTCTGAAACTTTGCACACATATTGAGCTGTTATGACTTTACAATTTCGTGACTAGAAAAGTGGGAAATGCCACGCCCATAAAAAAATTATAATTTTTAGGTTTTTGCACTTGATATTCAATTAAAATTCAGAATGCATTTCGATTCATTAAGGGGCGTAGCAACGCGCGCCGGGTTTGGCTAGTTTTAAATAAAAATAAAATTTTAGTTATCTATATATATAAAAGTGAAACTCTGTGTGTGTGTGTGTGTGTGTGTGTGTGTGTTAGCTATAGACTCTGAAACTGTAAAACCGATCGGGCTCAAACTTTGGTAAGTTGTTGTACACATACCGGGGAGTGTTTATGGATGAAAAAAAGTGGGCGGGGCCACGCCCATAAAAAATTACTTATCAGTTTTAGCTACTTGCACTTGACCGATTTTTCTGAAACTTTGCACACATATCGAGCTGTCATGACTAAATAATTTCGTGATAAAAAAAGTGGGCGGGGCCACGCCCCTAAAAAAGTTTTAACTTTGAGGTACTTGCACTGGACCGATTTTTCTGAAACTTTGCACACATATTAAGCTGTCATGGCTTTATAATTTCGTGATTAAAAAGTGGGCGGGGCCACGCCCATAAAAAAGGCTATAATTTTGAGGTACTTGCATCAGACCGATTTTTCTGAAACTTTGCACACATATTGAGCTGTCATGACTAAATAATTTCAAGATTAGAAAAGTGGGCAGTGCCACGCCCATAAAAACAATTTTAATTTTGGGATCCTTGCACTGGTCCGATTCTTCTGAAACTTTGCACACATATTGAGCTGTTATGACTTTACAATTTCGTGACTAGAAAAGTAGGAAATGCCACGCCCATAAAAAATTATAATTTTTAGGTTTTTGCACTTGATATTCAATTAAAATTCAGAATGCATTTCGATTTATTAAGGGGCGTAGCAACGCGCGCCGGGTTTGGCTAGTTGCAAATAATTATTGGTTACTTGTATTATTACAATTTGATTACATTAAACAAATGCTTAGAGTTAAGCTATGTTTGGTGTTTTCAAACGAAAATTATTACATGTAATAATTATTTGTTACAAACAATTAATACAAATATTATCTTTCAAACAAAATTAATTTTTCTGTCATTTGTGAAAAATTTACATTGCTCAAAATCAAAATTTATATATTTTATTGAGAAATAATTTTTAAAAATGAAAAAATTTATAAAAATATTTTAATTATTTTTTTGTGATACAAAATAAGATCTACAAGATACTGTATTATAAGGTAAGAAGTTGATTGTGTATTTCAAAATATTATCATGCATTTCTGTACGCAAAATGATCTTTCAGATGCGAAAATTTGCAAGTACATACTAACGGGGATGCAAAATAGTTTAAAGTCACTCAAAATGCATACATATGGACATGTATTAAGTTTTAGCAAGTTTATGTTGCTATAGTATCTTCGAACCACATCTAATCGAAGAAACTTAGCTTTGCTTACTTCTTTGCAGCGTTGTCACCGTCGCTAATGCCCGAGTTGGATTAGGCGAGTATTCATAAAAATATTTTAAAGGCTTATTTGACAAATTTCTCTACAACATCTGTCAAATAAGCCTTTAATAAACCTAAAATATTTTTTATATATACGGCCCTAAAAAGAAAATCGAGAGTTTGTCGTAATAATATTTTCAATTTTTAGTTTTATTTTAGTATTTAAATGTATATGTATGTAGATATTTATTTTATTTGTATATAATGTCAATATTATTAAATAAAAAATACAAAAAAATAATTGAAAAAATGTGTTTTTTATATTCCTGGTTCAATCGAAGAATTAATAAAAATAATTAATTAATCTTTTGGTATTACCAATTCGATATTTTATTTCACTTTCCCCAATCATTTATTTGGAATCAGGTACAGTTTGTTTTTTAAATATCAATAATACCAACTAATAAAATCTGTTAACACAACCGTTTGGTTAGTCGATGGTCACACACGACGATTATAGTTGGGCAATTATTGAGTTTATAGATGTTTTTACCGTTTTAGGTGAGGAGCAAACGAAGGGAAAAATAATCTCCGGTACTCGGCTATTTGAAGCATTTTTTTTTTTTAATATTTGACATTTCTTTTCATTCGCTGCTTCGCTTCTTGGTGTGTAAGTTATTTAAAATTTGATTTAAAAACGTCACAAATTAAACATTTAAAATATTTAAAAATGAAGAAACACAAAGAAAATATTTTAGTAAAAATATTTTAATTAAAAGCGTTAATAAAAATTAATTATATTATTTTATGTATGTTTTTATTTTGCTTATTGCTATTTTCGGCAAAAGCAGCGTTGCCAGAAGCTTTGGCAAAAAAATCATATTTTGGAAAAGAAAATCATCAAATTATTTTAGTTCAAACATCTTATTACTATCGCAAAAAAACAATAAAAATTTATTTAGAAAACTGTTTTCTTATAAGATAAGTTATTTAATTATATTTATTTGGTTGTTGGGTTTAAGCTGGTTTATATGCATTTCACTGGTGCTTATGCCAGATCATCAGTAAACCTTTACCCAAATTCTTGAAAAAGTTTAAAATTTTTATAATTTATAATTTATAATTTTATAATTTTTATAAACCAGCTTAAACCCAACAACCAAATAAATATAATTGAAAAATTATGGGAGAATATCCCAAAAAATTTAGTAAAATAAGTTATTTAAAACAAAAAATATATTAAATTGATATTAAAATAAATATACATATTCATATAGCAATTAGTGAATAAAATCAAATTGATAGTATATTAATATCTTCAAATTGCATTTCTATTATTCGAAATGTAGAAACATGAAAAACTTGTATGTTTTATTTAATATAAAAAACAATCATACATTTATCAATTACATATGAATTAAAGTATTTTAGGAATCATCATTATTATTATACAAAATAGGTTTCATATTTGTATTTATACCTTAATATATTTTTAATTATAGCATGAACAATCGTTTAACTTTAAGTATTCTTTTGAATATAATATACCCTTAAGAGTGCTATTATCTAATCTATTTCTTTATTTTGTTTTATTTAAATTTAAAACTTAAAATATTCGTTTAACATTTGCAGAAGAAATAGGACAAATTTTGACAGAGTCTGAAAAGCTAAGATTTTGTCATCTCGAGTTATTTTTGAGACTTCTGACCAAAATTCTTTATACTTAGATCATCTAAAGTTGTAAAGTGTTCGTGAAAGTGGAGAAGACGTAGTTCTCTAAACTCGTTTTCTATGTTTTTAACATCATTCTTATCAATTTAATAAATTTAAAAAGTTTTGTATTAAACCTGTTAAAGAAGCTACTTTTCTATTAATTATTTTTAAAGGGTCAAGACAAAATAATGAAAAAAAAGTTCTTTAAAATAATTATGGTTAAAATCAAATCGTTTCAGTATTTGCTTACACAACTCAATGTAAAATGAAGTACAATTTTCAACAAATTTTTTTTTCATTATCTCCAAGTTTAAGATTGGAAATTTTTTTGTTTTACAAACACGACCAAATAAATATCTTCGTTTTGTAAACGAAGCAATTCAAAATCAAGTTCATTAATTAAATTGATGTTAACATAATTTGGTTTTATAAAATTATCTAAAATTTTAAGTTAAGACATTGCATTTCATCATAAATTCTTTGTATTTTATAGGATGTGGTTTCAAAAATTATGTTATTTTTGTTTATTATGTTGAGAATATACTTTAAAAACACAGATAGAGTTCGACCTGTTTTTAATAGACCTGTGACAAGCTGATATAAAACTTTATTGGTTTAAAAATTGATTGTTGATAAGAATTGTAGAAAAATTATGTTTCGTATCTACGACTTAAAACAAAAAAAATATAATTCCTAAAAATAAAAATCATTCTATTGGGGGAAAAATCATGTCATATTTTAGCAAAAAAAATCCTGAAAAATATGAAAAAATCATGATTATGGCAACGCTGGGCACAAATGACAATTTATAAGAAAATAAAAGCTAAACAAAACAGAAAAATCGACAAAGGAATCGCCGCGTGTGAACATAAAAGCAAGTTCGAAAGAAAATATGCAAAAAGTTGGGCAATTAAAATCGTCGTGTGTGACCTTCGACTTACTAAAATTCTACTGTTGCTAATAAATCTACCATGCCAAAAAACAAATTTTTCAGTTATTACAAACGAATTAAGAGATAGTATGTAGAACCGAATGAATTCGATTGGCAACAAATTCGGTTACCACAATGAATCTGTTTTCTGTGTGTGTTTGGTGTGGTTTATGGGCTGGCGGCATCATCTGGCCGTACGGAATGACAAAGCTGTTTATACCCTTGTGCACTACATGTGAAGGGTATAAAAATAAAAATTTCTTATAAAATAAAGAAATCAAGACTGCATTGGTAATCTTAGATAATAATGCTTTTTTGTAATAATTTTGGAACAATACCATCTTTTATTTAATATAGTTTTTCGATATTAAGAAAGTCATATGTTTTTAAAATTTTTGATGAGATTAAAAATGTACACAAAGAAAACAGATTGTTGTGGAAACCGAATTTGTTGCCAATCGAATTCATTCGGTTGCACGTACTATCTCTTAATTCGTTTATAAATTATTTTTTAATATTTTTATTTAATAATATAGATATATTTATTATACATATAAATATATATATACACATATATGTATACATTCTTCGGT
The DNA here is from genome assembly GCA_941918925.1 of Phyto melanocephala. Classification (NCBI taxonomy): domain Eukaryota; kingdom Metazoa; phylum Arthropoda; class Insecta; order Diptera; family Rhinophoridae; genus Phyto; species Phyto melanocephala. The sequence continues at coordinate 48,117,835 of OW799237.1, forward strand.
TTCTTTCCTGCATTAAAAAGTTTTTCAGCTTGCAGATTTCATTTTGTATCACAAAATAATAATTGACATATTTTTTTTTATAATAAAATATATATTAATTTTGGTTTTGATTTACATATGTAAATTTTTCACAACTGACAGAAAAATTAATTTTGTTTGAAAGATAATATTGTTAGTAATAAATAATTATTACATCCCTGTAGGAAATGTCACTAGTGAATCAGTACTGATTCACCATTGACACTGTCACCAGTACTACTGACTTATTATACCCCCGACAATGGATTTTTACTATAGACATTTTCCATGTGCGTGTCATTGGAAATCTACTACTGACACTGGTACTACTGAGTAGGTAGTTCTTTTGGGACCATATGTAGACATTGTCACCATAGATTCAATAGTGCATTTAAGTAATTCTAGTCTACATTTTGATACTTGTCTGAAATAGACGTCGTTAATGAAACTTTTGTTAAAATATGATGTTTTATTAAAAACAATTAAGGAATTCATTAAATATCAAATATTTAAAGTAAATTAGGTATATTTCATTTAATTAGAGCTCTTATTTATTGTGTATACATATTTTTTCTCATCAAAGAAAATTTAAAAAAATGTAGACACTTTGTTGACAATTTCGCCAAGAAGTCACCACAATAGTCGACAAAACTGGTGACTTGGAGACACTTGCCCCCAGGTTTCCTTCAGGGATGTAACAGTTTTCGTTTGTAAACACCAAATATAGCTTAATATTAAGTATTTGTTTACTGAAATATAATTGTAATAATACAAGAAACTAATAATTACTTGCGATAACTAAAATTGCATTTTGGTTTAAAATAAAAGATTGGCATAAAGGATTATGCTTATTTGACAGATGCTGCATAGAAATTTGTCAAATAAGCATTCAATAAACCTAAAATATTTTTTATGAATACGGCAGTAAATGTTTAACATGCAATAATATTGAAACGGAGAGATAAGTAATGAAATTCGCACGTACTTAAGAAAAAAAGATCAAGAGTATGATGTAAGCGTTTTTGCATTTACACTATGAGTGTGAAGTAGAATTAAAGTAGAATGATTTAGAAACATAAACAATCTGAATCTGATTCAACACCAAAAAATATAACCGCGAGTAAAAAATAATAAAAAAAATATCTACTTTTAAATTTAATAAATTTGCGTTTTAGTTTTATGTATGCTAGCTCCTGATTTTAACTTTGATACCAACAAGATTGAGTTTGAAGAAATTTTACAATTTTTTCATGGTTGTAACAACCTTTGTTTTGTAGTTTTTCCAGACATTGCTTTCGCATACCTTTGTAGTTTCATTCAATTTTGCTGGCAATTAAATGAAAGCAATAATTTAATGGCGAATATAATCGATTTCGAATCTCTCCGCTTCTAAAGTCTAAAAGGACCCATTGATACAAATAACCTTTAATGTAAAAATTAACATACAATATTAACTAAATAAAACAAGTTGCATAGTAAACGTAATCAAATCAATAAAAATCTTAATATTAATTTTTTGAGTAATTGAGCTAAAATTCTATTGCTTCTGAATTTTCATATATTAATTTTTATATGTTCATTAGCTCAAAGAAATAATCAAACCGCTGATAACACTGCTCTGCAAAAAATAATTTTTTGGCTTCCCATTTAATAAAACTATATGGACTATAAGGATTTTGACGCGCTGAACTCAAATCCGTTGTCGGTTTTTATCCATCCCCCTAAATTAGTCAGGTACGGAGACTTATTTCCTCCTAACTCGAGAACCAGTCATCCGATTTTCAAAAATAAAACACCAAAAAATGTGCAACAAAATTGTATTTAAATACAATTTTCCTCTATCGCTTATCGTTTTGGAGTTATTTAAAAATTTATGGAGAAAAAAAATTTTTTTCGTGCAAAATTCGTAATATTTTTTAATTTAAAAATGGAATTAAAAAAATTAAAAGGCAAATGTTCAACATTTTAAACCTTTTTCTGAGAGCTACTTGTCTTGGAAATAAAAAAAGCCATAAACCATAAAAATCGGTTAAAAAATGTGGATTTTATTGTAAATTTACCGCAGGTACCCAATATTGACCAAATATGTGTAATGCAGCAAACAACGTCAGAGTGGGCGCACTTAAGCGCCTTGTAGCATCAATGAATGGCAACTTTTTACTTCTATCTTTTTTCGTACAACAAAAACAAATACAAGCAAAAAAATTTGCCAGATTGTAATTTTGTAGCAACGCCTCGCTTAAAGCACCCACCCTGTCGTCACCCGTAGCTAACTACAATACAATACTTAAAATAAAATAATAATACAATAAAAAATTAAAATATTTACAGGCTATTTTACTTTAAATAACACAAAAATTTTGTTAGTAATTATTAATTTTTATTTAGGAAACATTGTTAAAATAAAAAAGTATCTTAAGCTGCCCATGCCCTTTTGTCCACATCATTCAATTTCGTTCTGAAGACCTCGTCCTTCATAAGCTGTCGTATTTGTGGACCTACAAATATGCCTTCTTTTACTTTAGCATCTCTGATTCTAGGAATTTTGCTCTTAATGTATAGAAAGGCTTCACCATCCTTGTTCATTGCAAATGAACAAGGCCTAGCTTTATATGAAGAGAAGAGTTTGTTCCTTTTGTTTTAAAGGCTCTTCTGCTACATTTTTTTTCCTGGAATAAAATTTACTCTTTTCGGCCAAATTTTAACATTGTAGTCTTTTTCTTTCGCGCGGCTATCCCATTTACATAAGAAGCAATAAGACTTAGTATATCCACTTTGTAATCTATTTAACATTGCTACGACTTTAAAATCTGCAGATTCCATGAGTAATGTGAATATTTAATTTTTTATAGTATCATCTTCATGCTACAATACTTTTCTTTTATATTTCTTGCATACGCAAGTGGGACCGATGGAAATTTGTTGCCATTGTGAAGTAAAACAGCTTGCAAACTCGTCTTGGATGAATCAATAAAAAGCTGCCAATCCTCAGATTTATGACTGAAACACAATTGTCGCAAAAGTTCATCAGCATTATCGCAAAATATCAAACCTTCCTCTTTGCTGAAATATATTAAAAAATGTTGTTCTTTGTTTCGAAAGTAAGAGACGTTAACGTCCGTTTGCACCAAACTTCATTATTTTCATTGTTATGCAAGAAGCTCAGACTTGGTTTTTTTAAAGCCTTGATTTAAGGTGTACTCGTTGGACTCCCAAATGAATGCGAAGAAACACTCATGCTGGCGTAAATGGATTCAGTTGCTGCAGAAAGCCCATCTTCTTCATCGGCTGTAGGAGGCAATGGAGGTAAAAATTAACTTGTAAACTGGAAAACTGGTCGTTTGACGCATAAAGTATTTGGATATGTAACTTTATATTTTGTTTTTTCGTAAACCCACATGTTTTAGTATGGCAAAAGTAGCAATCATTTTCATGATTTTGTGGTTCACTCCAAATCGCTGGCTTCATAAACGGCTTCATAAAGACTTATGACTTCCTTTTAACCCACCTGTTAAAGACTTAACAACTTAAAGCTACTACAACATATTTTCGGCAGCCAATTTGTATCTCTATCATCGATAGGAAACCCAAAATAACGGCAATAAGCATCTTTAAGCTTGGAAAATATTGTCTCCCGTTGAGAACTTAAAGTTAGATTGCCATAAACGTAACAAAATAAATTTGGAGATTTGTTACAAATCCTTGACATTTTGTAATATGAAAGCGTTTGTGGATTCTTTAATTGCTTTATTTCTTTACACAATAACGAAGAACACTATAAGATCTATTGACTGTTGCCGATTTTAACCGCACGATATTCAAATTAAACGTGACTAATTTATTGCCCATTAGCTTCTATATGTACAATAAATACCAGAATCTACCCTAATGATCTTTATTTGAAATCACAGGTAATTGAAAAATACTGTTATAAATATTAATTCCAAGAACTATGTAAAATACCGTTGTACTTTAGTTCCATTACATGCTCACCTAACGAAATGTTACATATATCATAAGTAAGGCTGGTTGCATTACAATATTGAGTACCTGCGGTAAATTGACAATAAAATCCACATTTTTTAACCGATTTTTATGGTTTATAGCTTTTTTTATTTCCAAAATAAGTAGCTCTTAGAAAAAAGTAAATTGACAATAAAATCCACATTTTTTAACCGATTTTTATGGTTTATAGCTTTTTTTATTTCCAAAATAAGTAGCTCTTAGAAAAAAGTTTAAAATGTTGAAAATTTGCGTTATATTTTTTTTAATTCCATTTTTAAATTGAAAAATATTACGAATTTTGCACAAAAAAATATTTTTTTCTCCATTAATTTCTAAATAACTCCAAAACGATAAGAGATAGAGAAAAATTTAATTCCACTAAAATAAATACACATGTTACACATTTTTTGGTGTTTCATTTTTGAAAATCGGAAGACTGGTTCTCGAGTTAGGAGGAAATATGTGTCCGTACCTGACTAATTTAGGGGGAAAAATTTGCCACGCCCATAAAAAAAATCCAGAACTGATGGAAAAAAACCGACATCGGATTTGAGTTTAGCGCGTCAAAATCCATATAGTCCACATAGTTTTATTAAATGGATTTTGCTGCAGAGCAGTGTAATTGGTCTAATCAATTAAACCATGTTTAGATTTAAAATCTCTTTACATAAATCTATCTTTATTATATACTTAAATATAAAATATGGAAATATAATCGCTTGAGTTTTATCGTAATTAAACTTTTATTTTCCATTTGTCATAGTATTCACGAATTAATCTACGATTATTTTCCATTCTTCTATTTATCGCATTTGAGATCTTACCACAAGAAATAAAGAAATAAATCCGCGTAAAAAGCATGGTAACTGCTTAGAGCAATATCAGATGTATATACCGAGTACAGTATAGGGGATAGTACGGATCCTTGAGGCAAGCCCGCAGGTATTTGCCTTTTGCTAGAATTTTTATACCCGCCACCAAAAAAATGGTGTGGGTATATTCATTTTGTCATTCCGTTTGTAACACATCGAAATATCCATTTTAGACCCCATAAAGTATATATATTCTGAATCAGGGTTTGATTTGATGACGATCTAGCTATGTCCGTCCGTCTGTTGAAAGCACGATAGAGGTCGCACCGAAAAAGCTAGGGGGCTCAAATCTTTCTTATAGCCAAGGTTTGTTTGGTATTGAAAATGGGCTAAATCGGAATATTAGGAAGAGAGTTATAGCTCGAAAAGCAAGAGTAGGTCGAAAAAACCGTGTCCTTCGAACATCGAATTAAATGGAATTGTGTCCAAACGCATTAACGTAGACTCATGAAACTTCGAATATATATTTCCTGAGTAAAAATAATATTTTTCCCCGAAAATCATCTAAATCTGTGCATTAGGAGCGGAGTTATCGATCAAAATGTACGAAAATTTATACCGCACAGTGTATTTTTCGGTATATTTAAAAACAAAAACGTCATAAAAGCAACAAAATTGGATGTACGACTCTGAAATTTTGCACACTCTGCTTTTTGGTGAGTGGCTTTTTTGTAACGGAAAATCAATGTGCCACGCCCACTTTTACGCCCACCTCCCATATAACGTTTTAATTAAAATTCATATAATTTCTCTATTAATAAAGATTTTGGAATAATAAAGGGCTATATTGAAACACCTAAGTTGTACTCATTCGCAAAAATAACTTTGACACGCCTACTATAACGCCCACTTTTCACGTTATCTACCGTTAATGAAATTTTAAAGCTCATAAAACCGCCAAAATTAGAGGTATGATGATAAAATTTGCTACGTATATCCCCCTAGGCAATATCATTACTGTGCCAGAAAACTAAGGTGCCATGCCCACTTTTACGCCCACCTCCCATATAACGTTTTACCTAAAATTCATATAATTTCCCTATTAATAAAGATTTTGGAATAATAAAGGGCTAAATTGAAACACCTAAGTTGTACTCATTCGCAAAAAGAACTTTGACACGCCTACTAGAACGCCCAATTTCAGTGAAAGACTACATTTACAAAAGCATTTTAGTAGCATATCGAAGTTTTAAAGGGTGGTTAAATATTAAGGACCGATGTTGAATTTAAATAAAACATAAATTATTTAGGATATTATTATTATTTCTTTTTGTTATTATAATATTTGTATGGTTCAATTATGTATTAAACAAAATATCGGCCAAATGACACCCCACCAATCCTTGGTACCACTCCTCTATCTGATGGTCCAAATTTTCAATGACAATGTTGATGCTCAATTGTTGGGCATGATGATGAGTCGAGGTTGACTGCTCTTTTGCCACACTATCGCAAAAACAACCAGTGGTTCCCATTCAACGCACTAAGAAGGCATTCACAGATTTTCCAACATTTTTTACAGACCTGTTTTGCAGAAATTTAAATATTTGTTACAATTCTCCCGATTGTGGACGAATTTGAATGATTATGTTGATCAAAAGAATTACGAAGTGCACAAAATGCATTTTTATTTGAACGCCCATTTTTATAAAAAACCTGAAAAACTTTAAAGCGTTGCTCATTTGCGTATCTCTCCACGGATCAAATTGAGTAAGTTTGAGATTGAGAAATGTCAAGTGAAATGCAGAAAACAAATTTAAAGACTAGGTGTAGTTCACCTTCAACATGGGCCCCTAAAATTTAACCACCCTATACAAAGAAAGTGATATATATTTTATTATAATGAGATTATTCCATAGCGATTAACAAAATAATAAATATTGTGCTTTAAATGTACACAAAATTGGTGGTGGGTATAAAAGATTCGGCACAGCCGAATATAGTGCTCTTACTTGTTTTTTATTGAAATACAACATACATATGTTTGTGGATTACCTTAGCCATTTTAGAAACGAGTGGGAAGTACCTATTGCTTAAACGCAAGTTAAATAGTTTACTTAAGATTTCGAAAAAGTAATCGGGAAAATTTTTAATCATCTAAACAAGGAGATTTATTATTTTTCAACAAACGGACAAACGATTTGACTTTAGCCAAATTTGTATTGTCGGTAAGAGTTTAATTAAGATCACTAATGTATCTTGATACAACCAAGTCCATGAGTGATGGATTGTCAAAAGTACTGGTATGTAAACTCTGTGGTTTTCATGGGCAACCGCGTATGTTAATTTTATACGATTTTGAGTTAATAATGTCATATTGCTTGGTTTTAAAAATTTCTCAAATAAAATGGACCCATTTCGATTATTTTAATGGCATAACAACATAACTTCTATGTATATTAAAAAATCGTTCAGCAATAACACGGTTTTGTAGCTCCCCTGAAAAATTTGAAAACTACAGAACTATCAAATACGTCAGCTATTGCATTTGCCTTTTCGACTTCAGAATTTAAAATTGTTCCATTTATATAAAGATTATCATTTAAATAAAGATTAGAACATGTGGAATTTTTACCTTTGAAAGTTTTAGTTAATTTCCATAAATTTTTGAAAACGGTAGGCAGATTTGATATGAATTTCGACAAAGACATATTTCTGTTTTTATTCAGGTGGAAGTCAATAAGATACAGTTTAATGGCATTTTTAAATTCAAATTTCTACATCTTGGAAATTTGCGGCTATATTTGTTTCTCTGGGAAATTAGCATTTTACTAATTTCTGAAATTTCCCGTTGGCAGGGGTTTCTATTACCAGCTGGTATTTCATTTCTAGCTTATTTTACAATGAATATTAGTTTACTTAATGCTACATCTAGATTACTGTGTTTGTAATATATTGATCAATATCTTGTAATACAATTTACTCTCCACCCAGTTTTTTATTGATAACCAATCGGCTCGATTATATAAGAGTACCATCAAAATGTTATTCTGTACCTCTCCATAAATGACGCGAGATATTGGTACATGGTCCGACTGCAAAACAGGAGTTAGTTAAGAGGATATTCACTATAGACGGCTGAACTAGGTTAATATATTGTCCAAAACGAGTATATATATTTGAGTAATAAATGTATTTGTTAGATTAAAGGCCATGGCTATAGAGCTCATTACCAGCAATGTTGTTTGAAAAACAATTCCAGTGAGTATGTTGAGCGTTCAAATCACCAGTTAAAGCATCCATATCTGTTTTAAAATTTACGGTATGAGCCGGAATGTACGGACATGTAAAAATCATCTTGCGTCTATTTATTATTGCTCGTACCGAAATATTTTCAGCCACATACGTTCTTATTGTTGGTTATAATTTATCTTTATTTTACTGCGATGAGTACACCTTCGCCATGTCTTGGTTGAATCTCTCTGTAAATTTTGTGCCTCCAAGTTTAATTTTATGGCAGGGTTTCAAAAATGTCTCGTTGACAATGAGATTGTCAACTTCCTTGTCGCTTAAAATTTTTTCAGCTGTGAAGCTGCTCAGTCGTTATGCCTTGAGCATTCCAGTGCATAACGTAAACATTTCAACTAACTGTTGATTTATATTGCATGTTGAATCATCATTCCCAGCACACGTAGCTAATTGTACTTATTTCGACGTCTTTGAAGCGCATCGACAGCATCAAAAAATAATTCCATAAATTTTTTATTGGAAATATCATCTTTTCTTTTATTTTTTGTTACGTCTGAGTACAGCATATTGTTATTGACACCAGAGACACGTGAACAATTTTAATGCTCCTTACCGGGCAGTTGTGGAAAATTAACTTCATTGACGTTAAAGTTCAACATACTTATTAGTCCTTTGTGGCACTTTCATTCTGGCTGTGTACATTGTCGAATCACAAGATATTAATTACGGCATGGGCATTTAGGGTCATCAGCTCTGTGTTTAATGTTTTTATAATTTTTTTAATATTTATAAGTAACGTTTTTACTATTAGCAGCTTTGTTAAATGGGCAATCTGCATATATATGATTACCAGCACAGGTTGCACACACTACTACTCTGTTACAGTTTCTAGCACCATGAATATACATAGAGAATTTGATTTATTGTGTATGACCTTTGCTGCCTTTGTAGTCTTCTCCAGTAAACAAAAATATTACTTAAATATTAAATTTTAATGGGAATCATTTTTATTTTGGCTCATTTATTATTATATCCATCCATTCGCTGGAATTATTGAAAGCAAGGTTGTATTTTAATTTTCATTTTTATAAGTTCATCTAGGTTATAGACACTGAATAATACATTTTCGTTATATTATTAACCCTAGAAAGATAATCTGCGTAAAATTTACGCATACGCTTTAAAGATATTGTTATTTCTCTTTATTTGCAATGAATTCGCCGCTGTACTCTTAAGATATCTCAATCGGTGATCAGAGCTTTAATAAGACACACACGTTACTGCGGTAGGTATTTCTAAATTTGAAATATAGCGGTGATGTGAGTCAAAAATACGCATTATTATCTTTAGAGTGACTTTCAAGATTTTTATTTTTATGAAGACTGGTGTTGAAAATAAAACAAACTAATTTTTATCCAGCAGTTTGTCGCTTTAAAATTCTAAAGCGAGAATTTTTTATTATTTATTTTTAACAATATATTTAAATTATTTTACCTTAGTTTTTAGGTTTATTTTCCTCTTACTTCTTCGTAGTGGCAAGTTATTTAGTATGTATAACAATTTTTCTTTTAATGTAATTACATATATACAGTGTTGAAAAACGATAATAAATTAATAAGGTTGTAACCAAGGGTAGTAGGGTCAAATTGTCGGTAACAATTCTCCCCCCAGTAAGATGCGTCATCGGTAAGTCTTACTCCAGTCTATTGCCGACGTCCAAAACTGCCAGCTTGACTGCGGGTCGCTCCATAATACCACTCATTGTTTTCAATTTAGCTCTTCGTACTTGACCATCCTTTGCCTTTGTTACTTCTACAACTTTTCCACGTTGCCAGGTGTTCCTATTGGCATTTTCATCAACCACAAGCACAACATCACCTACTTCAATTGCTTTAGATCGCTGGGTCCACTTACCTCGCCGTGTCAATGTTGGTAACATCTCTTTTACAAAACGCCGCCAAAACATATTAGCAAATATCTCACTCTGTCGTAGGCACATTTTATAATCAATATCAGCGGATGAACAAAATGGCTTCGTACCATTTGAGCTTCCAAGAAGAAAATGGTTTGGGGTGATGGCCTCTTGGTCCTCAGCTTCAAGCGACACATGTGTAAGGGGTCTCGAATTAACTATTAATTCCACCTCCATTAAGGCACTTCTCAAGCTTTCATCGGTGAATTTTTGTGTGGGAGATATTTTGTATAAAATAGTTTTAATCGATCTCACTAACCTTTCCCAAGCTCCCCCCATATGAGGAGCTGCTGGTGGATTAAATTTCCATGATATGCCCTTGTATGCCATCTCTGTTTGTACTTTATTGAACTCCATATTATTTAGCTCATCTTTAAGAAAGCGATCAGCCCCTCGAAAATTTGTACCATTATCGCTGTAAATTTCAGCTGGTGTGCCGCGTCTTGCTACGAAATTTCTTAGGGTCATTAAAAAAGAGTCTGTTGAGAGGGTATGTGCTATTTCAATATGGATGGCTCTTATAGTAAGACATGTAAATATTACTCCCCATCGTTTTAATGACTTTCTGCCAAAACTTACTGTTATTGGACCAAAATAGTCGACGCCAACAAACGTAAAGGGTCGTTTAAAGGCTTCTAAACGTGCTGGTGGCAGAGAAGCCATTTGAGGTGGTATGGGTTTGGCAGCATCAATTTTACATTGCTGGCAACTTCTGCGAACTGATTTATATACTGCTCTTAATTTTATTATAAAATAAATTTGACGGATTTCATTAAGAACCGTCTCGTGATTTAAATGATGGTAGGCCCTATGGTATTCCATAATTATGAGTCTTGTAACGTGGTGTTTACCTGATAATATTATTAAATCTCTTTGAGGTCCACAAGCTGCAGATGCATACTGCGCCCTATTTCTTACTCTGATTATGCTATCATTATCCATATAAACATTAAGTTTATCAAGAGCACCACGTTTAATATTGGGTCTACCACTTTGGATTGCAGCATATTCATCACCAAAACTTGTCATTTGTGTCATCTTTAATATAAACTTTTTTGCCTTAGCCAGATGCACTGAATTAAGTCTTTCAGTTAATTTCTGTTGCTTAATTTTGTTTACTTTTTTCTCAATATACAACACCCAATTCGCCACAGCTCGTTTAAGTCTGTACCAGCTAGAAAAATATTCATAATTAATTGAAATCATTATTGACTTACAAAAGTGTATGTTCAGGTAACGAGGGCGAATTTCAGTCATATCGACATTGGGTCCAATAGTAGCGGGATTGTTTGGCCAAAAACTTTCAGGCAGTTTCAGCCAAGATGGACCTTCGAACCACTCTTTGTAGTTATCAGTAGCTGGTCTAAACTTTGTTGCAAAATCTGCTACATTCATTGTACTTGGAACCCATCGCCATTCGGAAACATTTGTAAGCTTTAAAATTTCAGCAACCCGAAACATTACAAACTGCTTGTATTTTCTAGGGTCTCCAGTAAGCCACGTCAAAACAGTTTTTGAATCGGTCCACATTATCTTTCGCTGCAATTTTATATCGTGCAAAGTAATTGTCTTCATAAGCCTGGCACCAATAGTTGCTGCTTGTAATTCGAGCCGTGGTATTGAAAGGGGTCGAAGTGGGGCTACCTTTGATTTTGCCGCAATGAGTCTTATTTCCACCTTTTCACCAATTGAAAATCGAAAATATGAAACGGCTGCATAAGCGTCCTCACTTGCATCGACAAATGTGTGTAATTCAGCAGAATATTCATTTTGTTGTAGTGCGAGTGAATAACAGCGTGGTATGGATATTTTGGTTATTGTTGGCAAAAATGTGAGCCAATTTTTCCACTTATTAAAAACGTCATCATTAAGAGGCTGGTCCCAGTCTATACCGCTTCGCCAAATTTCTTGCAGAATTGATTTTAAATATGACATAAAACACGCCACGAACCCTAAAGGGTCGAAAACAGACATCAAGACTTGTAAAACCTCTCGCTTTGTAGGTACTAAGTCCTCAGATAGAATTGGTCGTCGAAGCCGTACAAATTTTAAATTCATTTTAAAAACATCATTTTTAGGGTCCCAGTAAAGCCCAAGAATTTTTTCATATTGAATCATTTTTTCGCTATTTTCAAAGGCCTTTGGATCTGGGTCTTTTGTTTCCCCTAGAGCTTTCAGAACTTCTATGGAGTTTGATGACCAATTACGCATAACAAAACCTCCTTTAGCATGGACGTCTCGTACATTTATTGCCAGCTCAATTGCGTCTTCGATGGTTGTTGTAGAGTCTATAAAATCATCAACGTAATGTTGTTTTGTAATTGCCTCAGTTGCCCTATCATTACCAAATTGTCTAGCGTTTTTGTCGCGAACAAAATGTGCAATGAAAGGTGAGCATGATGCTCCAAAGGTAAGTACATTAAGTTGATACACTAGAAGGGAATTGTTTTCATCCCACCACAAAAAACGCTGCGCACTTGCATCTTCTTTTCGAACACATATGCGATGAAACATTTCGGCTATATCTCCGCACACAGCTATAGCTCCCATTCTAAATTTAAATAAAATATTAATAAGGGGTATCAGCAAGTCAGGGCCCTTCAATAAAAAGTCATTGAGAGCAAAACCCTCAGATTTAGCTGCAGCATCCCACACGAGTCGTATTTTATTTGGTTTATGTGGGTTTTTTACTATAAAGGTGGGTAAATACCATGCTTTAGTGTTGGTTTGCTGTAGTTCTTCTAGTGGTAATCTTTCAGCATAACCTTTTTCTTCTAAATTAGCAATTTGTTGTTTTAAAATTTCGGCTAGATAAGGGTCCCTCTCAGCTTTGTGTTTAATACACTTTAAACGTCTCATGGCAGTTGGCAAACTATCTGGCAACTCTGGCGGGTTGTTTTTCCATAAAAGTCCAACCTCGTATCTGCCGGCTTTAAGTTCACAGGTGTCATTTAAAATTTGTATAGCCTGCTCATCGTCCTTCGACATAGGCACTGACTTCACATCTGTTATACCAACACTTTCATCAGCAAAAAATTGCTTTACAAGATCATGAACTTCATCGCAGTTGCATTTGTGAAAATTAAGTTTTCCAACAGGTTTAGAGCCACCACCAAAAAGAGTCCATCCCAATCTTGTTTTTGATGCCACAGGTTGATGCCATCCGCCTTCACGCACTTTAATAGATGCAATTAAATTGGGATTATTTACACCAATTATCATTGATGGCACTACGTTCATATAACCGTCAAGGGGTATATCTTTTAGGTAAGTGTATTTGGCTTTGATATCTTCAACGTTCATTGTTTCTTTTGACAAGTTTAATTTTTTAACGGTGTACACGTTGTTGATTGGAAAAATATTAGAGTTGGGTTTGGCTGAAGATATTTTTAAATTCAGTTTTTTTGAATTATTTTCATATCGGGTGACGTCACCAGTCCATCGGATGCAAATAGGGTCGTTAATGCCTTTAACACCTAATAAATTAGCTACCTTATCTTCTAAAAGCGTTAACGTCGAACCATCGTCCATAAGAGCATATATTTGAACGGATTTGTCACCACCATAAAGAGTGACTGGTAAAACTCGATAAAAGGGCTCATCTTCAATTGAAGAACTATGATTATTTACTTTGCCACCTGATGGCTGCTCTTCATTATGCAATAATCGGTTGTGAAATACAGAACACCCATCAACCCCACATTGTTTTTGAAACCAACATCTACGCCTGTGTTTTCCAAAGCAAACACGGCATAAATTGTTTGCCTTGACAATGTCCCACCGTTCACTAACAGATAGCTTCTTAAATTTTTCGCACTCTGTCAATTTATGTGGGTCTTTACAAATTATACACTGCAGCCGTACACTTTGTGGTTTGTGTGTGTTTAAACGTGTCTCTTTTTTTATTGGCTTTTTGTTGTTATTGGTGTCGAATACAGGAGCAGTGACTTTGCAAGTTGCCTCTGCAATCATATACAACCAGTCTGAAAAATGTAATAAATTTGGACGGTGAATATCTTTAGAATGTAAAGCCCATTGCAATACTGTGTCCACCGGCAACTTGTCTACAAGTTCCTGCAAAAGAGTAGGATTAATTAAATATTCCTCTAAATGAGATACACGAATAGTGGCACAAAGATTTTTAACTGCAAACGAAAATTCTATTAGGGTCTCTAGTTTGCCCCGCTGTATTGTATACGTACGCACTTCCTCAACCAAGTTTTTTATTATGCACTCGGGTCTGCCGTAGTACATTTTTAAGGTTCTAATAATGTCCGGAACCATATCCGGGAGCATCAAACAATTTCTTACCGCATCCCGGGCTTTACCACGTAAGCTGTTTTGTAGTCTGATGAGGTTCTCTTCATTTGTATAGCCGGCAGCTTGAGTGCTGTGTTCATAGGCGCTTATAAATATTGGCCACTCCTTTGGGTCTCCATTAAAGGATGGCAAATCTTTGCAAATATATTGCCTTGCCATTAATTGGGTCGCCGTTGTATTAAAAAAATTACCTTCACAATTATTTCTATTACTTGAATTATTTTCATTGTGAGGGTTGTTTTGTGTGTTGTTTACGTTTGAGTTAAACATATGTTGACAGCCTGTAACATCTCTGTTTTGAGTGATGTCATTTGTATTTCTATAATTTGTTGTTGAGCTGGCAACAATTGTGCTGTATGGTAATATGGTTTGTGGCTGTGCTACATTGTGATCATTGTTCGCTACTTGCCGCATGACGGTGTTGTTTATATCAAAGGAAGTATTCATCTCGGGTCTGATGTTTCCATTTTGTTGACAATTTTGTACACACTGTGGGTCATCAATTGTAGCATTTTTGTTGCTATTACCCACTGGCCGCACAGTGTCAATTTCTTGGCATTCATCAGCCTCTTGGCGTAGTAATTGGTACTTACGTCGTAAAAAATCCTGTTTTAGCAACATCTCCTCCTCTAGCTGCTGCAGTTCTAGCTGTTTTTTAGCACTAATAGCTGACCGAACGGCTTGTGTGTTATTTGAAGATCGACTGGTTGATGTCTCATTAACCTCAACAGGGGAATCGTTCATAACGCCTTGTGCTTTGAGGTTATGTTGGTCTTTTTGTGTGGTAGCATGACAATTTTGACATCTCCACGTAAATAAGTCAATATCGTCGTCAATATCACAACAGCTATTATGGAAACAATGAAGGCATCTGGAACAGGTTATCATGTTTCCATCATCCGGGTCGTTGCATAAGATGCAGTTGGCAGCAAGGCTGAGATTTTCTTCCGTCATATTCTTAGCCATTACTTATTAAGAATTTTAAAGATTTGTTGAAAATAAAACAAACTAATTTTTATCCAGCAGTTTGTCGCTTTAAAATTCTAAAGCGAGAATTTTTTATTATTTATTTTTAACAATATATTTAAATTATTTTACCTTAGTTTTTAGGTTTATTTTCCTCTTACTTCTTCGTAGTGGCAAGTTATTTAGTATGTATAACAATTTTTCTTTTAATGTAATTACATATATACAGTGTTGAAAAACGATAATAAATTAATAAGGTTGTAACCAAGGGTAGTAGGGTCAAATTGTCGGTAACAACTGGTGTTGTTTGTTTTTTTGATAACCACTTTTTGTGCATAAATTGTTAAATTTTATATTTTTTGATTTTATTTGACGATATCCTGACTTGAAAAAAATGGCACGTCGGAATTTGCATAAAGATGCTTTCCTAGCCGCCGGACCTCTTACACTTGTCTCTTATAAGCCAAAGCCATCTAAAATGGTTTACATGTTATCATCTTGTGACGAAGATGCTTTTGTCAATGAAAGTAGCGGAAAACCTGAAATGATTATGTTTTATAATCAAACTAAAAGATACTTTAGATCAAATGTGTACTCGTATGTCGTGTAAATAGTAGAAAGACGAAGATGGTCTATGGCTGTTTTTTACGGAATGATCAATATTGCATCTATTTACGCTCATATAATATGTATATTGCCATAATGTAAACAGCAACGGTGATAAGGCTCTAAGTCGCAAAAATTTTATGAAAACCCTTAGTATGGCACTAACATCACCTTTCATGAATATGAGACTGGAAGCACCTACTTTGAAGAGGTATTTGCGTGACAATATACCCACAATATTGTCAAAAGGTACTGTACTCACATCCAAAGCCAACATTGAAGAATTTTCTGTAGAACCAGTACCAAAAAAACGTATTTACTGCACATACTGCTCATCAAAAATAAGGCGAAAAGCAAATGCATCGTGCAATAAATGCAGAAAAGTTACTTGTCGTGAGCACAATATTAACCTCTGCAAAAGTTGCATCTGACTAATTTCTAAAAACCTTTATATATGTTTTTTATGAAAAATACATTGTTTAGTTAGTATATCCATTAAAAAGACTGCCTACAATCACAAAAATGGGTGATAAGTTGTCAAGGAAATATGGTCTCTAAGTTTTGTTAATTACTGAAGTTGTTCTTTTGTTTTTGTTTTTTCTGTTAATATATATATATATATAAACATATTTTAAACTCGGGTATTTTTACTTCAGTTATATTGAAAAAAGTAATAAACATTAGTTTATTTTGAATTAACCAACAAAATGCCACAGTTTAGCTTTCTAAAAGCATGCGTAAAATTTACGCATGATTATCTTTATCGTATGTCAGAATATGATTATCTTTCTAGGGTTAAAAGCATAACGAAAATGTATTATGAATATAAAAGAAAATAAACATGTTGAATAAAAAATGTCATTTGATAGGTGAAGTGAAAATACAAATTTGAAAACTAATACTATGATTCTCTAATTTAAATTTCATTTAATTGTATAGAATTATAAAATTAAATATTAGAATAAATGAACTTAAGCCAAAATAAAAATATTCTCATTGAAATTTATTATATAGAAAAGTTCGAACAAAATATTAATATATAAAATTTATTACTAAAATATCAAATTTTTAACATATCCCTCTTCGGCGATTAAACTAATATAGTGTATCATCGGCGGTAGACCTTTTGGTAGTGATTTCTTTAATACTTTCCGGATTTATATTGTGTGATTTGATAATTTGATTACAAATTACTTGATATTCATTTTTATAAGACCAAACATCACCAAATTGAAAGTTTTTAGGTAAAACTGGTAATTCTTGGATCATAGTAAATTTAAGGCCATAATCATAAAGAATCCTTGAGCTAGATATAATCTTTGTTCCAATAGACATTCTTTTAAATATGTTCTTTTCTACAATTACTCCAAAAACTGATAAAAAAGCTATGGACAGAGTCCACTACAATCGGTGGGATTTTCTCCTTGAGAGTACCATGTTCTTTCTATTCTTCATCTGCAAGTAAATGAAATCTATTTGCACTACTGCTAGGTACGTCGGAAATTTTAGGCACTTTAAATTTAAATTTTTTTTGCGAAATACACAAACACTTAAGCCTTTCGGTCCCGCTCCTAAACTAATTGTCAGAATTTTTTTTTATGATTTCCGAAGTTATTACAAAAAAGTTAAGGATAATTGAAGATTGCAGACTTCTGCAGTTATCAGGTCACTAGCTATTGAAAGTTGCTTATAAGCAACTTTGAGGCATTAAGGAAGTATTTCATGAAATAAAAAACTAAAACAAGTTTATAAAGAACAACTTTAAATATTATTTTTATTAATCAAAAGCTCTTTAAATCAATATAATTCTTACGAATGATACGATAGGAAAAAATTTTTACTTGTATTGGAACATAGATGGATATTACATTTTATGCATTTCGATAAGGTGTTCCTGTCGTACGAAGGCGGCACCGACCTCTTCTCCCCAAACCACCTAATGGCCGGTTTCCTCATATCTCTCTGAATTTGTGGATCATTTGTAATTTTACGATGTTTGGTGCTGGATGCAAAAGACGTCAGAGATGATGGTACTGAATTAATTTCTTCTTCATTTAAAGTACGTCCACTGGATGGTGCAGCATTTAGCAATTGATGTGCTATTTCCATTTGAAATTTTAATAGTGGGATATACTTAACATTCGGTTCGACAGCTTTGAAGTGCTTGCGATAGATAAGCCAGGAATTAATTACTGCAGTTCCCAACGACCATATTAGCATGTACCATTTAGCAGAGCGATGACTTATTTTGTACAGCTCCATAAGCATGTCAGAACGATCAACTCCTCCCATGTGCTTGTTGTACTCTGCCACAATTGCTGGTCATGTGACCAGCCGGAAAGCTCCAATCGGCTCATCTTCAAGAAACGTAGAGAACAACTGCACTGCTTTGTTGTCTAACTAACGAACTGCAGCAATTTCATGGTTGGCTTCGTACTTCATATCGTAAGAACCCCTACCAAATCAGTTCCAGACTTAAGTTCGCAGTTGTCCATTCGGTTTTTTCTACAGTACTGATGCAAAATATACCCATTTCTTTTAAAAACACAAGAAGAATCACCGAGGTGAACCAGTTGTGGAAATTAAGTTTGAAGTTTTTGAATTTCGGGATGGAGGATGCATTTGACTTTGATATAGTGAAAATACGAACTTACCTTTGTATGCTATCACTTGCTCATCAATACTTTGATGTTCTTCTGGGGGTATACTATTAATTTTTCTTTGAGCATCATTAAAACTGGACGTATCTTGTACAACTTATCCTAGTTAGCGTCACCTTTTTTGGGTTGCTTCAATTTGTCAGCGAAATGCAGAAATATTTTAATTTTTTCATATTTAGCTCTTTGGGCAATGCCATTTTATAATTCGGTAGCCGAATGAATCCCAAATATAACAGAATGCCAAGATACCGACGAATTTCTTCTGTAGTGCATTTTAGTTTATATCCGGACTCTTGAAGTGCGTATAAGTTTGTCTTTCTTATAACCAATTCAACTATTGTTTTGTAGAAAAACGAATTGAAATACCACATTGGATTATTAATCATTTGAACATCCTCTAAAACTGTTTAGCATGGTACATCTTTTACATTAAAAGGTTTTTTCCTCCACCGCAATGTAGACAAGTCATTTTTTTCAATAACATGGGCACATTCTTCAGTGGCAATATCTTCTAGTAAAGTGGTCCCAATTTTCTCACCTTTTTTCAAAACTTCTTGTAAACCATCTTTTAAAAACTCTGTCTCATTATTCTCGCACTCTTCATCAAAATACTTGTCCCAATTAAACTCCAAAATAGCTTCAATATCCTCCTCATAAAATCCTTTGCGTGGCTTGTTAATGTCTTCGCTTGAAATTTTTTTTATCACCGTGGCCATATTTTATTTTACATAGTTTATTTAACCATTTTGTGTTGGAGCTACGTACTAATTTTTTTAAATATAATTTATAAATATTTTAATTAAATGTTACGTTTTGCACTAAATTGTTAACACCTATTTGATTGACTTTACACAAATGAATGCATCGTAGTTATGTTGATAGCGACAAAACTACTAGTTTATTTTTGTTTTTTATTCTAAGAACTGCAATTAACTTACTTGATGTGTGCTTTGATGCTTTTATTCCATTTTTTTTCAAATAAAACGGTTTTAAAAATCTAAGTTGCTTACAAGAAACTTTTGGGTTGAAAGAGTTAAAATAGTATTTAGCATTTTAAATTATAAATTTTTTTATTTTAACTAACACAAGCTTACAAATTCCGATCAACTTTTGGATCTGAACGTTATTTGAGGCGCTGGATTTGAATCCGGTTTTTGTTTTTCAAGATTGGTTCTAGTTTACGAGTTCTTGCATGTTGGCTGCACTGCACTGTAATAACGGCAATCAGCTGTTGGCATCGGTAAAAACGCTATTTCAATTGTACACTTAAAGTTATTTTTAGTTCCAAAACGTGTGAAAATGGAAAGATTCTAAGCGTTTTGTTATGTTTGCGGATGTTATATTATCGGAAAAAATTTATCAAAAGCGCTGAGAGATGCCTATTCTTATTATTTAGGTTTCTGTGTGGAAAACACTCACAGGCCGTGGGTATCGAAATTATTTTGTAAAGCGTGTAGCACAAAACTGTACAAGTGGCAATTTTATAGCAGTTTTAACGCCTAATGAAGCAGCAGCATGGGCATCATTTCAAGATGTTGTTCACAACTTTCTTGGTAACTGCAAGTCCCCGGATTCCCCCCCGGAATGTTGCAAAATTATCGCAAGAATGTCTCTCGAAATGCATTTTCTCCATTCCCATCTCTTTTTCCCTACACCAAGATTTGGCGGAAATAGAAAGATGATATCAAGGATTTTGGGACGAGGACATAAACCGACGAATATTTTTGAACATATTTGCATTTATGCAATATTTCGAAAACTAGAAATAATCTAGAAAAACGGAACCCGGATTCGAATTCAGCGCCCAAATAGCTTTGAGAGTAACTTGTAGTTGCTCAGCTTCAAAACCGTGTATACTTGTGTAATTAAACTATAAAGCTGATAGATGTAAGCGATACTAAAAGTAAGTGTAAAACACACAGCAACAGCCTTCAAGTACTACCGTATATACGGATCTAAATTTCCTTTATATCCTTATTTTTAATGTGATGATTCTGTAAGACATAGTTAATATGCTTGTTGCGAACTATTTATTCGTTCAAGTTATAGAACTTAAGCAACAAAAATATAGTGAACTATCCAAAGCTGATAAGATCTGATACAATATTAAAATAAATTAAACACAACCTGTAATTTAAAGTTGTTCTAAAAACCTTTATATTATTTCAGAGTTTATGTTGGAAGTATATCATTTGAGCTAAAAGAAGATACAATAAGAGCCGCATTTCTTCCGTTCGGACCTATTAAGTCTATTAATATGTCTTGGGATCCAATAACACAAAAACATAAAGGTTTTGCTTTTGTTGAATACGAAATACCTGAAGGTGCTCAACTGGCTTTGGAGCAAATGAATGGAGCTTTAATGGGTGGCCGTAATATTAAAGTAGGCCGTCCCAGCAATATGCCTCAAGCACAGCAAGTGATTGATGAAATACAAGAAGAAGCGAAAAATTTTAATAGAATTTACGTGGCTTCTATTCATCCAGATTTATCTGAGGAAGACATAAAGAGTGTTTTTGAAGCTTTTGGTCCAATATTATATTGCAAACTAGCACAGGGGACATCCCTTCATACTCATAAAGGTTACGGATTTATTGAATATGCAAATAAGCAAGCTATGGATGAGGCAATTGCAAGCATGAATCTTTTTGATCTTGGAGGCCAATTACTAAGGTAATATTTTTTTTAATCTTTAAATATAAAACATAATTTCGTTTGCTAAAACCAGCCGAAAAATACGACCAGAAATACGAAATTAAAACGTAGGCTGAGGCAAAAACTTGAAAATTTAAATATGAAGCATAAATAAAAAACAAAAAAATAAAGAATTCAGGTTACGAAGCTAAACAGAAAAAGACAAAAAAGAACTCAATTCTAAAGCTAAACGTAAAAAACATAAAAGCGGAATTTTCGAAAAAAGTAAAATATTATTTCTAAAATTAACTTATTAAACTAGTCTAGACGGTATGTTGATTAAGGAGCTTTAAAGTAACAACAAATGTCTTTCAGCATATTCAATATGTACTTAGGTCGTCTACTAGATATACTAAAAGTACAAAATTTTTAAAGTTCAACATAGTTAACAAATAACATGTCATCAACATACGAGTTAGCATATAATTTTTATGTATATGAGCCGTATGAACATTTGTTTATATATTTGCATATCTATATATATAAAAGTGAAACTCTGTGTGTGTGTGTGTGTGTGTTAGCTATAGACTCCGAAACTGTAAAACCGATCGGACTTAAACTTTGGCAAGTTGTTGTACACATACCAGGGAGTGTTTATGGGTGGAAAAAAGTGGGCGGGGCCACGCCCATAAAAATTAGTTATCAGTTTAAGCTACTTGCACCTGACCGATTTTTCTGAAACTTTGCACACATATCGAGCTTTCATGACAAAATAATTTCGTGATTAGAAAAGTGGGCGGGGCCACGCCCATAAAAAAAATTTAATTTTGAGGTACTTGCGCTGGACGGATTCTTCTGAAATTTTACATATTGGGCTGTCATGACTTTATAATTTCGTGATTAGAAAAGTGGGCAAGGCCACGCCCATAAAAAAAAGTTATAAGTGTAAGGTACTTGCACTGGACCGATTTTTCTAAAACTTTGCACACACACTAAGCTGTCATGACTTTACAATTTCGTGATTAGAAAAGTGGGCAGTGCCACGCCCATAAAAAAAAAGTTATCTTTTTGAGGTACTTGCACTGGACCGATTTTTCTGAAACTTTGCACACATATTGAGCTGTTATGACTTTACAATTTCGTTATTAGAAAAGTGGGCAGGGCCACGCCCATAAAAAAATTATAATTTTTAGGTTTTTGCACTTGATATTCAATAAAAATTCAGAATGCAAATTGATTCATTAAGGGGCGTAGCAACGCACGCCGGGTTTGGCTAGTGTAAAATAAATTTGAAAAAAAGTGTTCGAAAATTGAGGACATTTGAATGACGTTTTATTTAAAACTTATGCTAGGCGCACAATTGGGACGAACGACGAATTTTTCGTCGCGAATATTCGTCATCAAAAATAAACACATTTGTGTATATGAGAATGCATACAATTGTGGCGTCAGTCGAAGTTCGCTATGCGCGGCGAACACTGTTCGCTATACTCCGGCGAACGACGAACAAATTGGTACAAGGTGACCATTTTTTATTAAATTTGGGTTTACTTCTGAACTTTTTAAGAAAATAAAGTTAGTTTTTACTTTAATAATTGTTTTATTTTAAAACATTTAAAATCAGTATAAAACCGTTAAGTACAAAAATTTGTTTTTATTTGTGTTTTTGCAAATGTTTAAGTTTATTAAGTGATCTTTTTTCATATGGTCACGCTATTAGCTGTTATACACAAACACAATTTTTGTTATTGTTTAATGCGCGTACGTACCCACAACATTCTTTGTAAACGTTTACTTATACGTAAAAAAGTTTTTATTATTACAGAAATTATATATATACACTTAGGTCTTTTTTTATGCGGTATTTTTTTATGCGAATTTGAATTTATGCGGTTTTTAAATATTCAAAGTTTTTTTTTTATATAAAAATAATATTTAGATAATTGATAACACTGGGCTTTGATATTTCTGTTAAAGTTTGTGCTTTCTGTAAAGTTTGTAGATTTCTGTTAAGGTTTGTACTTTTTGTTAATTAATGCGTTTCATGCGAAGACCAGCAGCGATTATTTGAAATTTGGGATTTCCCTTATAGATTTTTTAAGCCGGCGACGAAGAAATGTTCTAACGTACGTTTGCAGTTTAGTCATTGACAGTTGAATTTTGCATTAAATTTAAAATATTTATTGTGGTGGAATTTTACAGAGATTTTTAAATTTTAAGTTTCGCTCCTAAAAGTAAGTGTAATTTTTTTTTATGGTTTCAATGCTAACATAAAATTTTTGGATTCGATTTTAAGAAATTGATACGGAGAAAAATAAGCAAAAAGGACAAACGATTTCTTTAGAGATCAAAATCGAAATTTTGGACCGCTTAGCAAATGGAGCTAAAAGTAAGGCTATGGCAGACCACTTTAAACTAGGCGAATCATCAATCAGAGCCATAAAAAAAAATGAAATTTTCTTTTTTATGCGAATTTGGTACATTTTTAATACTTTTTAATTTCAATTTATGCGATTTTTTTAAATTCTGGAACGTACCCTAGTTTTTGTATGGAGCTAGTCTTTTTTTATGCGATTTTTTGTTATGCGGTTTTATGCGGAACGCATCTACCGCATAAAAACAGACCTGAGTGTATATTGTTTTGTTGAGATTCACAAAAAATTAAATTCTTCATTATTTTGGTTTTTTTTTTACACAAACAGTAAACAATTTTATCAACTATAAAAGAAGTTACTTTTTCGTCGTTAATGTGCTTCACACGACGAATTTGCACAGCGAATTTTTACCGAAGAGTTCGTCGTGTTGGGCGAAATTCGTCGTTCGTCCCAATTGTGCGCCGAGCATTAATTGTATCGATTGTACCGATTCACATTAAATAAAAATCTTTTTAATTTTCTTAACAATAAGTGAGTTTTTTTAAGAAATCATATCACTCTTATTGGAAAACCTTTTTTTTTCTAAAGTAAACAATTTTTTTCAAGTAATACATGTGACAATTTTGTTTAATATAAATTTGTAAATATAATTGTTATGACAAAACGGTAATCCAAAAACGTATATTTTTTTATAATCACAATTTTTTTATTTATTTAAATTTATTTGTTTTACCAATGTTATTAACAAAATTATGAGAATTTACAAATAGACTAGTCTATAGTCTTTGGTATTACAACAATTAACATCTGATTAATTAAGTAAAGATACTACTAATATCACAGTTTTAAGGAAAAGTTCTTTTTTAAAAACTTGTATTAACTTAGAAGTTATAAGAAATTTAAAAAAAAATCACTAAAATGTGTCTTAAACAAAATACCATAGTGCGCAAATCATTCGAATAGATATTTTTTGTGAATGATATTAATTCGAATGAATTAAATTTTCTACATTGTGACGAATAATTCTTTTTGTTTTCCGAATTTTAAAAATAAAATTTGCAAGTCTACTGAAATTTAAAAAAAAATTGAAAATAAATTTCTCTTCACAATTTAAAATTCCTTACAAGAATCATTCATTCAAAGAACATAATCGAAAAATTAAAAAAAAAAAATCGATTCACAAATAGAATTTTTATTTTCCTTGAAGAAAAGTTAGCAGCGTTGCCATTGTAGTTTATTATTTTTGTTGTGTTAATGGGGAAAATTTCACCATTTTAGGAATTAAAGAAAATATTTTAAAGACTTTAATTTTTAGTTTTGCCAACTTTTTGTTTCTCCCCAAATTTTTGTTACACATATTAAATACATACGTTAAAGGCAATTAATTTAGTTTTGAACACCAGGCAATATGAAATTTTAAAGAATTATTGTATGTATGTCTGATTAGTGATGAAAAACATAAGTATAAACTGGTTTCAAACAAGCAATTCGGATTAAATATAATTAAATATATCTGCAGTTTTTATGGGCATGGTATGTCTTAACCCTAGTCCTTATACCCGAGTACAGGTGTGGCCATTGACACTTCTGAGTAATGCACCTTCTAAACGGCTCATGCTTTTTTACTGAAACTTTAGATCTAAGAAAATGGATAAAATCTGCGTTAACTGACACCTCAATTATTATCCTATATCAAGTCTTTGAGGAGCTATGAGCTTCTAAAGTCGAGACCCCCAAGAACGTATACCTAAGTACAGATGTGGCCACTAATGCAATTGTATGAATTGACTATACAAATTAAAGAATGTTTGTTTTTTATGTAAATTTATGTTTTTATTTTATTTATTATAACTTAAATTTAAGTTTTGTCCAATTATTGCAAATTTCGCATACAAAAGTAATGTCTTGAATGTTGCACACATGATGGCCGTTTACAAGTAAAGCATAGGTTACGAGTACGTCTTCTGAGCTCGTTGTGAATATAACACAAATAGCAGCTTCAAACTTGGATTTTTCCCCGCACACCACCGCTGCAGCCGTTGATGGTGAAGCGTCAACACTTTCTTGCATGGCCGTACTTACAAAACTCGCTATGCCAAGTTTCGTGTTGGAGTTACGCATTACCTGAACCTTGACTAACTGACTATCAATGATTGACATACATAGCTCCTTGGCGAGCTGGCATTCAAAATTATAGTTCATCATGGTCCACAACTCAGAGATTGGTGCAGTTTTGTCAGTTTGTTAGTGAATTTCTCTTCTGTTTGAATCATCAAGCCTTATAAATCGCAATATTGCTTGGAATCAATTGATGCCAATTGCAGCATAATAAACTGGATAATTTTCTACCGACCATAATTCTCAAATACTTTCGCCGTTACTGTGGTTAGTACTAGTCATAATAAGCACTCATATGAATGCATACACATGCTAAGCATCACAGGATTCCAAATTTTTGGTTGCCCTCCGGATGATTGGCGTTGTATGCTCTGTATGTAGCCTCCGCTTTTTTGTTTGCATGGGGTATTATAAATAATATCCAACATTTGAATGTATTTATAATGGACTTTGTAGCTGTAAACTTTACTGGGCCACTGTCTCAAAATATTTGGTTGTCTGGCTTGGCGTGCTGGCATATGTTGCATGCACCATATGGTACCATCACGTGTAGCGAATTCAGCTGCACCCAAATGTATTTGCACTTGACCATCATCAGTGTAGCTTCCCTAGTCATCATCTTCCTCATTATCAAGATTATCGTCATAATAAATATTCTCTTTTGTTTGTTCAATATCCGAATCTGTAACTTCGATTTGAAGTTGTTCATGATCTCCTTGGATATATATCGTCCTCTAAATTGTCGTCAAAAAATCTTTGGACATACTCTTTTCTATCGGCACTAGACAATTTGTTATTTTCATTGCGTTTATATTATTTTTTTATATGCATATGTATTTGAATTTCCTTCTTATATTGTCTCGAAGACATTCGAAGTTTTTTTTCCATCCATTTTTTTATATTTTTATTGTTTACGCAAAAATAGACTTAAAAAAAACCAACTTTTCTAACAACAATGAAAAATGTTAAATGCTTTCGACAGTTAGAAGTAGGCAAATACTAAAAAATAAAGTTCCCATAAATTTGAACACATTTTGTAACGATTATTTGGCTGTAAAAATGCCATATTTTTAATAATACGCTAAGCAGAACGTTGCCAGATTTAAAATATAAAAGTGGTGCTATGTACGCAAACTTATTCTAAACAGTTAAAATGTTACTTAATATATTAAAGTACAAATTTTTTGAATAAAAAAATTTTTTGCAAATAAATTATAAGGAAAAATGCAAATAATTGTTACTGGCCACACCTGTACTTGGGTATACGTTTACGTAATACAAGTTGGGTATAAGGGCTAGGGTTAAAATCAAATTTTTCAGGAGAGCCATAAACCCGTTTTATATAAAACAACGGGTTAGGTATTGAACTTCTTAAACTTTTTTTACCATTCATGCCCATAAAGATCTTAAAATTTTCTTATAAAAATTTCAGACAAATATCCTTTTAAAATTATATTGTTACAGATTTATTTTTAAATAGCTTAATTTACATTGTAATTTATTTTAGTTGTAGCAGTTTAACTTATTGTAGTTTTATTTCTATTAGTTTATTTCGCTGGTTGTTCGAACATGACATTAAGTTGTTATTATGTGTAGCATACTTTTAGACACTTTTATTATTAAAACGTTAAGTAGTCTTAATTTAAATGTAACGGTTTTCGAATGTACTAGTGTGTACATACGAGAACTTTGTCGAATGTTACCGAACACCACTATGTTACTATAAATACCACTATGTTAATATAAATAGCCGAACAACACAGCTAACATGATCAGTATTACAATAGAGCTTGTAAAGTGTGTATCAAAGAGAGTTTGATAATAAAAGTTTATAACCATAAGTGTAATAAGTAAAGTGATATAAAAACAATATCTGAGTGTATTTCAATAAATAAAGTGCTTTTAATTTTACAACGAATTTGAAGTGTTTTTAATTGCAATAAAAGAACTCAAGGGCTATTTAAAGGAAGTAAGCCAACGTTTATAAAAGGTATAAACGTAACAACTGGTGTCAGAAGTGGGATTGCATTAAAAAAAAAGCAGACATGAAATTTGAGGAGCTTAAAGTGGAACAATTAAAGAAAGAATTGAGTAAGCTGGAATTGCCGACAACAGGTAATAAAGTAGAATTGCAGAAGAGGCTTCTAGATGAATTTAAGCAGCGTAATATTGACATTGATGGTTACGAGTTTGACGAAAATGGAAGTTTCCACTCGTGCAACCAAAAACAACATAGATTTAAGTACGATGCTTGCTGCTTTAATGGAAAAGATGGAAATTAAATTCCAGGAAGCTCAAGAAACTTCTAGAACTAATAATGAAAAATTACACTATGCTAGTTGAAAAAACAGACAAGCCGGGCACCTGGCGTTTTAACATAATTCTGGGACGCTGAATCCAGTGGTGCCCGCGGTTTTTTAAGATTGGCTCTGGTTTTCGAGATATACCGTTATTTCGAAAATGAAGGAGGTTGCACAACATATGTTCGCGTAACTCAAAAACGCTTTAGCTTATTGAAAAAATTTTAAAAACCGAAACTCCGCAATAAAATTTCCTTTAAGAAAAATAAAACTAATATCCGCAGTCGTTTTAGAAACATAATTTTTTTTTGAAAAAAAATTATTTTTTTTATCAAAATTTCGAAATTTTTGTTTTTTAAAAATTCATAAAAAATTAAAAAATGCAGGTAGGCTTCTAATTTTTTGCAGACATAAAAAACGAAGCTGATAACAAAACAAACCATAAATCTTTAAAATCTGTTAGCAACTTTTGATTCTATTCACAAAAGTCGACAAATTTTAGTTAATTTAAGAATTTCACAAAACGCAATGCCCCTAAGGGATGGTGATAAAGGGAAAGTATAATTTGAGAAAATGTTAAGAACAAAAAAAATTTGAGGTCGGTCATACATTTTATCCCCCTAGAAGTGAATCCTAGGCCTTAGAAACAAGTGATGAGAATGAAAAATAAAGTTGCGCTTGTCATTTGGCCCGTCTAGGGGTATCTCAGGCGCTGCAGGTGCAAAATTTAAGACTAGAGTTCTACGCGTTTAAAAAACAAAGTTCCAAACAAAATAAGCTGTTAGTGATTAAAGTCTGTCTATAACTTTTGATTTTTTCAGAAAAGATGTAATTTTTTATAATAACCAAACTAAAAATTTTTTGTTGTTAAGTAGCTTAAGTTAAAGTTTTTATTTAGAAATTTATTCTTCTTCCTCCTGCAGATTCCAACAAATATCCCCTAATAGCGAATCAAGTTGTTTGCCGCTATACCAGTGTTCGAGCCTGGCTGTTACTTGGTGAAATCTCTCGTCATGTTCATCAGACTCGGCCGGTGATTGTTCATTAAATTTTCAGCATGGTAATGCAAAAAATGTATTTTAAATGACATTCTAACGTTTAAGTTTTTAAATGCGGTTAGCATATTTTTGATTAAAATTCGCCAGTTTTCAGACCGATGATTTCCTAATCCATTTTCTATTACTGATTTCACACAATTTCAGGCCAATAGCTCGATATCATTCAATGCAACCTCAAATTCATGGTCCTTCATAAGACGACGAATGTCCGGTCCATTAAGAGTTCCTGTAAAATAAAAACATTATGATATGAAATATAAATCTAATTTAATAAAGTAGTTAGAGTTCATACCTTCTTTTACTTTCAAGCCGCTTAATCGTGGAAAAATTTGGTGCAATTCAGTAAAAGCAACACCATCTGGGCTCAATGCTTCTATAAAATTTCAATAACATTGTTTCTATGTAATCTGCTTTCCTCACGTAAAGCCCAATCCCGTTTATTTTTGAAGCACATTTATTTAGTATAGCCAAATTGCATGCCTCTTAAAAGTGCTACCACTTTTAAATCTGCGCATATTTTTCACTTGTGGTCTTTATATTTAATTAACTGCATTATTTTTTTCATTAATGCGTATGTCTCTTTAGTATTTGTGCTTAGTGCTATCGGAATAGGACTTTTTAAATTAGTGACATGTAGCAAAACTGCTTTTTAGCTACTTTTGGAAGAATCAATAAATAAGTGCCAATCTCCAGGATTATATTCATTTTGCATTGTTAAAACCAAGCCGCGGATGTCAGTACAATACGCGATAGAATTATTCTCAATAGATTTAAAAAAGTCGTAAATCGCCTATGGCGATTGATAGCCCCGTATATTTGTACACCTGGTGCTAAAATATTAGCTGGTTTTAACTCTTTTGTCAAGAGAATGCTCTGTCTTTGAGATAATTTTAGACGCCGTACCATTATATCCAGACGATATTGCATCATTTCATTGTGACTGCATGAAACCGTGATACATGACGTGATACATTGAAGTAGCTGGTCCACCCGCTTCAACAGAATTAATTATTGAGGGAATATGTTCTGTTGGTATATGGCTATCCGGAACAGGAATTTCATCAGAATGTGGCAGCGGAAATCGAGCATATGCTGTTTCAGTATAATATAATAATATATAATATTTAACATGAACTATGGGATCTCTCCAAATCATTGGAACACCAAATGGCATGGCGTCTCCATTTTCCCCCACTTATTTAAATGGTAAATGCAGTGTGTACACACTATGGTGTCCAACTCTTACCATATATAACACTTAAAGAAAATATTATTCATACTAGGTACTTGTTTCAATAGTGATTTTACGGCGACTTGGCATATTTTTATATATCCCACACACATAACAAAAGTAATTAAACTTTTTACATGCCTCCATCTTAGATATTTCAATATAACTGATTGGATTCAAGACTGTCAAAGGCTTTTAACTTCACTAATCACTTTCGCAAGCACTTTCCATATGACAGTGAAGGGGTTGAGGAACTCTTATGTATTTATACTGTAATTGTTTTAATCAAAGTACCTGTCGAGACCTTCATGACCATGTTTTGTAAAAAAAACCAGGACGAATAATACTTCTACCTGTTCCAGGTATAACAATAGAATATGTTATTTAAGTTTTTTACAAAACCGGTTAGTGCGGTTTTGACTGCACAATAAAAGACCGATTTGTGTGGTTTTGTAAGCACAATAAAATACAAAGATGTAAGCATTTGTGACTTTATTTCTTAATTCTAAGAATTTTTTAATCGGTAACTTCACTTCTTAGGGGGCTCCAATACAAATATTGCGTTTTATGAAATTCTTAAATTAACTAAAATTTGTCGACTTTTGTGAATAGAATCAAAAGTTGCTAACAGATTTTATAGATTTATGGCTTGTTTTGTTATCAGCGTCGTTTTTTATATGTCTGCAAAAAATTAGAAGCCTAGCTGCATTTTTTGATTTTTTATGAATTTTTAAAAAACAAAAATTTCGAAATTTTGATAAAAAAATTATTTTTAAAAAAAAAAAAAAATTATAAAGCGACTGCGGATATTAGGAAGAAATTTTATTTTTCTTAAAGGAATTTTTATTGCGGAATTTCGGTTTTTCAATAAGCTAAAGCGTTTTTGAGTTACGCGAACATATGTTGTGCAACCTCCTCCATTTTGGATATAACGGTATATCTCAAAAACCAGAGCCAATCTTAACAAACCGCGGGCACCACTGAATTCAGCTTGTCACGAAAAAAAAGTGTAAATTTCTTGCACAGTGTTATTAGCTGAAGTTAGAGAAGTACAAGAAACAGCTAGAGCTACGAACGAGAAACTTCAGGAAATTTCTGAAGCTGTGAACAGCAGAGTAGATGGCATTGAAAAACAAGTTAATAAAATTTATAAAAAAAATATCTGACCTTGAGATTGCATAGTTACTCAAGCAAGTGACTTCAATAGCAAATTACAACTACAAGTCAAAGATGTTGACGAAAAATTGCAGTTACAAGTAAAAAATGTTGGCGAAAAATTTAAAAATCTGTAAATAAAAATTAATGATCTTCAATGTCACGAGGGACCAGTGCGGATAATTCCAGAAATATCGAGTAGAATAAAGGCCCCTACATTTGACGGTAGTGCACCATTTAATGTTTTTAAATTTCAGTTTGAGACAGTTGCCAATAGAAATATGTGGAGCAATGAAAAAAAGGCTATAGAGTTGATTTTGTCATTAAAAGATAACGCAGCCCAAGTTTTATTGGCTGCAGAGAAAACTACGTTGACATAATGGTTGCACTACAACGTAAGTATGGCGGCGAGTACAAACGTGATATATACCGAACGGATCATTTTAAAATTGAAACTTTTGTAAATGGAATACGTGATCCAGAAATAAAGCACGCGGTGTTTGGCATACATAAATCAACGTTTGAAGAAACCGTAGCATACGCGCTGACACAGGAGACCGCAAAATTACTCTCTAGGCCACAAATATGTAAGGTGAGAAATCTCGAAATTACCGCAGAAAAAGATGGAGATATAGTCACCGAAATTAAAAATGCAGTTATACAGGCGTTAGAGGAAAAGCAAGGCAAAGCCAGAGCCAAATGCTATAATTGTGGTAAAGATGGACATTTTTAACGAAATTGCAAAGCACCAAGGAAGCTTGCTAGATCTGTTTCGTCACCTGTAAACACCAAACGGGCAAACCCGAAATCATCAAATGAGTCATTGTTAAACTAAAACGAGCTAGCACTACGGGGCAAGAGCTAGCTCCCATAACCGAGGGCCCCACAATCTCCATATCAGTTATGCAGCAGAAAAATAGCATCCTTACTGCTTGTGGGTATATCAATAGTCGAAGGCATATTTTTACCATAGACACAGGAGCATCGCAGTCTATTATCAGGGCCGATTTAGTAAAGAACACAATCCACAGCTACTGTGGAGCCTGCTACTGTCTGTCATGTATTCATCGTTGCCGATATTGTGGACGAAGTAATAATCGGTGCAGATTTTATGATTAGTCATGGCATTAATCTGCACATGGGCCAGAAGGTTATGATTTGGCGGAATGTCGAAATACCGCTAGATGTTGGTTATGAAAATAAGGTGCCTGTAAAAAAATTCATTGCCACAGAATATGAGAAAATACCACCACAGTCAGAAAGTATAGTATGGGCGCGTATAGAGGGAGATTGTGTGGACAACCAGTTGTGGGTGGTAGAACAAACAGATATAAAAAGTGACTTAATAACAGCAAAAGCCCTTGTCAAAACCATCAATGACGAAACAGTCCCTGTAAGAGTGCTTACCTTTCCGCCTGTGAAAAAGTCGTCAAGCCAAAATACGAATTAGGTCAATGTGCTAAAGCTGAGGCAATAATAAATTGCGAAATAAAATTGAGTCCTGTCAGTATGTCAAACAAAGAGCAGGAGATGCTAGCAGAATACGTAGAGAAATGGGTTAAAGGATTATCGCCGCCCGATAGAAATAAAGCCAAACAGCTACTCAGAAAACATGCATCCATCTTCGCTCTGAAAGGTCAACATCAAGGTAGAACATTACTTGTGAAACATCAGATAAATACCGGCGATGCAAGTCCTATAAAACAAGCTCCTAGAAGTATTCCTCTAGCGAAGCGTAATGAAGTCATAGAACTTGTCAATGAAATGGAGCGGAAAAAAAAGAAAGATGGCAGCACAAGATTTTGCGTCGATTAAAGAAAACTGAATGACGTCACTAAGAAATGCAGTTATCCGCTACCAAGAATATATGGCACTCTGGACACGCTAGCCGGAACAAAATGGTTCTCCACATTAAATCTACAAAGTTGTTATTGGCAAGTAGAAATATATGATAGAGATAAGAAGAAAAA
Source organism: Phyto melanocephala (assembly GCA_941918925.1). Classification (NCBI taxonomy): domain Eukaryota; kingdom Metazoa; phylum Arthropoda; class Insecta; order Diptera; family Rhinophoridae; genus Phyto; species Phyto melanocephala. The sequence continues at coordinate 48,151,284 of OW799237.1, forward strand.
AGCTTTTAGTGCAAGTGACGGGCTATGGCAGTTTAACGTGATGCCATTTGGACTATGAAACGCTCCAGCCACATTCGAGCGATTAATGGAACGCGTATTAAGGGGACTTCATTGGAAGACATTCTTGATGACATAATTGTCATGGGTAAAAGTTTTGACGATCACCTGAAAAATCTAGTAGAAGTTCTTAAACGAATATCAATGACTGGACTTAAACTAAGCGCAAAGAAATGTGCATTGTTCTAAAAAGAGGTTAAATACTTGGGGCATCGAGTCGCAGAGGATGGTAAATCAACTGACGAAGATAAAGTTCAAGCTGTGAAGGACTGGCCTCGCCCGAAAAATCTTCATGAGTTATGTAGTTTTCTAGGCCTCTGTACCTACTACAGGCGATTTGTGCCAAATTTTGCCAGTGTCGCTGCCAGTCTACATGAGCTCACCAAGAAGTCACGACCATTCCTGTGGGCTGAAGCCCAAGAACAAGCATTCCAGAAGCTCAAGGAGTTGTTATGCGTAGGACCAGTTTTAGCATATCCTATCGCTGGAGAGAAATTTGTTTTAGATAGCGATGCGAGTGGCTACGGGATAGTTGGTGTTCTTTCGCAGGTTGTTAATGGAACAGAAAAAGTGATAGGATACTACAGTCGAACACTCTCGAAGCCTGAAAGAAATTATTGTGTAACATGACGAGAGCTTCTGGCAGTTGTGGAGTGTGTAAAGCATTACCACAAATATCTGTACGGACGAACTAAGAACCGATCACTCTGCACTCAGATGGTTGCTACAATTCAAACAACCTGAGGACAGCTAGCCCGTTGGATTGAACGTCTCCAGAGCTACGATTTCAGTATTGAGCACAGACAGGGCACTAAACATGGAAATGCAGATGCACTCTCCTGAAGACCGTGCAGATTGAAGTGCAAGCATTGTGCGAAAGCTGAAGGAAAAGAATGTCGTTGACGTTCGACTAACACATATAGAGACAAGTGGTGACTGGTCAGCGGCGCAAAGAGACGATCCCATACTGGCAAAAATTATGTCAGCAAAGGAGGAGGACAAAAGGCCAACCCGTAACCAAATATCAGCGAAAAGTCCACTGATGAAATCATACTGAGCGCTATGGAATAGTCTGCAGGTTATTAATGGGTGCCTTTATTGCAAATGGGAAAGTACTGATGGTAAATCGACAACAAATCTGATTGTGGTGCCATCCTCTAAAGTCAAAAAGGTATTGAAGGAGTTTCATAATGGTTCAAGTGGTGGTCATCTTGGTGTAACAAAAACCATAGAAAAGATAAAGATGCCAACAATCTATAGCTGATTGGATAGCAAATTGCACACAATGTATCGCAGCCAAGGGCCCAGTAAGATGGAGTCGAGGAGCGCTGCAGCAGTACAATTCAGGTGCTCCGTTTGAGCGAATAGCAATGGATATAGCAAGCCCTTTTCCTGTCAGTGAGGCTGGAAACCGTTACGTTCTAGTTGTAATCGACTATTTTAGCAAATGGCCACACGTATACGCAATTCCAAACCAAGAAGCTAAAACTGTCGTAAACGTATTTGTGAACAACTGGGTGTGCCGCTATGGACTTCCGCTTGAGCTACATTCTGATCAGGGAAGAAATTTTGAATCTGCGATATTCCAGGAAATCTGCGAACTATACGATATCCGAAAAACGAGGACTACGCTACTGCATCCACAATCTGACGGCATGGTCGAGAGATTTAACCGCACGTTGGAGGAACACTTAAGAAAAGTGGTCAGTGCACACCAAAGGGACTGGGATGAGCACATACAAAAATTTCTCTTGGCATACAGGTCAGCCGTTCATGACTCTACCTTCCGAACACCTGCAAAAATTATGTTTGGAACCGAGCTGAAACTGCCAGGTAATCTAGAATTCGGTATTAATCCCTCGACAATAGATGAGCACGAAGAAGGCTCTTCAAAGGGACAAAAAGATCTAGACGAAATTCATGAATTCGTTCGTGGCCTAATAAAAATTACCAGCGACAAGATGAAGGCCAGATATGACAGAGCAGCAAATTCTGAAGGCTTTAATGAGGGTCAGCTAGTTCTACTATATAACCCACAACTGAAAAAAGGACTGTCTCCTAAATTGTAAACTCATTGGGATGGGCCGTATAAGGCGATAAAAAGAATAAATGATCTCGAGCGCCTCGCCAAGTACGGAAAAAGTGAATTTGTGCCTATTCGGTACGAACAGGCTTAAGCGGGCGGTAGTGTTACAGATTTATTTTTAAATAGCTTAATTTACATTGTAATTTATTTTAGTTGTGGTAGTTTAAGTTACTGTAGTTTTATTTGTATTAGTTTATTTCGCTGGTTGTTCGAACATGATGTTTGTTATTATGTGTAGCATACTTTTAGACACTTTTATTATTCCTGCATATAACTTAACGTCTTAATTTCAATGTAACGGTTTTCGAATGTACTGTGTGTACATCCGAGAACTTTGTCGAATGTTACCGAACACCACTATGTTACTATAAATAGCCGAACAACACAACTAACATGCTCAGTATTACAATAGAGCTTGTAAAGTGTGTATCAAAGTGAGTTTGATAATAAAAGTGTATAACCATAAGTGTAATAAGTAAAGTGATATAAAAACAATATCTGATTGTATTTAAATAAATAAAGTGCTTTTAATTTTACAACGAATTTCAAGTTTTTTTAATTGCAATAAAAGAACTCAAAGTGTATTTAAAGGAAGTAAGCCAACGTTTATAAAAGGTATAAACGTAACAATTTCATAGCGAATACGAAAATTAACAAAGTGGTACGAAAACTAAAAGTGTGTGCAGATAAACATATGTAGGTAGGTAGTACACACTTCTAGTAAACTGAAAAATTATCAGAAAATGACTTTTAAATGTGTTCAGAAATAACAGCGTATGTGGTTGTGTGTTTTTCTAAAAAATGAAATAATTTGCCATTAAGCACGTAAGTTAACATACTGCGTTAGTGTTGAACGCTTTTTGAATATATATAGAAGTTACGTTGCTATGCAATTAAAAAAATCGGAATGGGTCCATCTTACTTCAGACATTTTTAGAACCAAGCGTTTAAAACCAAACAATATGGCATTATTAACTCAAAATCATAAAAAAGAACATACGCGGTTGCCCACACACAGATATTACCTTTTAGGATTTTATGATAATAATCCTATTCGGATTTATTATAAAAAAATTTATTACAGATTTTTTTATACCCTTCACCTGTGGTGCACAAGGTCATTCCGTTTGTAATTTCTACAATTTTCATTTCCGACCCCATAAAGTATATATTTTCTGAAAGCTTATGAATAGAGTAGTCGATTAAGCCCTGACCGTCTGTCCGTGTGTTCGTTGAAATCAACTTTTAGAAGCAACTATATGTTCCTCAGATCTGAGTGTGGTATCAATCTCTTGGAAATATCCAGGAATGATACGCTATTGAAATTCAGCACAATCGCCCCATAACTTTCTGAGGTATGAACAAAAAACCACAACCACCTCGTTTTCTTACACAATTACAACAACAACATACATACATACATGTAAAAAACATACAAAAAAAAAATACAAAAAAAAAAATTACAAACAAAATTTAAAAAAAAAATAATAAAATATAAATAATATATTGAATAAAATAAAATTTTTTTGACTCAGCTGGGATTCGATGCCACATTTATTCTAACCAGTATATACATATGTACGTATTTTATATGAGATGAATGGTGTTACAAACAATTGTTATTGCATGACTACACGTTGTGAAGGGTATATAAGATTCGGCACGGCCGAATATAGCACTGTTACTTGTTTTTTCTTTTTGGTTTTCAAATTTTAATGGCAGAGGTACATAACCAAAAAGCCAGGGTATTCACTAAGTTCCTTCTCCGTGGAACGACCTATACCTCTGTATAGGATGTCGGAGACATTGAAACAATAAATAAAAATGAGTTTAATGGTTCTCCTTAAGTTACAAACGTTGACTCAGGCACCGCAAGTCGACCTATACCTCTGTATAGGAAGTCGGAGACACTCGAACAATAAATAAAAATTGAGTTTAATGGTTCTCCTCCAGTTACAAAACTTTGGTTCAGGTACCGCAGGTCGATCTACACCATTGTATAGGAAGTCGGAGACGTCTGAACAATAATTACTGCTGAGTTTTATGAAACTCCTCCAGTCTCATGTAAATTGAGTTTATATGGTACTCCTCCAGTCACAAGTAAAATGAGTTTATTTGGTACTCCTCCAATTCAAACGAAAACACGCGGTTAACTGTAGAATATAGTTTTACAGGTTTTTGTTTTTAAAGCTACAAACTTCAATAAAGCAAACACTGCTTAGTAGAAAAAATTTCTCATTAATCTACGACGAAATACAATGCTACATTTAATTTGTTGCACTGTAGTGCAACATATTCTATTATTTTGTTTTAAAACAATATAAGAAGTAGACAATCTATTTAACCAAAATGATTTCAATTTATCCAAAGTTTTTTATTAATGAAAATCTTGCATAAGCCAAAAAAATAAATCCTTATATATTACATTTTCCCTTACCCGAATCCGACTGTACAAGTGTAATGTTTGTATGATGTTTATGCACCGCTTAGCAGTTTAAAAAACCAACAGACAATAAAAAAGTATTCCGTTTATGAATGCAAGAAAAACAAAACGTACATATTGTTACGTTTATACTTTTTATAAACGTTGGATTATTTCCTTTAAATATCCTTTGAGTTCTTTTGTTGCAATCAAAAACAGTTGAAATTCGTTATAAAATTAAGAGCACTTTATTTACTTAAACACACTCAAAGATTGCTTTAATATCACTTTACTTATTACACTTATGGTTATACACTTTTATTATCAAACACACTTTGATACGCGCTTTACAAGCTCTATTGTTATACTGATCATGTTAGCTGTGTTGTTCGGCTATTTATAGTAACTTAGTGGTGTTCGGTAACATTCGACAAAGTTCTTGTATGTACATTCTAGTACATTCGAAAACCGTTACATTTAAATTAAGACGTTAAGTAATATGCACGAATAATAGAGGTGCCTAAAAGTATGCTACACATAATAACAAACATCATTTTCGAACAACTAGCGAAATAAACTAATACAAATAAAACTACAGTAACTTAAACTACTACAACTAAAATAAATTATAATGTAAATTAAGCTACTTAAAAATAAATCTGTAACACTACCGCCCGCTTAAGCCTGTTCGTCCCGAATAGGCACAAATTCACTTTTTCCGTACTTAGCGAGGCGCTCGAGATGAACCACTTTCATCTTTGATCTTGGGCTCTTGTATTTCTGGATTCTATACACCACATCATTTATTCTCTTTATCACCTTATACGGTCCATCCCAATGATTTTGCAATCCTTTATTGCGTTGTGGGTTATATAGTAGAACTCGCTGACCCTCATTAAAGCCTTCAGATTCTGCTGCTCGGTCGTATCTGGCTTTCAACTTATTGCTGGACATGTTTGTTTGCTCAAAGCGGCCGCCCAAGTTATACTTCTGCAATGGCTCACGACTTTTTCTTGCTTGGCTTTTCGCTGCGATGCATTGGGCGCAATTTTCTATCCAACCAGCTACCGATTGTTGACAGCCAACCCAATAGAACCGTTGCTTTAACTTTTTAAGGGTTTTTGTCATGCCAAAGTGACCTCCACTGAGACCTTCGTGAAACTCCCTTAAAACTTCGTCGACTTTAGAGGACGGCACCACAATTAGATTTGTGACCGATTTTCCACTAGCACTTTCCCATATTCGATATAGACATCCATTAACCACCTTACTGCTATTCCACAGCGCCCAATAAGATTTCATCAGTGGACTTCCCGCTAATATTTGGTTTCGAGTGGGCCTTTTATCTTTTTCCTTTGCTGATATAATCCTTGCCAGTATAGGATATTTTCTTTGCGCCACTGACCATTCACCGCTTTTGTCTATATGCGTTAGTCGAACATCTATTACGCACTCTTCTTCCTCAGGTTTTGCACAATATTTGCTCTTCAAGCTGCAGAATTTTCGGGAACGTGCATCCGCATTGCCATGTTTAACCCCTTTTCTGTGCTCAATACTGGAGTTATTTCCCTGAAGCCGTTTAGTCCAGTAATCCAACGAAATCTCAATGTTGCGCCAAATCATAACTTTTCGTCCCATGTGCAGATTGATGTTATGACTTATCATAAAATCAGCGCCCACGATTACTTCATCCACAATGTCAGCAACAATAAATACATGATTAACACTTATATTGGCTATAGTTAATTTCACCTTTATTTTTCCATAAACATTAGCAAACTCCCCAGTAGCTGTTCTTAGACTTACACCATATAGTGGTTCGATTTTCTTCTTGTCTATATCAGGTCTAATAATTGATTATGATGCTCCTGTATCAATTGTAAGAACATGCCTCCGACCATTGATATATCCACAAGCATTAAGGTTGCTATTTTTCCGCTGCATTACTGATGTGGAGATTGTGGGGCTCTCTGTAATGGGATCATGCTCATGCCTATAAGTGTTAACTTGTTTTACCGGTAACTGTGTGTTTTTCAGCTTGCTGTACTCAGTGGCGATACAAATCTAGCCCGCTTTCTTGGTGCTCTACAATTTCGTTGAAAATGTCCACTCTTACCACAATTATAGCATTTGGCTCTGGCTTTACCTTGCTTTTCCTCTAACGCCTGTATAAGTGCATTTTTAATTTCGGTGACTATATCTTCGTCTTTTTCTGCAGTAATTTCGAGATTTCTCACCTTACATATCTGCGGCTTAGAAAGCAATTTTGCAGTTTCCTGTGTTAGTGCATATAAAACTGTTTCTGCAAACGTCGATTTATGCGTGCCAAACACCGCGTGCTTTATTTCTGGATCATGTATTCCATTTACAAACGTTTAAATTTTAAAATGATCTAAAAACGGGTGATTTTCACCTAGATATGTCAGCTGCACCAAACGCTCGATCTCCGTGCGAAATCTTGTAACGACTCATTAGCTTTCTGCGTTCTGCCTCGTAGTTCCATTCGGTATATATCACGATGTGCTCGCCACCAAATTTACGTTGTAGTGCAACCATTATGTCATCATAGTTTTCTCTGCAGCCGATAGATATGCTCTCCAAGACTTGCGCTGCGTTTCCTTTTAACGCCAAAATCAACTCTATAGCCTTTTCTTCATTGCTCCACATATTTCTATTGGCAACTGTCTCAAATTGAAATTTAAGAACATTAAATGGTGCACTACCGTCAAAAGTAGGGGCCTTTATTCTACTCGATATTTCTGTAATTATTCGCACTGGTCCCTCATGACATTGAAGATCAATAATTTTTGTTTCTAGATTTTTAAATTTTTCGTCAACATTTTTAACTGTCATCTGCAATTTTTCGTCAACATCTCTGGCCTGTGATCCGATGTCATTTTCGAGATCTGAAATTTTTTTTTTTATCAATTTTATTAACTTCTTTTTCAATGCCATCTACTCTGCTGTTCAGAGCTTCAGAAATTTCCTGAAGTTTCTCGTTCGTAACTCTAGAACATTCTTGAAATCTCAACTCCATTATTTTACTTTCTTCTTTAACTTCAGCTAATAATTTTGCATTATTAGCTCTAGAAGATTCTTGAACTTCGGCTAATAATTTTTCATTATTAGCTCTAGAAGTTTCTTGAACTTCAACTTTAACTTCTTGAATTTCAGCTAATAATTTTTCATTATTAGCTCTCAAATTTTCTTGAACTTCCTGGAATTTAATTTCCATCTTTTCCATCATAGCAGCAAGCATCTTACTTAAATCAATGTTTGTGGTTGCACGAGTGGAGACTTCCATTTCTTCTTTTTCGTCAAACTCGTAACCATCAATGTCAATATTACGCCGCTTAAATTCATCTAGAAGTCTCTTCTGCAATTCTACTTTATTACCTGTTGTCAACAATGCCAGCTTACTCAATTCCTTCTTGAGTTGTTCTACTTTAAGTTCCTCAAATTTCATGTCTTTTATTATAATGCAATCCCACTTCTGACACCAGTTGCTACGTTTATACCTTTTATAAATGTTGAATTATTTCCTTTGAATATCCTTTGAGTTCTTTTATTGCAATCAAAAACAGTTGAAATTCGTTATAAAATTAAGAGCACTTTATTTACTTAAACACACTCAAAGATTGCTTTAGTATCACTTTACTTATAACACTTATGGTTATACACTTTTATTATCAAACACACTTTGATACGCGCTTTACAAGCTCTATTGTTATACTGATCATGTTAGCTGTGTTGTTCGGCTATTTATAGTAACTTAGTGGTGTTCGGTAACATTCGACAAAGTTCTTGTATGTACATTCTAGTACATTCGAAAACCGTTACATTTAAATTAAGACGTTAAGTAATATGCACGAATAATAGAGGTGCCTAAAAGTATGCTACACATAATAACAAACATCATTTTCGAACAACTAGCGAAATAAACTAATACAAATAAAACTACAGTAACTTACACTACTACAACTAAAATAAATTATAATGTAAATTAAGCTACTTAAAAATAAATCTGTAACACTACCGCCCGCTTAAGCCTGTTCGTCCCGAATAGGCACAAATTCACTTTTTCCGTACTTAGCGAGGCGCTCGAGATGAACCACTTTCATCTTTGATCTTGGGCTCTTGTATTTCTGGATTCTATACACCACATCATTTATTCTCTTTATCACCTTATACGGTCCATCCCAATGATTTTGCAATCCTTTATTGCGTTGTGGGTTATATAGTAGAACTCGCTGACCCTCATTAAAGCCTTCAGATTCTGCTGCTCGGTCGTATCTGGCTTTCAACTTATTGCTGGACATGTTTGTTTGCTCAAAGCGGCCGCCCAAGTTATACTTCTGCAATGGCTCACGACTTTTTCTTGCTTGGCTTTTCGCTGCGATGCATTGGGCGCAATTTTCTATCCAACCAGCTACCGATTGTTGACAGCCAACCCAATAGAACCGTTGCTTTAACTTTTTAAGGGTTTTTGTCATGCCAAAGTGACCTCCACTGAGACCTTCGTGAAACTCCCTTAAAACTTCGTCGACTTTAGAGGACGGCACCACAATTAGATTTGTGACCGATTTTCCACTAGCACTTTCCCATATTCGATATAGACATCCATTAACCACCTTACTGCTATTCCACAGCGCCCAATAAGATTTCATCAGTGGACTTCCCGCTAATATTTGGTTTCGAGTGGGCCTTTTATCTTTTTCCTTTGCTGATATAATCCTTGCCAGTATAGGATATTTTCTTTGCGCCACTGACCATTCACCGCTTTTGTCTATATGCGTTAGTCGAACATCTATTACGCACTCTTCTTCCTCAGGTTTTGCACAATATTTGCTCTTCAAGCTGCAGAATTTTCGGGAACGTGCATCCGCATTGCCATGTTTAACCCCTTTTCTGTGCTCAATACTGGAGTTATTTCCCTGAAGCCGTTTAGTCCAGTAATCCAACGAAATCTCAATGTTGCGCCAAATCATAACTTTTCGTCCCATGTGCAGATTGATGTTATGACTTATCATAAAATCAGCGCCCACGATTACTTCATCCACAATGTCAGCAACAATAAATACATGATTAACACTTATATTGGCTATAGTTAATTTCACCTTTTTTTTTCCATAAACATTAGCAAACTCCCCAGTAGCTGTTCTTAGACTTACACCATATAGTGGTTCGATTTTCTTCTTGTCTATATCAGGTCTAATAATTGATTATGATGCTCCTGTATCAATTGTAAGAACATGCCTCCGACCATTGATATATCCACAAGCATTAAGGTTGCTATTTTTCCGCTGCATTACTGATGTGGAGATTGTGGGGCTCTCTGTAATGGGATCATGCTCATGCCTATAAGTGTTAACTTGTTTTACCGGTAACTGTGTGTTTTTCAGCTTGCTGTACTCAGTGGCGATACAAATCTAGCCCGCTTTCTTGGTGCTCTACAATTTCGTTGAAAATGTCCACTCTTACCACAATTATAGCATTTGGCTCTGGCTTTACCTTGCTTTTCCTCTAACGCCTGTATAAGTGCATTTTTAATTTCGGTGACTATATCTTCGTCTTTTTCTGCAGTAATTTCGAGATTTCTCATCTTACATATCTGCGGCTTAGAAAGCAATTTTGCAGTTTCCTGTGTTAGTGCATATAAAACTGTTTCTGCAAACGTCGATTTATGCGTGCCAAACACCGCGTGCTTTATTTCTGGATCATGTATTCCATTTACAAACGTTTAAATTTTAAACTGATCTAAAAACGGGTGATTTTCACCTAGATATGTCAGCTGCACCAAACGCTCGATCTCCGTGCGAAATCTTGTAACGACTCATTAGCTTTCTGCGTTCTGCCTCGTAGTTCCATTCGGTATATATCACGATGTGCTCGCCACCAAATTTACGTTGTAGTGCAACCATTATGTCATCATAGTTTTCTCTGCAGCCGATAGATATGCTCTCCAAGACTTGCGCTGCGTTTCCTTTTAACGCCAAAATCAACTCTATAGCCTTTTCTTCATTGCTCCACATATTTCTATTGGCAACTGTCTCAAATTGAAATTTAAGAACATTAAATGGTGCACTACCGTCAAAAGTAGGGGCCTTTATTCTACTCGATATTTCTGTAATTATTCGCACTGGTCCCTCATGACATTGAAGATCAATAATTTTTGTTTCTAGATTTTTAAATTTTTCGTCAACATTTTTAACTGTCATCTGCAATTTTTCGTCAACATCTCTGGCCTGTGATCCGATGTCATTTTCGAGATCTGACAGTTTTTTTTTATCAATTTTATTAACTTCTTTTTCAATGCCATCTACTCTGCTGTTCAGAGCTTCAGAAATTTCCTGAAGTTTCTCGTTCGTAACTCTAGAACATTCTTGAAATCTCAACTCCATTATTTTACTTTCTTCTTTAACTTCAGCTAATAATTTTGCATTATTAGCTCTAGAAGATTCTTGAACTTCGGCTAATAATTTTTCATTATTAGCTCTAGAAGTTTCTTGAACTTCAACTTTAACTTCTTGAATTTCAGCTAATAATTTTTCATTATTAGCTCTCAAATTTTCTTGAACTTCCTGGAATTTAATTTCCATCTTTTCCATCATAGCAGCAAGCATCTTACTTAAATCAATGTTTGTGGTTGCACGAGTGGAGACTTCCATTTCTTCTTTTTCGTCAAACTCGTAACCATCAATGTCAATATTACGCCGCTTAAATTCATCTAGAAGTCTCTTCTGCAATTCTACTTTATTACCTGTTGTCAACAATGCCAGCTTACTCAATTCCTTCTTGAGTTGTTCTACTTTAAGTTCCTCAAATTTCATGTCTTTTATTATAATGCAATCCCACTTCTGACACCAGTTGTTACGTTTATACCTTTTATAAATGTTGAATTATTTCCTTTGAATATCCTTTGAGTTCTTTTATTGCAATCAAAAACAGTTGAAATTCGTTATAAAATTAAGAGCACTTTATTTACTTAAACACACTCAAAGATTGCTTTAGTATCACTTTACTTATAACACTTATGGTTATACACTTTTATTATCAAACACACTTTGATACGCGCTTTACAAGCTCTATTGTTATACTGATCATGTTAGCTGTGTTGTTTGGGTATTTATAGTAACTTAGTGGTGTTCGGTAACATTCGACAAAGTTCTCGTATGTACATTCTAGTACATTCGAAAACCGTTACATATAAATTAAGACGTTATGATATGCACGAATAATAGAAGTGCCTAAAAGTATGCTAGACATAATAACAAACAACATTTTCGAACAACCAGCGAAATAAACTAATACAAATAAAACTACAGTAACTTAAACTACTACAACTAAAATAAATTATAATGTAAATTAAGCTACTTAAAAATAAATCTGTAACAATATGAAACATTTCTGCCGGCACCAAATATTCGTAATAGAATTGTGTATGCATTAAGGTATGTCGCAAAAAATTAAAAAACAAGTTGCCAAAAGTATTTAACTAAATTTCTTAGAACAAAAATCTCCAAATAGAAAAAAAATCTGTTATAAATTTTTTTATAATAAATCCAAATAGGATTATTATCATAAAATCCTAAAAGGTAATATCTGTATTTTTCATGGGTAACCGCGTATGTTAATTTTTTATGATTTTGAGTTAATAATGTCGTATTGTTTGGTTTTAAACGCCCTTTACTTGGTTCTAAAAATGTCTGAAATAAGATGGACCCATTCCGATTTTTTTGGTTGCATACTAACTTAACTTCTATGTATGTATATTCAAAAAGCGTTCAGCACCAACGCTGTATGTTGACTTACGTGTGCTTAATGGCAAATTATTTAATTTAAAAAAAAACACAACCACATACGCTGTTATTTCTGAACACATTTAAAAGGCATTTTCTGATAATTTTCCAGTTTACTAGAAGTGTGTACTACCTACCTATGTTTATTTGCACACACTTTTAGTGTTCGTACCACTTTGTTTATTTTCGTATTCGCTATGATATAATTTTAAAAGGATATTTGTCTGAAATTTTTATAAGAAAACTTTAAGCTCTTATTGGCATGAATGGTAAAAAAAGTAGAAGTTCAATACCTAACCCGATGTTTTATATAAAACGGTTTTATGGCTCTCCTAAAAAATTTGATTTTAAGACATACCATGCCCATGAAAACCACAGATATAATTATATTTAATCCGAATTGCTTGTTTGAAACCCGTTTATACTTATGTTTTTTATCACTAATCAGACAATAATTCTTTAAAATTTCATATTGCCTGGTGTTCAATACTAAATGAAATTGCCTTTAACGTATGTATTTAAGTACTTTGTGTAACAAAAATTTGGGGAGAAATAAGAGTTAGAAAAACTAAAAATTAAAGTTTTTAACATATTTTCTTTAATTCCTAAAAAGTGAAATTGTCCCCATTAACACAACAAAAATAATAAACTACTAAACCCTGCTAACTTTTCTTCAAGGAAAATAAAAATTCTAGTTGTGAATCGATTTTTTTTTAATTTTTTGATTATGTTCTTTGAATGAATGATTCTTGTAAGGTTATTTATTTTTAAGTTGTGGAGAGAAATTTATTTTCAATTTTTTTTAAATTTCATTTGTCTCGCAAATTTTATTTTAAAATTCGGAAAACAAAATTAATAAATTAAATTTATAAATTTAAAAATAAATTTAATGTTAAAACAAAACTAATAATTTACCAAGCTTTAATTTAGAGTCACTTAAACTATTTGGCTATTATGTACGCGTGGAATAAGAGTAAAGAGCTGAAATCACTTCAGAGATCTCAAAACAAAGCATTAAAAACTATTTTTTTTTCTTCCATCGTCTTTTTTTACCATGCATTTATATAAAGATATAAACACGAAAATTCTTCCAATACATGGTCTCTGTAAATTGCAACTTTTACTTCATGTTTATAAATCTATTCACAATATTGGTCATTATACTATTCTATTCTCAAGAAATCAGTGTGTCTTTAATACAAGAAACGCTAACAATCTAAGTGTAGCTAATTGCCGTTTAGAAAAAACACAAAACAAAGAGTGGAACATATGGGTAGTCTAGAATATAAGAAGTTACCGGAAACTATAAGAAATATCCAGAAAATTTCGGATTTTAAGAAATATTTAAAAGAATATTTACTTGATAATTTAGAAATGCTTATATTGTAATAATAGATATATATAGGAAACTATAATACTATCATTTAAAAAATTTTTTTTTCTTTAAATTTTTCATTTTCATTTTTTTCTTTAATTTTTAACTAAAATAATAAATATATAGTACCTATGTATTTTAATTTGTTTTTTCTTTAGAATTGTTCACATATTGTTATTGTTACAAATATCTTGCCAACTGACCTCAATAATGTCCTATGGACGCTGAGGCGATACTGTTTTTGTAATTATTTAATTTTGAATAAACGATTTAAAATAAAAAAAAGAATTATTCGTCACAATGTGAAAAATTAAATTAATTCGAAAAAATATCATTCGCTATAAATATCTATTCGAATGATTTGCGTACTATGGTTAGGACGCAATGACAATTTAACTTAGAAGTTAAATATGTTAGGACGTAACGACATATTTAACTTAAAAGTGTAATATGTTTTAACGTAACGATGTTATGAACAAAAATAAGATATTTTAAATTAAAAAAACATATACATATAATAGAAAATTAAAATTAAAATTAATTAAAAATTAAAAATTAATTTCGCCCAACACGACGAAAAATTCGCTGTGTGAATCCGTCGTATGAAGCACAATAACGACAAAAAAGTAACATCTTTCACTTATTTGATGAAATTGTATAATGTTTGTGCAAAGAAAGAACAAAAAAAAATCAAAGAATTTAAATTTTTGTAAAATTCAGCAAAATATAATTTCTGTCATAGTAAAAACTTTTTACGTATAAGTAAATGTTTACAAAGAATGTGTGGGTACGTGAGTAACTAGATAGATACGTTGGGAAAATACAATAAAACCACTTTTTAAGTTAAAATTTTACCACAAGATTTTTGCTTCTTTGGCTCGCCCATTTATATAAATAAAAATTTCATGAAGCTCAAGAACCTAAAAATTAACAATTTTCTTCATGTCAAAATTTTTAAGTTCTGATGAAAGAAACTTGATAGATACGATGGGGAAATACAATAAAAACACTTTTGAAGTTAAACCTTTACCACAAAATTTTTGATATTTTTGTCTCTTTGGATCGCCCATATACATATATAAATAAAAATTTCATGTAGCTTAAAACCTGAAAATTAGCCAATTTTTTCATCTCAAAATTTTGGAGTTCTGATGAAAGAAACTGCAAACACTGGCCACCAACTTTGAAGAGTATGGGACCACACGAGACGCTGCCAAGAGTGGCTGGCCCTGGAGCGCCCGATCTGCCGAGAATATCGCTGCTGTTGACGAGTATGCCGAGCTGTCGCCAGAAACATCGACCAGACGCCATGCCTCGCAATAAGCTATTAGCCGGTCGTCCTTAAGGCGAATTTTGGTCAAAAACCTGCGCATGTTCCCGTACAATGTCCAGTCCGCGCATCAGCTGCTGCATATCGACCGCCAAACGCGTTTACCTTACACCTAAACCATCCCCAATCTTGAGGCCGTAGTGGACGATTTTCCGACCAAAATCATAATGAGCGATGAGGCTCATTTCTACCTCAGAGGGTACGTGAAAGCTATCGCTTCTCCTCGAAAATCCACAAGGAGCCATTACACCCGCTCAAAGTGATTGCTAGTTCGCTGATCACGCTGGAGGAGTCATCGGGCCATTTTTTTTTTCCGAGGACGCCGCTGATCAAATGACAACAGTGGACGGTGCGCGCTATAGGTCCATGTTAGCAAAGTTTTTTCTGCCGCAATTGAACGAATTAGGTCTGGAGTACATGGCTTGTGGTTTAAGCAGGACTGAGCAACGGCACACACTGCGCGAGTCACAACCGATATTCTGAAGGCGGCGTTCCCGGCTTGCCTCATCTCTCGCTTTGACGATTTACATTGGCCCGCAAGATCGCCCGTTTTAACCGTTCCAAACTTTTTTGCGGGGTTTTTGAAGTCCCTTGTTTACGTGGACAAGTCCGAGACCCTGAAAGCTTTCTAGGACAACATTCGACACAAGTTCGAGAATCTGTCGCCCGAATTTTCGCCGAAGTGATGACAAATGCCCTAAAACAAGTAACGGCGACCATTTGGCCGATATCATCTCGACTTGACCAATAAAATTCTCTAAGTTCAAATAAACATAATCAAAAAACAGAATCAAAGTTTTACATTTAGAAAAAAAAATGAGAGTCAAACAACATCGGATGACTTCTTTTGGCCCACCTTGTATATATTTATATATATATATATATATATATAAATATTAAGTTAAACCTAAATAGAATATATTTATAAGTAAAATTACCAAATAGCTTGTCAATTTAACAACTACTACTATTAATAAGGACGATTAGAAATAATATGGAAAATGTGCAATATATTTATAAACAAAGTACCTGATGTAAATTCCAAATTTAAATTCTGTGCAATTAATTTAAATATTAAAAATACATATACATATAAATATTATAAAAACACAAAATGAAATAAATTTTTTTTAATACTTAAAAACGAAGTATTTGGGAAAGAGAGTGATTAGAAAAGAAATTGAATATGGTGCATTTAGTGAAGTCGGTAATCAAAATTTTATTTTCAAAAGTTATGTGAGAATAAATAAACAAAATTTCAATGATCATTAATATTATGTATTTTTAATAATCAATTTAAACAAAATAACTTACTGAGCAAAACTATAAAACACTATTATTTTTTCTTCTTGTTCTGTAAACAAATGTTTGTTAGCAGAATGGTTGCCACAAAAAATTTTCTATTATCTCACAAAAATTAAATTCGTCAAAACTACCAATATTTTTTCTAAATTTATGTCAATTACATATTTTTTTAAATTAAACATATATTTTTTGAAAACCTTTCAAAACAAGAAAATAAGGAATGGAAAAGGGTGGTTAAATTTAAAGGGTCAATGTTGAATGTGAACTACACCTAAACGTCAAGTTTTTTCTGCATTTCATTTGACCATCGGGTAGAGGTGTGCCGTCAAGGTCGCGACGGCCATTTGACCGATATCTTGTTTCATACATAATTGAACTATACCAATTTTATCATACTAAAAACAAATGACAATAATTTCCGAATAATATGTGGTTTATTCAAAATCAACATCGGCCCTTAATATTTAACCACCCTTTATAAGCACCATATATAACTTCCTGGGTATATTCTCAAAAACTACAAATCAAAAATTCAAATTCAGGATAAGGTACAAAATAAAATAGGGTTATAAATAGTAATTACAAACGTATCCCCTTGAAACCTAATAACATTGGTATCAAATTAAAAGAAATGTTGGAAACAAAATGACAAATCGTATCAATATAGATATAAAATACTGATAGCGTTTGAGAAAAAATCATAAAAAATAGTTTAGCAATTAAAGCGTGATTTTTTAGGAGCTATAGGAAAGTTAAAAAAAAAAACACATAAAATTCAGAAAAATTCATGAAATCTTTATTTGAATCGATAGTGCGGTCCATATAATTTAATGTTTGAAGATTATTTCATGCAAATGTTGGCCGTGACTGCGCCTCAAATGGTCCATCCGCTTAGTCCAATTTTGGCATACTATTTCCAACATTTCGACCGGTATCTCATGAATAAATGCTTCAATGTTGTCTTCCAATGCGTCAATTGAAGCGAGCATGTGTGTATAGACATGAGATTTAACATAGCCCCACAAAAAATAGTCTAAAGGCGATAAATTTCACGATATACACTGAAAAAATTATTTTACATAAATTCAATGAACCTCATTCATTGACTTAATTTCATTGATTTTTTGGCAAAAATTCTTTGACTTAACGTAAAAATACGTTGTTTCAAGGAAAATGTTCATTAAAATTAGAAACAAGAGTTAACGTACATTGAACAGTACTTTAAAACCATTCCTTAAATTTTTTCTTTAAAAAAATAAGTATCCTGTTCTTTAATTTAACGTATTCATTCGTTTATTTTAATGATTACGTTCATAACTTTATTATATAAAATTTATCTAAGTAATGGTACGTACGTTGATCCAAAGTTTTATTACTTTGATTTAAGAAAAAAAAGTTTTAATTAATGAACACGTACTTTGATTCAAGAAACTTGTACTTTAAATTAATATTTTTTTATTAAATTCAACGTTAAACTGTTAATTTTTAGCGTTTATGATTCAATGTACGTTCTCATTAAATTAATTAAATAATACTTTAAATCAGTGAAATTGTACGGTAAACTTAACATTTTTATAAAAGTTAACGTATGGCAATTCATTGATTCAACGTACCTGTGTCAAAAGGTCAAAATTACTGCACTTTTTCTTTAAAACAACCAATTTTTTTCTTTGAATTTATGTACCTTTTTGGTTCAGTGTAGGCGGCCAATTGACCGGTCCCGAACGTGAAATAAAATGTTCACCGCATTTTGATAATAAAATTCAATAATTTGCAAGCGTTGTTCGTTTGTAAGACGATTCATGGTTAAATTATAGACCAAACTTAAGATGTTTGACAGTGAAACAAAACACGAAACGTGCGTCAGCTGTTTAAACCAGTGTTGCCAAAAAGATAATAGCTAAAAAATCACCCTTTAAAAAATACAAATAGCACTTGATCAACAAGAGATTATTATTTTTAAATTAGAAAATAAAATTTTAAGTCGAAACATTTTAAGTAAATTTAACTGTCTAAATACATCATGGTACACAAATTAGATTAAAAAATATCTATATATATATATAAAAGAGTAACGTGACTGAATGACTGACTGATTCATCATCGCACAGCCTAAACGCAAAGAGCTAGAGACATGAAATTTAGACACTCGGTTCCTCTTTCGATGTATAGCTCCACTAAGAAGGGATTTTTGGAAATTCGTACTTTAAGGGGGTAAAAACCCCCTTATATCTGCCAAACTAAAAACGATACAAATAAAATTGAAAAAGAATTGTAATTTGCACAAAAAATAAGCTGACAGGTGTCTGGCCCTTTTTTGAATTTTCAACCACTAAGGGGAAAAAACGGGTAAAAACTGTAATTTGGTACTTTTTTGGTGCCCTATGTAACTTCCAAACACATATAGTTAGAAAAAAAAATTAAACTGTTTTAAGTCCGCGAAAAATTATTAATAGGAATTCGGCACTTTTTTCAAATTCGCATGTATAAGGGGTAAAAATTTTCCCTTTTTTCGGTACTTTTTTTAAAAGAAACTTTTCTAATATTATTCAATGGGATAAAATTGGATCATTATTATTGCCTAATAGAATATGGAAAAATATTAAGGTGAATTTTTTGGAAACCTTTTTGGGGACAAAAAAGGTACCAAAAAGGGGAAAATTCCATAAAATGGATGTAATTCCTAATTTGACGGCCAATTTTCACAAAATTTATAATTGGGATTTCACCAGACATAAAAAATTATGTAATTTAGTAAAAATTGAAAAACATTCATAAGAGGGTAGAAAGGGGAAAAATCGGAAAAAGAGTTTGGTACTTCTTAGAACATAATTACTTCTTAGAATTAATTTAAAAAAAAATAGATTTAATGACTTTAAATCATGTCTATTAAAATATTTTGTTACATAGATATTTGAAGATTTTAAACTTGGAATTTGTAACTTGGACCAAAAATTTACTTTTTCGCTTTTCTATGGTACTTTTTGTATTTTCAACGTTTGCGAAGCTAGAATTTTGAAATTAGTGGCTATTGATACAAGGTGAGACTGAAAATGTTATGGTCGACCAAAAAGGTACTTTTTTGAATTTTTATGGTACTCTTTGTATTTTCTACGTTTATGAAGGTAGGATTATACAATCAAGGACTATTGATTCCAGGTGAGACTAAAAATGTTATGGGCGACCAAAAAGGTACTTTTTTGAATTTCAATGGTACTTTTTGTATTTCCAACGTTTGCGAAACTAGAATTTTGAATTTAGTGGCTATTGATACAAGGTGAGACTGAAAATATTTTGGTAGACCAAAAAAGGTACTTTTTTGAATTTTTATGGTACTTTTTGTATTTTCTACGTTTATGAAGGTAGGATTGTACAATCAAGGACCATTGATTCCAGGTGAGACTAAAAATGTTATGGGCGACCAACAAGGTACTTTTTTGAATTTGTATGGTACTGTTTGTATTTTCAACGTTTGCGAAGCTAGAATTTTGAAATTAGTGACTATTGATACAAGGTGAGACTGAAAATGTTATGGTCGACCAAAAAGGTACTTTTTTGAATTTTTATGGTATTTTTTGTATTTGCTACGTTTATGACGGTAGGATTATACAATCAAGGACTATTGATTCCAGGTGAGACTAAAAATGTTATGGGCGACCAAAAAGGCACTTTTTTGAATTTGTATGGTACTGTTTGTATTTTCAACGTTTGCGAAGCTAGAATTTTGAAATTAGTGACTATTGATACAAAGTGAGACTAAAACTGTTATGGAAGACCAAAAAGGTACTTTTTTTTGAATTTTTATGGTACTTTTTGTATTTGCTACGTTTATGACGGTAGGATTATACAATCAAGGACTATTGATTCTAGGTGAGACTAAAAATGTTATAGGCGACGAAAAAGGTACTTTTTTAATTTTTATGTTACTTTTTGTATTTTCAACGTTTGCGAATCTAGAATTTTGAAATTAATGACTATTGATACAAGGTGAGACTGAAAATGTCATGGACGACCAAAAAAGTACTTTTTTGATTTTATGATACTTTTGGTATTTTCTACGTTTATGAAGGTGGGATTGTACAATCAAGGACTTTTGATTCCAAGTAAGACTTAATCTAAATTTCTGAATTTTAATGGGATTTTTTGTATTTCCTACGTTTATAAAGCTAAAATAGTGAAGTAAAGGATTGTTGATTCAATTTGAAAATTAAAATGATATTGGAGACACAAAAAGCCTTTTCGTATTTTTATTGTACTGTTTGTATATTTACGTTTGTAAACATAGATTCATAAAATTAGTGTTTTTTGATCCGAGGTCTGATCCTAATATTACGGACGACCAAAATTACTTTTTCTAATTTTTTATATATTGTATTGAATTCTGAATAAAGGTAATAATAAACCAAGTGGAAGTTTTAGTGAAGGAAAAAATGTTACTTTTATTGTTTTTAGAGTAATTTTTGCAAAATATGAATCTTAATTTATGCCCGATATATCCTTACTCTACTTTTTATTTTTATACCCGCCACCAAAAAAATGGTGGGGGTATATTCATTTTGTCATTCCGTTTGTAACACATCGAAATATCCATTTTAGACCCCATAAAGTATATACACTGGCGAGCAAAAGCGAGTACATGTTTAGAATACTTTAACTCAAAAAGTCGTAAAGGGGTAAACAATTAAGGATAATTTATGAAACTTCCAGAAAAAATTAGTTATTGTATTAGCTAACGAATGTTATACTTAATATAAAAATAACTGAATAAAAACAGCCAATACAAAACAAAAACTTTTGGTAACTCTATTTACTCAGTTTTGCACGTTTTGAATATGAAAATTCAAAGTAGGCTGTGACTTACTGAGAAATGTTAAATTTACGGTTATATATTTTTTGATGGTCGGTTTTCATCTTTTTTAA
Organism: Phyto melanocephala; assembly: GCA_941918925.1. Classification (NCBI taxonomy): domain Eukaryota; kingdom Metazoa; phylum Arthropoda; class Insecta; order Diptera; family Rhinophoridae; genus Phyto; species Phyto melanocephala. The sequence continues at coordinate 48,172,578 of OW799237.1, forward strand.
GTTGTCAGTCCTGGTTCTTCTTTTATTTTATTCGTGATAGCCCTTTTAAAGAGCAAAATAAAGCTAAAATGAGAAAAATAAACGTGGACACTGAAGATGCTATTGTAACTTTGACTAACAGTGGATTCTCATCTAGAGTAATTGCTGGAAAAGTTAACGTTAGTCAACGCACAGTGACTTCGGTACAAAAACGCCGAAATATAGTTCCAAAGCCTAATAGGGGAGGCCGTCCTCGATTACTAAAAGATTCGGACGCGCGATTAATGGTCCGAGAAATGAAGAAAAATGCCTTAAAGACACCAAAGCAAGCTGCTAATGCCATTAGTAAAGACGTAAGTGAATGGACTGCTCGCAGAGCGCTGAAGAGAATTGGCTTAGTAGCAGCAGTGAAGAAGAAAAAACCAGCTCTGTCTGATAAAAACATAAAAGCGCGTCTGGAATTTTGCAAAAAACATCAGCATTGGAGCATTGATGACTGGAAAAGGGTTATTTGGTCCGATGAGACAAAAATCAACCGATTCCAATCTGATGGTAAGGAATATTTCTGGAGTAGACCTCATGAATCTATTCAAAAGTGTCATGTGAAACAAACCGTTAAACATGGCGGAGGTAGCTTGATGATTTGGGGCTGTTTCACTTGGTGGCATATGGGACCTATTGTACGAATTAATGGGATTATGAAGAAAGAGGATTACCTCCGTATTCTTCAAACCAATTTACCCGATTTTGTTGACCACAGCGCTTATCCCGAGGACGAAGTCATTTTCCAACAGGACGGAGACCCAAAACACACGGCTAAAGTCGTTCAAAAATGGCTGTCTGAACAAAAATTTCAGGTAATGAAATGGCCTGCACAGAGTCCGGATCTAAATCCAATAGAAAATTTGTGGTCCATATTGAAAAGACGATTGGGACAACACAATCGAGCGCCCACTAGTATTGGAGACCTTTGGAGCCGTGTAAAAGTAGAATGGGAAAATATTCCAAGTGAATTTAAAGAGAATTTGGTGGAAAGCATGCCGAGGCGTGTAAATAGTGTTATTAAAAATAAAGGATTGTGGATACCATACTAAAAATAGCAAGTCTTAATAATACTAAAGAATCGTGCAAAACTGAGTTAATTGAGTTGCCTTATTTGTTTATATTAAATTTTTTTGTTTTTGTTTTGTGATTACTACATTCAATACGTATTTCTTTAGCTAATATAATAAAAAATAATTGCTAAAAATTTTATGTAATTTGCTCTTTTATTTAGCAAGATATGAAGCAGTAAATAGAAATATGTTGAACATGTACTCGGTTTTGCTCGCCAGTGTATATTCGAAATCAGGGTTTGATTTGATGACGATCTAGCTATGTCCGTCCGTCTGTCCGTCTGTTGAAAGCACGATAGAGGTCGCACCGAAAAAGCTAGGGGGCTGAAATTTTGCCAGAATCTTTCTTATAGACAAGGTTTGTTTGGTAAAATGGGCTAAATCGGAATATTAGGAAGAGAGTTATAGCTCGTAAAGCAAGAGTAGGTCGAAAAAACCGTGTCCTTCGAACATCGAATAAAATGGAATTGTGTCCAAACGCATTAACGTAGACTCATGAAACTCCGAATATATATTTCCTGAGTAAAAGCAATATTTCTAAATCTATCGAAAATTATCTAAATCTATGCATTAGAAGAGGAGTTATCGATCAATATGTACGAAAATTTATACCGCACAGTGTATTTTTCGGTATATTTAAAAACAAAAACGTCATAAAAGCAACAAAATTGGATGTACGACTCTAAAATTTTGCACACTTTGCTTTTTGGTGAGACGCTTTTTTGACACGGAAAATCAATGTGCCACGCCCACTTTTACGCCCACCTCCCATATAACGTTTTACCTAAAATTCATATAATTTCTCTATTAATAAAGATTTTGGAATAATTAAGGGCTATATTGAAATACCTAAGTTGTACTCATTCACAAAAATAACTTTGACACGCCTACTATAACGCCCACTTTTCACGTTATCTACCGTTAATGAAATTTAAAAGCTCATAAAACCGCCAAAATTAGAGGTATAATGATCAAATTTGCTAGGTATATCCCCCTAGGCAATGTCATTACTGTGCCAAAAAATTAAGTTGCCACGCCCACTTTTACGCCCACCTCATATAACGATTTACCTAAAATTCATATAATTTCTCTATTAATAAAGATTTTGGAATAACAAAGGGCTATATTGAAACACCTTAGTTGTACTCATTCGCAAAAATAACTTTGACACGCCTACTATAACGCCCACTTTTCACGTTATCTACCGTTAATGAAATTTAAAAGCTCATAAAACCGCCAAAATTAAAGGTATAATGATCAAATTTGCTAGGTATATCCCCCTGGGCAATGTCATTACTGTGCCAGAAAATTAACTTGCCACGCCTACTTTTACGCCCACCTCCCATATAACGATTTACATAAAATTCATATAATTTCTCTATTAATAAAGATTTTGGAATAACAAAGGGCTATATTGAAACACCTAAGTTGTACTCATTCGCAAAACAACTTTAACACGCCTACTATTACGCCCACTTTTCACGTTATCTACCGTTAATGAAATTTAAAACTAATAAAACCGCCAAAATTAGAGGTATGATGATCAAATTTGCTAGGTATATCCTTCTAATCAATGCAATTGTTGTGCCAAAAAGTTTAGGTGACACTACCACTTTGACGCCTACCTCCCATATAACGGTTTATCTTAAATTCATGTAATTTCTCTATTGACAAAGTTTTTGGGAAAATAAAGGACTATATTGAAATATCTAAGTTGTGTTTATTAGCAGAAACTTTATTGACACGCCTACTTTAACGCCCACTTTCATTGAAAGACTACATTTACAAAAGCATTTTAGTAGCATTTTGAAGTTATAAAGGGTGGTAAAATTTTAAGGACCAATGTTGAATTTAAATAAAACACAAATTATTTAAGAAATTATTATCATTTCTTTTTGTAATTATAATATTTGTATGGTTTAATTATGTATTTAACAAAATATCGGCCCTTAAAATTTAACCACCCTCTACAAAGAAAGTGATACATATTTTATTATAAAGAGATTATTCCATAATGATTAACAAAATAATAAATATTGTGCTTTAAATGTACACAAAATTGGTGGTGGGTATAAAAGATTCGGCACAGCCGAATATAGTGCTCTTACTTGTTCTAAGTAGATTGAATCAGAGATACAAATTTTCATAAGTTGAACCAAAAATATTTAATAATTATAATTAGAACTTGAGTATTCAATAATTAGTAAGAACTGCGCTAACGAAGTAGCGGGTTAAATGCTAGTATATGTATAAATATATACAAATGTATATATGTACATAAATTTTTGAAAAGAAATAAATAAATTTCCATGTTGGCAATATTGTTCTTGTATATCGGCGTTTATTGGTGACTTTAGTCGGCGCACAAGTGACCGATAAAAATCTATTCAAAGCGAATTTAATTAGACTATGCAACAAATAGCAACTTTTTCTTAAAATAACCGTTTATATTTTTTTGATCCGCTTTAGACACCTAACTGCAAAAATCATCAAAATTTCAAAGTCTATGGTAAGGTTTTTTTTTTAATGTTTCTTTTATAAAATTTTAGATTTTTAAATAGGCTGCTTTATACATCTGGTCTTAACTTTGAAACGACGTAATCGATTTTGTTTAGCAATCCGTCTGAAAACTTTAAAGTACGCCAGCTTTAAGTTTTTTAATATCTTTTTCTGATCTATCCATCAGTTTTTGAGTTATCGAGGAACAAGTCGAAAAAAATTTTTTTTTGTAAAATTAAAAAATTTTTTAAATTAACAGTACCAAAGATAATGTTTTTATCGGTTTTTATCCCTTAGCATTTCGATTTTAAAAAAAGTACCAGACACCTGTCCGCTTACTTTATTTCTGCTTTTTTAAAAAATCATCTTTCTATTCAATTCCAAACATGTCTCCTATAATTTTCTGAGTTTGATTCTCTTATGAGAAACAAAAAAAAAATCTCCCATCATATTCCATAGTCCCTGATAACGTTGCCCCATTGTCTTAAGTTGTTGACTAAATCGTTCACTATGTCGCTTACGGCACCAAGGTTTTCCGGAAAAAAGTCCAAATGCGAATGCAATAAATGTATTTTTAATGACATTTGAATACCTAAAATTAAAAGAAATGCAAGAAATGTATTTAAGTGAAATTTTTGCACCTAAAATTAAAAATTTAGAAAAACAAACATGGATACGAAAATGCATTTAATTAATATTAACTGATTTTTGACTAGTTTCAAGCGAATCACGGACGATTTCTTTATATTTTGGACTGCTGATGTTCCCTTAAAAACAATTTGTCGGAATGAATTCCACGCAGCTTTCTTATTTGGTAATAACAAATCTTCAAAGGTAGTGCTTAGAAGCAATTTTCGAATTTGAGGAACTCCTTCACCTATTTTCGCAGATGAAAGATTTGGAAATATTGTCTTTAAATAAGCAAAGGCTCTCTTTGTCTAGTGCTTTAACAAAATTTTTAACTAAGCCTAGCTTTATATACGCCCACCTCTCATATAACGATTTACCTAAAATTCATATAATTTCTCTATTAATAAAGATTTTGGAATAAAAAAGGGCTATATTGAAACACCTTAGTTGTACTCATTCGCAAAAATAACTTTGACACGCCTACTATAACGCCCACTTTTCACGTTATCTACCGTTAATGAAATTTAAAAGCTCATAAAACCGCCAAAATTAAAGGTATAATGATCAAATTTGCTAGGTATATCCCCCTGGGCAATGTCATTACTGTGCCAGAAAATTAACTTGCCACGCCTACTTTTACGCCCACCTCCCATATAACGATTTACCTAAAATTCATATAATTTCTCTATTAATAAAGATTTTGGAATAACAACGGGCTATATTGAAACACCTAAGTTGTACTCATTCGCAAAACAACTTTAACACGCCTACTATTACGCCCACTTTTCACGTTATCTACCTTTAATGAAATTTAAAACTAATAAAACCGCCAAAATTAGAGGTATGATGATCAAATTTGCTAGGTATATCCTTCTAATCAATGCAATTGTTGTGCCAAAAAGTTTAGGTGACACTACCACTTTGACGCCTACCTCCCATATAACGGTTTATCTTAAATTCATGTAATTTCTCTATTGACAAAGTTTTTGGGAAAATAAAGGACTATATTGAAATATCTAAGTTGTGTTTATTAGCAGAAACTTTATTGACACGCCTACTTTAACGCCCACTTTCATTGAAAGACTACATTTACAAAAGCATTTTAGTAGCATTTTGAAGTTATAAAGGGTGGTAAAATTTTAAGGACCGATGTTGAATTTAAATAAAACACAAATTATTTAAGAAATTATTATCATTTCTTTTTGTAATTATAATATTTGTATGGTTCAATTATGTATTTAACAAAATATCGGCCCTTAAAATTTAACCACCCTCTACAAAGAAAGTGATACATATTTTATTATAAAGAGATTATTCCATAATGATTAACAAAATAATAAATATTGTGCTTTAAATGTGCACAAAATTGGTGGTGGGTATAAAAGATTGTAATGGTTTTTCTTATGTTGTGTAGTGTAAGTTCCCTATAGCCCTTGGTTATTTTTACTAGCTGTCAGGGTTTCAGCTGATTTGTAAGGCGTTCAAAGGAACTGCCGAATTATTGTTGAGACTTCAATTAAAAACACAAGGCAAGTTGTTGCCGAATTAGTATTATAACTTTAAGTCTATCTTTATTTAATTTTATTGGTTCTTATATACTAAGTTTAAAATTAATTCTTAGCCTTTCTAACTTATTATACTTATTGATAAATTTCTATCTGTCTTTATCAGTACCATTAATATATCAAAATTCACTCTCCCTGTAATTGTATTAGCCAATCAGAATGTTGGTATTTGTAAATGTACTCATTTATATTAAAACACTCAATGTGGTTTGAATGCATTCTCATTGTATTCATTTCCATGCATTCCTATATTACTTGACCTACATTCTAGTGAATATGAGGTAATTAATAAATACAGTTATTTGATCTATGTGTGCAGTAGACACTTGTGAGGTACACTACACCCTCACCGCTAAGAGAAAAATTAGGGGAGTAATTTTTCTTGATATATTCATAGTATTGGTTATTACAATTTTATTTATACACTATTATAGAGTGATTATTTATGTCTATATATTTTTATATGTAAAGTTTATATTATTTTGTTTGATTTATATATTAATGCCTAAGGTTTAATTATAAAATTTGTTCTTATGTATACTTATTCATTATTTGTTATTGCTATGTATGGTTTTAATTGATTGTTATGAAATTCTTTCTCTATTCCATTGTAATCTATTATTGTATTTACACCGTTATTCCTAATTATCTTGTATGGGCCTTTGTATGGGCTTTGGTTCTTCTTTCTATTCTCTACTTTTATTAAAACTAAATCTCCTATATTCAAATTTAGTTTATTGGTATATCTGTTTTCTATTACTCTTTTTTCTTTTATTCTCGTTGTAAGCTCTTTAGCCCTATTTAAAGAATACTGTAGCCTTTGTTTCAATTCTTTCGCGTAATCTTCATAATTGTATATTTTGGTTTTTTCATAATTACTAATTTCCGATGGTAAATATGGTAGTTTACCATATACTAGTTCAAATGGCGTGTAGCCAGTGTCTATGTGGGGTGCCGTGTTGTAGGCAAAAGTAAAGTAATTTATCCACTTATCCCATTCATAATCATTTGCTGTAGTTAGCAAAAATTCATTGAGAACCCTGTGATTTCTCTCTACCGAACCTATTGTCTCATGGTGGTAAGGTGTTGAAAATGTTTGTCTAATATCAAGTAATGAACATATGTTACGCATCAGTTCGTTTTTAAATTCAGTTCCGTTGTCTGATTTGAGTACCTTAAATTTACCGTATTTTAAAATCAATTGTTCTACTAATGTCTTTGCAGTTGTAAGTGCATCTTTCGTTGACATTGGGTGAGCAATAACGAATTTCGTTAGTTCGCACTGCATAGTCAATATGTATCGATATTCGTTTGAAATACGAAGTGGTCCTACTGTGTCAATTGATATTACTTCAAAACTGTCGTTTGGGGTGTTCGTTAGCGTAAGTGGTTCTCTAGTGTTCTTGGTTTGTTTATTCATGTTACACTTGTCACAATATTTTACAAATTGTTTAACCATTTTATTCATATTTTTCCATATGTACCGTTGTTTCAATTTAATTATCGTCTTTCTTATTCCTAAGTGGCCTGCGTGTTTGGCATTGTGGAATTCATCGATGAGTTTATATTTCAGAATATCATTTGTTATTCTTGTTGGGGCATTGTAAATTAATATTTTAAGTTGAGGACTTTTGTTGTTTATTCTTATTTTTGCATATGCTTCTTTTAAATCTTTCATTGTATACATTTTAAATATTTTATCATTCTTTGCTAGCGCTAATTCCTTTATATTTTCTTTTCGCATTTTAGATATCAGTTTCCTCAGAATCGAATCTAGTTTCGCTGAGTTATTGCTGAATCCTGCATACATATTATTAATATCCTGTACGTTTTTGGCATGTAACTTCTTCATAGTCGAATCTTGTTTCGATGAATTATCATTACATCCTTCATTCATATAATTATCATTTTTGGTACGTGATTTCTTCATAATCGAATCTTGTTTCGATGAATTATCATCACGTCCTATGTGCACAATATTATCTTCAATTTTTATGTCGACTTCTTCTATATTTTCAAACTTATTAAATTGTAATTTCCTTATATTTTTTACGTCATTTATGGATGTGCATTCCCATATTAGAAGTTGATCAGACTCCTGAGAGATACATCTTCCCATATTACTTTTATTCGCGAGCTCTGTATTCATATTTATTTCTTTACCTTCATCAATCTTATTTGCCTCTTTATTCTTATTTTCATTTTTCTTTGTCATCGCCCTTGTAGTTATTAGTATTTTCTTTTCATTTTCATCATTTTCGAACGGTATCATTTGTTTTAGTATGTCTGAGTTTATTTCTATTCTTGATAATGCATCCGCATTAGTGTTAATTTTTCCTTTCTTATAAATTATCGTGAAGTCATAATCGCTTAAATCTAGTCTAATTCTTGTCATTTTTGATGATGGATTTTTGTGTGAGAATAGTGATATCAATGGTCTATGGTCTGTCACTACTATGAACTTTTGACCGTATAAATATGGTTTGAAGAAATTTATTCCCCAGTGAATTGCGAGCAATTCTTTTTCAATGATTGGTTTATTCACATCATGCTTTTGAAGAGATTTGCTTGCGTAGGAAATTGGTAAGTCTTTGCAAATTTCACCCTGTGACAGGACTGCTCCCAGTGCGTAGTTCGAGGCGTCAGTCGTTAAAATAAAAGGTTTGTCAAAATTTGGGTACTGCAAAATTGGTGGGTTCATTAACTTTTCCTTTAGGGTATCAAAGGCAGTTTGGCATTCATTTGTCCATGAGAATTTTACTGACTTTCTCAATAGCATATTCAAGTGCTTTGCAATGTCCGCAAAATTTGGTATGAATTTCCTATAATAGTTGCAGAATGCAACAAAACGTCTAACTTCATCTGCGTTTTTAGGTATTGGGTAATTTCTTATAACCTCATACTTAGCTGGATCTGTCTTTACACCGTCCTTTGTTATTAAGTGTCCTAAGTATACTACTTCTGGTCTTAAAAAACAACATTTCCTTGGATTCAGTTTTAAATTGTATCGCTGAAGTCTGTCTAAAACTTTGACAAGATTCCGATTGTGATGGTTCAAACTACATCCGTATACAATTATGTCATCTACATAGAGAAAAGCTTCTGAATCAAGTCCTGAAAGTGCTATTGTAAGCATTCTCTGAAAACTGTTTGATGAAATTTTAAGTCCAAATGGTAGTCTTTTAAATTGGTAGTGTCCCTGTTGTGTAGAGAAAGCTGTAAGTGGTCTGGAACCTTTTTCCAATTGAATTTGGTGAAATGAACTAGTCATATCAAGAGTCGAAAACCATTTAGCTCTTCCTAGTTTGTCTAAAATATCTTCTAATCTAGTTAGTGGGAATTTGTCATTAACTATTTTGTCATTTAACTTTCTAAAGTCTACTACAAGTCTCCATTTCCGTTTGTCTTCCACATTCTTCTTGGGTACCAAAAGAAGTGGAGCATTGTAGGGGCTAACTGATGGTTCTATTATATCGTCGTTTAGCATATTTTGTACCTGTTCATTTATTATGTCCGTTTGTGAGTGTGGTAGTCTGTAGTTTTTTATATACACCGGAGTGTCATCTGAAGTTGTAATGTTCTGTTTATAAAAATTGTTTACAGTCAATTTTTCATTCTCTAAATGAAATACATCTTGATATTTTCTGAATATTTTCATTAATTCTGATTTTGCATACTCATCAGTTTCATTTAATTGCAATTCATTTATAATTTGTTCACAACGTTCATCACTGTTTATGTTTGTGTAATTTAATACGTTATAATTTCTTAGTGGGTCAGTGTGTATTCTAATGCCCTGTAAAATTTGTGTCTCATTCGTTGTGTTTAAAATTTTAATATGTGTCATACCGTTTTTTGGTGCTATTGAGTTGCTTAAAAAAATACCGCTTTTTAATTCATTATTAAGTATTACGCAATCTTCAGTGAGGTTTAGTTTCAATGGTTGTATAATTTCTGTCCGAGGGGGTATCGTAATTTTCAATGTGTTAAATGCTTTTGTTTGCATTGGCAGAATTATGGTCTCATTGTTGGTGAACAAAGAAATTGTAAACGTCTCGTAGTCTATTTTGCACAAGTATTCTCTTAAAAAGTCTCTTCCTATTATTCCGTCCGTTTCTATTGGAAAATTGTCATCTACTAGATGAAATTTGAATTTGCATATTTGGTCTGCTAGGGATAATTCAAGTTCACTTGTTCCTAACGAATGTATTTCTTCTTTAGTGATGCCTGTTAGTTTGCATCTATTTTCCACATTTAGTGGTTCATCATCAAAAATTGTTTTAGTGCGACATAATGATATATCGGCACCAGTGTCGACAAGAAATGTTAAATTTTCATTTTTATATTTAGCGATTATGTAATTTGTGTTATTATTGGAAACTTTAAATACTCTTAATTTTGGCTGTCCGGAATATCCCTGTATTCCGAGCCTTCCTCGTTTCCCTCGTCTTGTACTATATGTACATTACGTCTGTTATTGTTGTTGTTGTTTCTATTGTAATTGTTACTTCTATTGTTGTTATACTTATAGGTTCCATTACCGTTGCTAGGTGAATTACGGTTGTAATTGTTGTTTGCAGACGAATTTGTGTTGTTTCTGTTATTGTTTGAATTGTATTTGTTATTTCCACTGTTATGGAAGTTATTGTCATTCCTAGTGTAGTTGTTAAAATTTCGGTTGTTTCCATTATTAATGTTATTCTTAGTGTTATTAAAATTGCCATTATTGTACCTGGTATCATTATAATTACGATTTTGTCTTCGTATATACTGCACTGAGTTGGTAGTTATTTTACTTTCATTCTCTAGTTCTAGCGCGAGTTCTACCGCATCTTGTAAAGTTTTCGGACGAGCTGCAAAAATGGCTGTCTTTAAATTATCATTAATTCCTCTCTTAAATGAATCTAGAGCAAGTTTTGAGTTCAGTCTGATAATGACATTCTTCTCCGCTTCCGTGGCGTCACTACTAAGTTCTTCTATTCCTAACCTGTTCAGGTTGTCTATTACTGTCAATATTCTTTCCCTGAATGCACTTACTGATGATTTCCCCTGGTAAATATTGCTTAGTCTGGATTGCAATTCTGGAATTGTCTTTGTATTTTTGTACCTTTGTTGTAATAGTGTCTTTAACGTATTAAAGTTTTCTGGTTTCGCATAACTACCTATCGCTGTTCTTACCCCTGAGGTTAACTTGGCATGGTAGACATATTGTAGGAAATCTTGTTTTGCTGTTTCAGCAAGAGTTTTCTCAATGAGTTCTGCTGTTATTAAGAAACTTTCTAGTTCGTCAAAGTTTCCAGCAAAAAGTGGGAGTGCTTTAGAAACTGTATCTAAACTAAATGCCGCCATTGTATTTCCTATTTCCAATGGTTTTGTAATGTCACTAATTAAGTATTCTTTTATTCTCTTAACTATATTGCTAAATTCTAATCTGAGCACTGATATTTTATTCTCGTCCTTTTCTTCTAGTTGTGCTAACTCAAATTCCCTTGTTATAACTTTTATATCTTCTAACTTAAGATTTATTGTTTTTTCTGAATATGTTCTTCCTGGACTTTTCTTTAAGTTCCTTAATATTTCCTTAAGTTTTATTAAACTTTCTTCCATCTTCAAATTTCATACCTCTGTTATTTTATTTATACTATTGTTTTTGTTTCTAAAATTATTCATAAATTTATACATGATATGTAATATTAATGTTACTAAAGTAATAATTACAAAGATTTTTGTTATTTTGGACAACATTGATAATTATTATATATATAATTATAATTATTAATTATAATTAATTGTGCAGCGAAGATATTTGTTTTTATTATAATGTAATAGTTTTTCTTTACTGTATTTTACGTTTATTGGGAACAATTATTCTTTTAAATTATATTAAATTTATTTGACATATTTTCTTTTCTTCTTTTGTATAATTTTATTTTAAAAATTTTCCTTTTATTTTTACATTAGGAAAGTAATGTATTTCATTAATCTTATTTGCTAAACATTTGTTATAGCATTATTAATCTTATGTTTAATTTTTATATTTATATATTTGTACACATATATATATATATATATAGGCCGCTATTGTACCTTCTTTATCTCCTTCCTTATTAGCATCTGCTGTTTTTTATCTGTTGCAAGGTTTAGTTCCTTGTATAGTATTGCCAGCTTTTTCCGCTTTTGGTACTGCTTACCCGCTCTCTTCTTTTTTTGCTTCTTTATAGGGGCGCTCTCCACTGGTTTCTTCTGTCGCTTCCTATATTATATGAGATTGGTAGCGGTTCGTAAGGAGGTGCTGCATTACCTGTTGGTTCAGGCTCGTACTCTTCTTTCTGTATGTTTTCAAGATACGCCGTCCAACGTGCAAAGATTTCGTCTATTTCTTCGGACATTTGATATTACGGATCCTAATTTAATGTTTGCCAATTGTCAGATTTGACAGATTTGGAAGATTTGGCAGATTTATAAAATTTGGCAGATTTAGAAGATTTGGCAGGATTTGGAAAATTTAGCAGATTTGGAAGATTTGGCAGGATTTGGAAAATTTTGCAGATTTGGAAGATTTGGCAGGATCGCCATGTAATGGTTTTTCTTATGTTGTGTAGTGTAAGTTCCCTATAGCCCTTGGTTATTTTTACTAGCTGTCAGGGTTTCAGCTGATTTGTAAGGCGTTCAAAGGAACTGCCGAATTATTGTTGAGACTTCAATTAAAAACACAAGGCAAGTTGTTGCCGAATTAGTATTATAACTTTAAGTCTATCTTTATTTAATTTTATTGGTTCTTATATACTAAGTTTAAAATTAATTCTTAGCCTTTCTAACTTATTATACTTATTGATAAATTTCTATCTGTCTTTATCAGTACCATTAATATATCAAAATTCACTCTCCCTGTAATTGTATTAGCCAATCAGAATGTTGGTATTTGTAAATGTACTCATTTATATTAAAACACTCAATGTGGTTTGAATGCATTCTCATTGTATTCATTTCCATGCATTCCTATATTACTTGACCTACATTCTAGTGAATATGAGGTAATTAATAAATACAGTTATTTGATCTATTGCATACCCTACTCTAATTTGGGTCGTATGTATGAATTTCAGAGTGGGCAATGTGTGTGCAGTAGACACTTGTGAGGTACACTACAAGATTCGGCACAGCCGAATATAGTGCTCTTACTTGTTCTAAGTAGATTGAATCAGAGATACAAATTTTCATAAGTTGAACCAAAAATATTTAATAATTATAATTAGAACTTGAGTATTCAATAATTAGTAAGAACTGCGCTAACGAAGTAGCGGGTTAAATGCTAGTATATGTATAAATATATACAAATGTATATATGTACATAAATTTTTGAAAAGAAATAAATAAATTTCCATGTTGGCAATATTGTTCTTGTATATCGGCGTTTATTGGTGACTTTAGTCGGCGCACAAGTGACCGATAAAAATCTATTCAAAGCGAATTTAATTAGACTATGCAATAAATAGCAACTTTTTCTTAAAATAACCGTTTATATTTTTTTGATCCGCTTTAGACACCTAACTGCAAAAATCATCAAAATTTCAAAGTCTATGGTAAGGTTTTTTTTTTAATGTTTCTTTTATAAAATTTTAGATTTTTAAATAGGCTGCTTTATACATCTGGTCTTAACTTTGAAACGACGTAATCGATTTTGTTTAGCAATCCGTCTGAAAACTTTAAAGTACGCCAGCTTTAAGTTTTTTAATATCTTTTTCTGATCTATCCATCAGTTTTGGAGTTATCGAGGAACAAGTCGAAAAAAATTTTTTTTTGTAAAATTAAAAAATTTTTTAAATTAACAGTACCAAAGATAATGTTTTTATCGGTTTTTATCCCTTAGCATTTCGATTTTAAAAAAAGTACCAGACACCTGTCCGCTTACTTTATTTCTGCTTTTTTAAAAAATCATCTTTCTATTCAATTCCAAACATGTCTCCTATAATTTTCTGAGTTTGATTCTCTTATGAGAAACAAAAAAAAAATCTCCCATCATATTCCATAGTCCCTGATAACGTTGCCCCACTGTCTTAAGTTGTTGACTAAATCGTTCACTATGTCGCTTACGGCACCAAGGTTTTCCGGAAAAAAGTCCAAATGCGAATGCAATAAATGTATTTTTAATGACATTTGAATACCTAAAATTAAAAGAAATGCAAGAAATGTATTTAAGTGAAATTTTTGCACCTAAAATTAAAAATTTAGAAAAACAAACATGGATACGAAAATGCATTTAATTAATATTAACTGATTTTTGACTAGTTTCAAGCAAATCACGGACGATTTCTTTATATTTTGGACTGCTGATGTTCCCTTAAAAACAATTTGTCGGAATGAATTCCACGCAGCTTTCTTATTTGGTAATAACAAATCTTCAAAGGTAGTGCTTAGAAGCAATTTTCGAATTTGAGGAACTCCTTCACCTATTTTCGCAGATGAAAGATTTGGAAATATTGTCTTTAAATAAGCAAAGGCTCTCTTTGTCTAGTGCTTTAACAAAATTTTTAACTAAGCCTAGCTTTATATGAAGTGGTGGTAAGATAACATTGTCCTTTTAAATCAATGCAGAATACTTCGCATTATGTAGACCTAGGGTCATTTCGGATATTGTTTTTCAATCATTTTTTATGTAGTGATTTTCACGATCTCTGCTTTCCCAGAGGCATAGGAAACAACAATACTTTATATAACCACTATGGATGCCAGCAAATATAGCAACGACTTTAAAGTCGCAACATACTTTCCAATCGTGCTTTTCACAGTTCAAGTTTCTTAACAAAGTGGCCAAAGTTTCATTTGTTTCTTTTAAATTCACGGCATATGCAATGGGTATACTTATATATAACTTCTCGTTGCCTATATGTAGTAAAACGGCCTTAAGGCTTTCTTTGCTACTATCAATAAATAGCCGCCACTCACTTGGAACATATTTTTGGCTGAGCTTCTCAAAAAGACTATTATTTATGTCATAACCAAAGCACACATTATCTTTTGTTGCATAGAAATTAACATATGCCTTATGTCGGTTCCGATATTCTGTTGGCTTGACGTAGTGCACAGTGGCGCCTTTTCCTAAAACCCGTGGCAAAAATACCAAATTTCATGACACAATTTTGTGAAATGAATGAAAACATGGTATAAAGAACTATTTACTGATCACAATTCAAAAACGTTTTCCTTAATAGCATAAAAATTATAGTTTGTAGAGTTGCGCAAAGTCGTCAATTTTTAGAAAGCAAAAAAAAAAACAAGGGTGATCTTTAAAGAATAAATGCACTTTAGAATTAAAGTGTCAGAATAATTTCCGTTTGATTACTACTTTTTTGGTATTTTTATTAAGGTATGTTTGTTTTTTATTTAAAGAAAAAGTAAAATGTTTAGCAGATGCTCTACTTTTTCGGCAGTAGCCGCTTTTCAGACACCCTATATTAAGGTCATTGTTACAAATAAAATAGAGCATATCTAAAAATGGTCTCGCCCATATTTTTTGAGCATATTTGATACATGATACTTTAAATAATTTAACTTAGTTTAGCTGCCGTAAGTTGCCGCTGTATGTGAAATAAGAAGAAAACTGTTACAACCTCATAGGGAAAACGAGAAAAATTGTTTCTGATTTTTAAAGTATGTAACAAAGATGTGTGCAAAAAAAACACCTGTTATAAAAGTAGGCACGTAGTTTTAAAACTTTTTATACTGAATAAAATATAAACTGCAATTATATATTCCAGTAAATTTTTTTTTGCTCCAATTAGGTAAATAGTTTAAACCCTTTTTTTAATTTTTGGGTATACATTAAGCCAGTTAAGTTTTTACTTTCTAAACTAGTGATCAGTAACAGAACTTATACAATGTTATTTTAAAGTGCGATAATGCCATTTACCAATTTAGAATTGTTGGAGTTATTCAGAAACTCAGATAATGAAAATGTATTTAAATTGGCTATTGTGGAAAAACTACACGATTTATCAGGATACCACAAAATATATGTTCATACCAAAATTCACTTCGTTTTCCTAACAATAAAGAAAAATGGCTTGCCTCACACCGTACGAAAAAAGCATTTATGAAAAGCAACCCATCATCGAAGAATTGCATACATTTTCTGACAAAAAAAGGAGAACCTGCAAAAAATATAATCGAGTGTTCTGAAAACACAAGAAAACGTAAACTTGAAAATGCCACAAAAGATATATCTAAATCGCATCTTTCAGAAGCATTATGTCTTAAGTTTGTAAAAGATAAATTAAAATTCGTTATTACAAAAGCTGTGGTGCTTCCAAGCCCAGTTCGACTGCAGAGAATCAAAGGGAGTATTTCTACTCCACTAAATGCTTTACCCACAAAGTATAATATAGAAGAAGCCTTAGCGTTGTTTATGGAATTGGGATTGTCAAAGGAAAAATATTCTATTTTACGAAGCTCTTTAAATAGTCATAATGTGAATATTCTTTCTTTCAGATTACATCTGCCAAAAAAAAGCAGTGTCACCTAATGTAAAGGTTACTGAAGTATCGGTAGAGGTAAAACTGCAAGACTTAATGGATCATACAGCCAAACGCTTTATTCAAAGTTTGCCTGAAGAGGAAGCAGTATCACTTGCAGATAGGCTTAAATTGATAAATAAGTGGGGATGTGATGGATCATCCGGTCAAAGTGCTTACAAACAAACAATATCGACAAATGACACAACTATTACAGATACAAATATGTTTATGGCTTCTGAAGTTAAATCGCTGAGCATTGGAAAAATCCTCGCCCATCATCATTTCATTTTTGCCGTCCGATATTTTTTCAATATGCAAAGGGGTGTTCAAAAATAATCAAATCTACAGTGAACGATATAAAAAAGCAAATTTCAGAACTAACTTAGCATTTACACATGAAAGTAATTTCATGAAATTCGCAATACACTCACACTTCTTCACTAACACACTCACATTTATTTTACTTTCCACTCAGATTTCAACGATTTTTTCAAGAAAGTAAATTTTGACGTTTTCATGAAAGTAAAGTGACAAATGGTAAACACTGTTGCCTACTAATAAAACTTGTACAAATTTACAGGATTATGATAAAATAATAATTGTAAATATAACTTATTTTTGTGTAAATGAAAATATTTATAATATTTATTCTTTAAATATACATCAAGAATAATATTAATGTAATTTTAAAACAACGATTTTATTAAAAATTAACAAAAATTATTTTTTTAAATTTTTATTTTTTTTTTTAAATTTGTGTATGAAATATTCTTGGTAATTCTAAAGATAGTAAAAAAAATGGAGGCAAATTAACCGCATCAATGTAAAATGTATAGCAATTATTGCGACTCTTCGCTTCAACGACATTTTTGAAATGAAATTTCACTTTCCTGTATAAATGCAGGGTAAAGCCTTCTGTTATTGAAATAAAGAATGGAAAAAGTGTTTCGATTGATTATAATTTTTTTCTTACAATGATTGATGGCAAAGTCTTAAATATAATAACAGATACCTCATCAACTCAAGTAATGAGCAAAATTATGAATATGGAATTTCTCCATTATATGCCAGAATTAGGTGCATGGAGTTTATTTTAAAACTAGCGTATACAATTTCGCGTGAAGGTGAATGTTTTGATATGAACGCAACACAAAAAGAAAAACTATCTTTTTGAAAAATAATTATACATAATGAATTTCTTAAGAAACTTGGACTGAAAGTAGACTGCCCAAAGCATGGGGATGGAAAAACTAGCGACGCACAGTGTTGCGAAACCAGAATTTTTTGGAAATCATATTGCCTAAACTGTAATTTTAATTGTATCGATGAGAAACTTCTACAGATTGGTCAGAATGAAATCCCAAACAGAATGAGTGAAAAAAAATTTACACCGAAAAAAATTGTTGGGTCAAATTTTCAACAAAAGTCAAAAATAAAAAAAAAAATTGTTCGAAAAATTTAAAAAAAAATTTATTTTAATTCTTCTTTTATCTGATAAATACCCTATGATTAGTTTTTAAAATAAATTATAGGGTGGTCCGAACAAGAATTATAAACGTCAAATTGTCATGATTTTTCGATATTTGTTGAATAACTCTGAAATTTTTTATAAAACCAAAATCTATTTCATTTCTTATTTGAAAGGTGGCAATAAAAGCTTTAATTTGATACCGGTCAATAGCTTCAGTTTTAAGAGAGTTATGCTCATTTTTGTGGAGTGCTAGAATAGATGTAGAATAAAAAAAAACTTTGAAGATACTATTTTTTAACACAGGCATATTTTATTGCATTCTACAGAAAAATTACAAATTATCAGTCATCTACCAATAAGTTCATTGCTTCCTCTAATAATTCCAGGTATTTCTTCTCCTTCAGTATTCTCCTACTTGTGATTGCGGGATCAGAATTGGCGAGCAGATAATGTAATATGTCTTCACAATTGTCTTTTCTTGGTGTTTTCTTCGCATGGTAAAGCCTTGTGTTTCTGAAGTCCTTGTTTCCTGCTTCCAATGCTTCTTCTGATAGTTGGCCAATGGGGACCAAAAATGAACGAATTATTTCAGCTCCATGAATAAGAACCTTGTGGACAGTTGGTAGCATATAATGCCACGAATATTTCTTTACATAGAGACCAGCAGTTTCTTTTCCGTACTTCGAGAACTTATGGCAGTCTATCTTATATCCAGAAGTTATAGCTTGAAGAATACTAGAAAACCTTCTTATAAGTTCGATATCTACTTCTGTGGCCAGAGCGGTTTTCTCAGGATCACTAAAGAATTTCCTTGCTGTGTTACCATCATTAGTTGTTACACTTCCTTGTTTCACAACATCAACAGTTATTTGGAGCTGATCTTTCAGATTTTGTTCTTCCTTTTTTCTTTGATCTCTAATAATCTTCTCATCTTCACTGAGCTTAGTTCTCTTTGTTTCCCGTGCCTTGCGCACAGTGATTTGATAAGCAATGTTCAGTAGGGTTTCCATAAATCTTATTCTACAATGTAATGTTGATAATCCAAATCTATAAGCTTCCTGATTGTGTGTCCTTTTAACAATTCTGTCAAACTGATTCATTTCACTGGGCTTTGCGTGGCAAATGTAACACGTTGCTGTAGACTTGTTATCAGATAAAGAATTACAGACTTTTCCATCAACCATTGTTTCCTCCAGTTTATGTTCTACTTTAAATTGTAATCCGCTTATGTTGATAATCGTTTCGTGTATACTATTTATTTGTTCTTTCATGAGATCGTCCTGTTGCTTTGTATACTCTCCAGTCTCCTTAGCATATTCAAACTTGATTGCTCTGCAATATCTGGTTGATGATGGTGTTGGATTCTCCCATACTTGTTCTTTATTGCATGAAAGAACTAAGGTAACTATAGATATACTGAACAAGCTACTATTAGTTGCTGTATTGTCAGTTAAGTTTTGTTTATACTGGCTATGTCCTGAAGATCCATCCATACCCCATTTGCTAATCAATAACATTTCTTTCTCTTCATATGCTTGAAGGTGGTCAATTGATTGGGATTCCAGTATTCTATTCGCGGTGTGATCCAAAAGAGATTGTAGTTTGACTGAAGCAGACTTTTCAGTTACCTCGACATCCTCTGGATAACATTTCTTTTTCTCCTCTAAAAGTTTTCTGTAACTAGGAAAGTAATTGTATTTTTCATGATATTCTTTTAACTTTTGCCACTGATAAACGCTGAGTTTCATGTCCATGAAGAAAGCCAAAGCTGCCTTTATATCCCCTTCTTCCTCTTTTCTCAATTCTTCAGCTGTGTATTTAATTAAATCTGCAGAAACCTCTTCTGTTTCCATTAGTTCCATACTTCTTTTCTTCTTTGTTTTCTCACAGCATAATGTAAATTCCTTAGGTTCGGGTATTCGTTTTGAAGTAGTTGGATGATTTCCAACTTCAATATAGCCCTCTTGAATCCAGTCCGTAGCTCCAAGCCGTTCAAGCATCCTGTTAAACTCTTGAAGACTTGCATTGTACTTATTGACGAACTTTTTCAATTATATTTTATGTTTGGAAATATTAAACTACTTTTCACTCCATGCTCATGATTAAGCAATTCCAAAACATCCTCCACGTTTCTAGTTTTACTCTGTTGCATCAACTCATGCAGTTCCTGATAGGAAATTTTAATGTATTCCATAATTCTTGACTGTCAAAATTATAATGGAAACCACAGTGAACTTCATTGCACTTTTATATGCATAGTGGAGAAAGATAACGAGGAGGAGATCATGAACTTATTAAACAAACAACACAAAAACATCGTATTCACAATGGAGAAACAAGAGAACAACATCATTAACTACCTGGATCTAACAATAAAAATTATAATAATATAATAATAATAAATGATAATAAATGAGCAAGTAAACACTTGTTCTGATGTAATATTCGAACCACTAAAACACTTATATGAAAAACGCATCAGAAAGCAATTAAATGCAGTAAATGAAGGGAAACCACAAAATAATATAATACTAAAATCGCTATAACTCCCAGGATGGCAGGTATGGGTAACTGATTTTTTCACAGTTCGTTGAAAACAAATTATGTAACATTTCTGTAGTGGTTTGGAACTGGGACTCTCTGGGACTTTTTAGATATTGCTTACCTAACCCAAATTTTAAGGAAAAATTGACCTTTAGTCGGGTTTTCGCTCTAAAAAAGGTGCATATGAAAATGTCTCAAACAACATTCCTTTTTTTACAGAAGATACTTGTCGAAAGGCAGATTTTTTTTCGAATCAAAATATCTGTCACCAAAATCAAATGAGATAATTTTGAATACAGCCCTGAAATCCCCTCTTTTCGTGAAAATTTTGTATATTTGACTTCTAAAATCAATTAAAAATCAACGGGCCAACATAAAAATAAGCTTTATGTGTTTTTTGTTTACTTGAAAAAAATAATCGGAAAAAAGTTACTTTTCCACTAGCCGCAACACAGTGCGACGGTAATATGTCAAGAGCATTTTTTGTAAATGATGAGGTAACAGCCCGAATTACTGGGGTCGACGGTCGACAATAATATTATAAAAAGGTTGGCAGTTATCCTAAATCTTATAAACTCTAGAAAATGGTAAATGCCTCAAAGTTTGATAATTATGCATCAAAAACTGCCCAACTTTTGGCTCAAATGTACCCTGAGAAAAAACTAACTCCTACGGTTCATAAGATTTACCGATTGGAGAGTTGTCATGAGGAGCCCTGGAATGCAAAAACAAAGACTACAAAAAATTTAGATACACGAATACTTGCAAAATTTCACGGATTAGACAGAATGCGGACCTTTTCAATATGTTGGCGGCCTCTTCAGACCCACTAATTTCATCACGAAGACATGAAGTATTTGGAAGAACATAATTATATCTCCGAAATGTTAAGTCTATTAGATAACGCTCCCAATGTTAATGACTATTTCAAAGAGAACTAACTAACAAAAACCAATTATTCTAGCTAAATAAAATATATACTAGAAAACATTATATCTATAGCATAAATACATTATTATTAAAAATAATTTAAAAATGTGTTTCTGTAATAGAAATAAAAAATTTAATATTGGCTTAACATGTTATATTAGAGTGTTTTTTCTGAATTTTCGGATTTGAGCAATGTGTATTGCAAAGCGCACCGGGTTAAACTAGTTACTTATTATAAATTTACTTAGATTTAAATATTAAAAGTTTATAAAAATGTGTATTTACGATACGAATAAAAAACTTATATTTAAAAAACATGTTAATATTTAACTGAAAAAATTATCCTATTTTAACCGCAATTTTTGGAGCACCCTGTACTTCTAGCAGTATTTTGTAAACATTATTTTGAAGCTTAAAGTGTCTTCTGTCAATATCTTTTTAAATCTTTAAAATATCTTAATTGTTAACGCCACAACCAAAATCTCCATGATTTTATCTGGCAATACCTTATTGTTAGTTCTAAATACTTAATACTTTTTCTAAATGTAACTTTGATAAACTTAACGATAAAAACAGCTTACGTCGCCATGTTTAAGCCTTCACCATTTTGAATTCATTCCAAGTTTTTGTCGTAAAAAGAAGGCTTAAGCATTGGCTTGGAAAGCAACCAAATTTGTATAAAAAGATCTAGTGTTTTTCATACCAAAAAGTATGTAACCTAAATATTTTTACTTTTCCTTTAAAGTGAATCTTTATTATTTTCATTTATTTAGGAATTTTAATAAATTTGCCATTACACTTATTAGTTTAATAAATCAAGTGTTTTATAAAACTTGTGTATTTGGTTTTTATTCAAAATCCCCGTGGAAGTCACTAGACATCGCTTCGGCTGGCGTGCCGCTAACATTAATTATTTAAAAAGTTATGATTTTTGCAACGAAAAAAGTCAAAAGGCGCCACTGTGTGTCGTTTTGTAAGAAATTTCGCTCTTTTAAGCGAGATGCTTAAAGCTCCGATTTCTCTTTTGTTAACTCGAGGTCTCTTATGAGATCATTTAGATCAAGTTGATTGTAAAGCTTTGGTCTTAGATCATCTGATGTACTACTCATGCTTGAAGACGTCATTTAGGGTGATGATAAAACGTCACTACGTGGAATATCACACGGACTTTCAAGGAGGGACTTTATATCTTGATTTAAAACTGGAAGTTCAAATCCACCGTCTGAAACGGTGGGGTAGGACCATTGCATATGTTTTCAAAAACCATTTTTAATACATAAACAAAAATAGCAATCAGATTCATGGCTCAATGTTTCTCTCCAGAGCATAAGTTGTACAGTTTTCTTGTGTGTTCTGTAAGTAGAAAAAATGTTGCATTGAGAAAACGGATACATACATATATTTTAAACTTTATTTAAAAGTACTTACTGAAAGTTCGATGAAGATAGATTTCTTAAAATAACTCGGCAATTATCGCATATTAAACTGGGTGTATTGTATTGGTCAATGTTGTTTACCTTTATTCTAAAATAATCTTCATATTTCATTTGGTAAGAAATTGAGAAATGGCGCCGAACTTTGCCGCACACATAACAAAATATATCCGGCTCATTTTTACATAACATTCTTCTAACACGCCTTTCTGACTAGGCAAGTCACTTGCACAAGTTAGTTTTTTGTTTTTTTTTTATTTTTCTTTGAACTTGCTTTCACGTTCAGACTCAGCAATTGACTTGCCCAAGTTTCGTTCTCTTTTACTTATTATACTCTTCACACAGTGAAAAAGGGTATATAAGTATATGTCATTCCGTTTGAAATTTCTACAATTATCAATTATCTACACATACATACAAACGTGGTATACTGGTTAGAGTGAACCAAAAAATTTTTTTTATTTTATATATTATTAAAATTTTTATTGTTTTATTTTAAATTTTTCTTTTAATTTATTTTTTTTAAACACATAAGTAAACTAAATTTATAATAATATAATGGGATGTTTTCATATATGTATGTTTTTTATATGTATGTACGTATTTCATTTGAGATAAATGGTGATATAAACAATTGTTCTTGCATGACTACACGTTGTGAAGAGTATATAAGATTCGGCATGGCCGAATATAGCACTCTTGTTTGTTTTTATTTCTTTTTTGTTGTTGGTTTCTCAACAAAAACTTGCTCGTACTTGCCGAGTACAGGCAAGTATCTACTCAAATATGAGCAAGTTTCTTCCTCTTAACCCGACCTTACCCCTTTTGTCTATAAACACAAGACTTGCGCAAGTCTCTTGACCAAGTGACTTGCGTCGTGCGAAAGGGGTGTAAGTTTCTTGTTAATTTTTTTATTTTTATATTAAAAAAAAACACTTGTGTTGTCACTGTTACCATTTCAGCTATTTTCTCGTCAAATTTGGCGATTTTTAAAAATTGTTTGCGGGGAAAAATATGATTTAGCTATTAGCGGGAAATCCAGCGATTTTTGCGATGTTGGTTTTTACGTGTTTTAAAAACATTTGTTTTTAACATTCTTAAAGAGTAGCTACCAATTCATTTGTAAGGCGAATGCTATTTTCAATACACTTTTTTATACAGATTTTGGCATCTGAAAGCCAAAAAGCACAATACATTAAAATTTAAAAACCAATTTTATCTTGCAAAGTTTATAGCTCGAATAATTTTATTGTAAAAAGTAGATGTTTAATAAACGTTGCTTTCTTTCTTTATATGAGTTTGTGAATTATACAAAAAAACTATTTAAAAATTTATTGCAAGAAATTCGAAACATTAAAAAAATAATAATAATAAAGGGTCCGCCATCTAACGTTTTTTTTTCAACTAGTACTTATTTCGTGAATGGTAACACTTAGCTCATGTCTGATATGACAGATAATTAGTTTTATCCTTCAACTGAACGAATATGGTTGTGTATACGCTTGAACAACGCTGGGAATTACGACATTACTATGAAAATCATGGTAATGTTGCAGAATGTGTGCGAAAATTGCGTACGGATTTTGGAAGAAGATAAGCACCGTCAGCTCCGTATGTTCGTTTTCTTGTGAAAAAAGTAAAAGAAACTGGCATCCTCATCGATAAATTAAAGCGTGAAGAGCCAAACACAGTGATTACTCCCGAGATTATTGCTGCTGTGGCAGAAAGTGTGCCTGAAGCGCCATCAACATCAATTTTCTTCCAATATGACCAATATTGAGAAAAATAAAATACATAAATATCTAATAATAAAAACACATAATTGATAGTTTTTATTTATTACATAGACCTCATGCCGAACAATCACCAAAATTAAATAAAATAAAAAAGGTCAACAATCTACATATTTAAAATAATTATTTATGCAAAGAAAATATAATATTCAAAATATAACAATTAAATATATATATTTGGTTGTTGGGTTTAAGCTGGTTTATATGCATTTCACTGGTGCTTATGCCAGATCATCAGTAAACCTTTACCCAAATTCTTGAAAAAGTTTAAAATGTTATAAGTTATATTTTCAAATTCTCATTAACAAAATGAGAATTCAAAAATAAAACAAAAAACTATAAAAAACTTTTTCAAAAACCCAACCAACAATTTTTCAATTTTAATTTATTTTATTTTTCTAATCCCCTCTGCATTTGGCTAACCGTTGGTTAACACTAAATGCCTAGAGGGACAACCGAAAAATAAAATCTTCTTTAATTATACATTTACTAAATTATTCGGGATATGCTCCCTTAATTTTTCAATAATATTTATTTGGTTGTTGGGTTTAAGCTGGTTTATATGCATTTCACTGGTGCTTATGCCAGATCATCAGTAAACCTTTACCCAAATTCTTGAAAAAGTTTAAAATGTTATAAGTTATATTTTCAAATTCTCATTAACAAAATGAGAATTCAAAAATAAAACAAAAAACTATAAAAAACTTTTTCAAAAACCCAACCAACAATTTTTCAATTTTAATTTATTTTATTTTTCTAATCCCCTCTGCATTTGGCTAACCGTTGGTTAACACTAAATGCCTAGAGGGACAACCGAAAAATAAAATCTTCTTTAATTATACATTTACTAAATTATTCGGGATATGCTCCCTTAATTTTTCAATAATATTTATTTGGTTGTTGGGTTTAAGCTGGTTTATATGCATTTCACTGGTGCTTATGCCAGATCATCAGTAAACCTTTACCCAAATTCTTGAAAAAGTTTAAAATGTTATAAGTTATATTTTCAAATTCTCATTAACAAAATGAGAATTCAAAAATAAAACAAAAAACTATAAAAAACTTTTTCAAAAACCCAACCAACAATTTTTCAATTTTAATTTATTTTATTTTTCTAATCCCCTCTGCATTTGGCTAACCGTTGGTTAACACTAAATGCCTAGAGGGACAACCGAAAAATAAAATCTTCTTTAATTATACATTTACTAAATTATTCGGGATATGCTCCCTTAATTTTTCAATAATATTTATTTGGTTGTTGGGTTTAAGCTGGTTTATATGCATTTCACTGGTGCTTATGCCAGATCATCAGTAAACCTTTACCCAAATTCTTGAAAAAGTTTAAAATGTTATAAGTTATATTTTCAAATTCTCATTAACAAAATGAGAATTCAAAAATAAAACAAAAAACTATAAAAAACTTTTTCAAAAACCCAACCAACAATTTTTCAATTTTAATTTATTTTATTTTTCTAATCCCCTCTGCATTTGGCTAACCGTTGGTTAACACTAAATGTCTAGAGGGACAACCGAAAAATAAAATCTTCTTTAATTATACATTTACTAAATTATTCGGGATATGCTCCCTTAATTTTTCAATAATATTTATTTGGTTGTTGGGTTTAAGCTGGTTTATATGCATTTCACTGGTGCTTATGCCAGATCATCAGTAAACCTTTACCCAAATTCTTGAAAAAGTTTAAAATGTTATAAGTTATATTTTCAAATTCTCATTAACAAAATGAGTATTCAAAAATAAAACAAAAAACTATAAAAAACTTTTTCAAAAACCCAACCAACAATTTTTCAATTTTAATTTATTTTATTTTTCTAATCCCCTCTGCATTTGGCTAACCGTTGGTTAACACTAAATGCCTAGAGGGACAACCGAAAAATAAAATCTTCTTTAATTATACATTTACTAAATTATTCGGGATATGCTCCCTTAATTTTTCAATAATATTTATTTGGTTGTTGGGTTTAAGCTGGTTTATATGCATTTCACTGGTGCTTATGCCAGATCATCAGTAAACCTTTACCCAAATTCTTGAAAAAGTTTAAAATGTTATAAGTTATATTTTCAAATTCTCATTAACAAAATGAGAATTCAAAAATAAAACAAAAAACTATAAAAAACTTTTTCAAAAACCCAGTAAATGTATAATTAAAGAAGATTTTATTTTTCGGTTGTCCCTCTAGGCATTTAGTGTTAACCAACGGTTAGCCAAATGCAGAGGGGATTAGAAAAATAAAATAAATTAATATTGAAAAATTGTTGGTTGGGTTTTTGAAAAAGTTTTTTATAGTTTTTTGTTTTATTTTTGAATTCTCATTTTGTCAATGAGAATTTGAAAATATAACTTATAACATTTTAAACTTTTTCAAGAATTTGGGTAAAGGTTTACTGATGATCTGGCATAAGCACCAGTGAAATGCATATAAACCAGCTTAAACCCAACAACCAAATAAATATTATTGAAAAATTAAGGGAGCATATCCCGAATAATTTAGTAAATGTATAATTAAAGAAGATTTTATTTTTCGGTTGTCCCTCTAGGCATTTAGTGTTAACCAACGGTTAGCCAAATGCAGAGGGGATTAGAAAAATAAAATAAATTAAAATTGAAAAATTGTTGGTTGGGTTTTTGAAAAAGTTTTTTATAGTTTTTTGTTTTATTTTTGAATTCTCATTTTGTTAATGAGAATTTGAAAATATAACTTATAACATTTTAAACTTTTTCAAGAATTTGGGTAAAGGTTTACTGATGATCTGGCATAAGCACCAGTGAAATGCATATAAACCAGCTTAAACCCAACAACCAAATAAATATTATTGAAAAATTAAGGGAGCATATCCCGAATAATTTAGTAAATGTATAATTAAAGAAGATTTTATTTTTCGGTTGTCCCTCTAGGCATTTAGTGTTAACCAACGGTTAGCCAAATGCAGAGGGGATTAGAAAAATAAAATAAATTAAAATTGAAAAATTGTTGGTTGGGTTTTTGAAAAAGTTTTTTATAGTTTTTTGTTTTATTTTTGAATTCTCATTTTGTTAATGAGAATTTGAAAATATAACTTATAACATTTTAAACTTTTTCAAGAATTTGGGTAAAGGTTTACTGATGATCTGGCATAAGCACCAGTGAAATGCATATAAACCAGCTTAAACCCAACAACCAAATAAATATTATTGAAAAATTAAGGGAGCATATCCCGAATAATTTAGTAAATGTATAATTAAAGAAGATTTTATTTTTCGGTTGTCCCTCTAGGCATTTAGTGTTAACCAACGGTTAGCCAAATGCAGAGGGGATTAGAAAAATAAAATAAATTAAAATTGAAAAATTGTTGGTTGGGTTTTTGAAAAAGTTTTTTATAGTTTTTTGTTTTATTTTTGAATTCTCATTTTGTTAATGAGAATTTGAAAATATAACTTATAACATTTTAAACTTTTTCAAGAATTTGGGTAAAGGTTTACTGATGATCTGGCATAAGCACCAGTGAAATGCATATAAACCAGCTTAAACCCAACAACCAAATAAATATTATTGAAAAATTAAGGGAGCATATCCCGAATAATTTAGTAAATGTATAATTAAAGAAGATTTTATTTTTCGGTTGTCCCTCTAGGCATTTAGTGTTAACCAACGGTTAGCCAAATGCAGAGGGGATTAGAAAAATAAAATAAATTAAAATTGAAAAATTGTTGGTTGGGTTTTTGAAAAAGTTTTTTATAGTTTTTTGTTTTATTTTTGAATTCTCATTTTGTTAATGAGAATTTGAAAATATAACTTATAACATTTTAAACTTTTTCAAGAATTTGGGTAAAGGTTTACTGATGATCTGGCATAAGCACCAGTGAAATGCATATAAACCAGCTTAAACCCAACAACCAAATAAATATTATTGAAAAATTAAGGGAGCATATCCCGAATAATTTAGTAAATGTATAATTAAATATATATTTATATTTTATTCGAACTTTTTTCTATATATTAAATTTTAATGTGAACCATTTTTTTATTTTGGCTTAAGTTCATTTGTTACGAATATAGAAGAATATGAACATGTTGAATTATGAATTGTCATTTGATAGGTGAAATAAAATATTCAACAAAATATGAAAATTAATACTAAGATTCACTAATTCAAATTTTATTCAATTGTAACATAAATAGGAATTTTAAGTTACATAGTATACCGATAAAGAGTGCTGATGATGAAATCGTAGCTGATTTCGAAAATGCATTCCACTCGGCTAATATCGGAAATAATTTTTAGAAAAAATATTCCTAAAATGGTTACAATTTAATTTAATTTGAATTATAAAATTAAATAAAGAAACAAATGAACTTAAGCCAAAATAAAAAAATGGTTCACATTAAAATTTAATATATAGAAAAAAGTTCGAATAAAATATAAATATATAATTATAACACACATGGCACGGTGTTAATGACATTCAAGAATTCATTGTTCAGTGTCTATCACCTAGATGGACTTATATAAATGAAAATGTAAATACAACCTTGTTTTCAATAATTCCAGCCAAAGGATGGATATTGAAAGCATAACGAAAATGTATTACGAATATAGAAGAATATGAACATGTTGAATTATGAATTGTCATTTGATAGGTGAAATAAAATATTCAACAAAATATGAAAATTAATACTAAGATTCACTAATTCAAATTTCATTCAATTGTAACATAAATAGGAATTTTAAGTTACATAGTATACCGATAAAGAGTGCTGATGATGAAATCGTAGCTGATTTCGAAAATGCATTCCACTCGGCTAATATCGGAAATAATTTTTAGAAAAAATATTCCTAAAATGGTTACAATTTAATTTAATTTGAATTATAAAATTAAATAAAGAAACAAATGAACTTAAGCCAAAATAAAAAAATGGTTCACATTAAAATTTAATATATAGAAAAAAGTTCGAATAAAATATAAATATATAATTATAACACACATGGCACGGTGTTAAGGCCATGACTGACTATCAGATTTAGTCGTTCGATATGTCAAAAATTGTATGTGTGTTCAGAAAGTGTGATAGTGTGGACATAAAGTGCACATGTGTGACAGATTTTTTGACATGTGTGTCCGATTTGATAATCTTTTGAAAATTTTCATAAAATAATAGAGTCTGTGCGATCAGAGTTGCTTTTTCTAAGCAAGTATGACAGTGTGGCATCCAATAACACATTTTGTTGCGATTTTTTCATGTAGGACAGAAAACTATCAGATTTTTATTTGACATAATCGCACGACTTTGTAGGATAGTCAGTCATGGCCTTTAATGACATTCAAGAATTCATTGTTCAGTGTCTATCACCTAGATGGACTTATATAAATGAAAATGTAAATACAACCTTGTTTTCAATAATTCCAGCCAAAGGATGGATATTGAAAGCATAACGAAAATGTATTTCGAATATAGAAGAATATGAACATGTTGAATTATGAATTATCATTTGATAGGTGAAATAAAATATTCAACAAAATATGAAAATTAATACTAAGATTCACTAATTCAAATTTCATTCAATTGTAACATAAATAGGAATTTTAAGTTACATAGTATACCGATAAAGAGTGCTGATGATGAAATCGTAGCTGATTTCGAAAATGCATTCCACTCGGCTAATATCGGAAATAATTTTTAGAAAAAATATTCCTAAAATGGTTACAATTTAATTTAATTTGAATTATAAAATTAAATAAAGAAACAAATGAACTTAAGCCAAAATAAAAAAATGGTTCACATTAAAATTTAATATAACAATTAAAAAATGAAAAAGCATCCGCCGCACGGCGCGTTGATCCCATAGAGCGAATGGACAAAAAAAGGAGTGGTCCCAGAGTTTGAAAATTTAGTACAGTACTATAAAATAGAATAGAGCGAATGGACAAAAATAGAAGGGGTTTTGAAATTTTGTACACGCCTATTGTCCATATATGGTAAGTACGAAATGTTCGATTTGGCTACATAACTGCACAGCAAGTTGCAAAAATCGGAAGACCATTTACATTCCATACTTGTGAGATAATTTTTATTTTGATTGACGCAAGGACTCTAGGTCCTGCCATATATCCTTTTTCGTAAAAAAGCTTTAATTCTTACAAAGGTTTCCGATTCTCTGAGAATAAAAAAATGGGTATTTTTAAATATTTTTTTTATACTCTACTAAATTTTGTTAAATTTTAAAATTTTTTAAATTATGTAAGAGCGTTTTTTGAAGCAGTAAAAAATAAAAACAAAGAAAAAAAATTTATATCTTTTTTTTTCTTGTTTTATTTGAAATATTGTAATTTTTAATTAAAAAGCTTAACTTCTTAAAAAAATACAGTTCTTACAGCTATTTCTCTGAAGCAGCTCATATTAAATTTTTTACATGTTTTTTTTTTATTACAAATTAGTTGAGTTAGCGCCCTCTTGCGAAAATATAAAGAGCAAACGAAAAAATCGTTCAGTATTATATTTGGCAAATAATTAGCTTTAAAAAAAATTAATATTTTATTCATATCCGTGGTAAGTGCTTTGATTTCTGGGTATGGTACAACGTACTGTGTGCCGCATGTGCACTCGTCGCTGTCTCATCGATGACCTTATAAAAACCTTAAACCTTATTGTCTACCAAATACATGTTGTCATCAGGAATTAATGGTTTGATAGATAACAACAAGATTTAACTTATACGTTATTTTATTCAAATACATAAAAATGTAAGCACATGTTGCAAAAATTAAAATATTCCTGAGTATACTTCTTAAAATAACACAGTACAACATTTTTCAGTTAATTGATTGCCAACTCAATTCTGTGAACTGTATGTGAAATTAGACCCAAAAAGAAGAATTTCTGCATCATTCGTTTTGTCTTCTTACCTGCGATTAGAAGTTAGTATCGATTTGAAGTTAGTACTATCGTATAGGGGAATTTATCACGTTTTAGGCCCTGTTGTTTGACATAGCTCGACAAATACTAGCCCAATTTAGTTGAAATAAATTTTAAAAAATTAAGAATTACAATTCCCTTAATCTGTTCATATATTGTTTTCCTATACAAGTAACACTTTTAAAAATGAATGTATGAAGGGAAAAAATTATTTTTTGCCTAAAAATTTAAATTTTTTTTTTTTTAAAAATACATAAAAAATCCAAAATGGAAAAAAGTTTCAAGTATAGTTATTTTTTCGCAAAGTCACATAACCTATGAGCAAAATGAGACAAAGATCATAAAAATCGATGCACGCGTTTCGCTTTTATTCGCAATTGAGTAAATGTATGAATTTCAAAAATTTGCTCGAGATATGCACAACATTATTTGGAGAAAACATTGACACCTTTTTCATGATTCTGAGAATTAAAACAAGTAAGAGCGCTATATTCGGCAGTGCCGAATCTTATATACCCTTCACACCGTGTAGTCATGCAATAACAGTAGTTTGTATCACCATTCCATATGATATACGTACAAACATATAAAAACCATACATATATAAAAACGCATGTATGTTAAAAAAAAAATAAAAAAAAAATTAAAAAAAAAATTAAAAAAAAAATTTAAAAAAAAAAATTTTTAAAAAAAATTTAAAAAAATAATTAAAATATATATAATAAATATGAAAAAAAAAAAAATAAAAAAAAAATAATAAAAATATAAATAATATATTAATTAAAAAATAAAAAAAAAATTAAAAGAAAATTTAAAAAAAAATAAAAAAAATTTTTTTTTGGCTCAGCTGGGATTCAATGCCACGTTTTCTCTAACCAGTATACACGTTTGTATGTATGTATGTTGTTGTTGTAATGTTGTTTTTGTGAAAAAAAATCGAGGTGGTCGTGGGTTTTTGCTCATATCTCAGTTGTTTATGTGCCGATGTTTCTGATTTTCAATACCGATCTACTCCCGAATATTTCTGATATTTTAATACCTCACCCGAGTCCAAGCAATGTCGGGGGTCTTCAAAAAGTTGATTTCAACATACACACGGACAGTCGGACAGACTGACAGGGCTTAATCGACTCCCTTATTCATAAGCTTTCAGAAAATATATACTTTATGGGGTCGGAAATCAAAATTGTAGAAATTTCACACGGAATGACAAACCTATATATACCCTTTTTCACTGTGTGAAGGGTATAAAAAAAGGAAAAAACAAAAGGTTATTTGATTTTTATGATTGCGGTAATAAATGTACGTGGACAATTAAACGGAAAGTGGACCTTTTTATTATTTTGGTTTTTCCGGTGGCTACCTATATGATTTTTTTTACAGAAATTGCACCCACATTTAAGGGTGGTCATTATTTTGAAAGTTTTGCACAGTTTGAAACGTACAAGTGCTGAATCAGGTATATAGCCAGCCGCCCTTAAAATATGCGCCCATTTATAAGTACCTGG
The DNA here is from genome assembly GCA_941918925.1 of Phyto melanocephala. Classification (NCBI taxonomy): domain Eukaryota; kingdom Metazoa; phylum Arthropoda; class Insecta; order Diptera; family Rhinophoridae; genus Phyto; species Phyto melanocephala. Next base: position 48,205,471 of record OW799237.1, read on the forward strand.
CAGTAAAATATTAAAAAATACGTAGTATTTATAGGTGTGCATTGATCGATTTTTGGCATTCAGACCATGAATATGAACAACCTACGAAGAAAACAAGATCATCAGAACCACAAGCGTCAACTTCTACAAGGATGGATATTGCCAATAATTGAAAAAATGTTCTAAATTTTGTTTTTATGCATATTATAATTGCATATTAATTGCAAATTATTTTATTTTCATTAAGTTTTTATAAATAAAGTTTTTTTTTGCATGATAATTTTTTAATTTATATTTTTATTTTAAGGGTGGTGGCTATAACTGATTTTTGAAATTCATACATTTACTCAATTGCGAATAAAAGCGAAACGCGTGCATCGATTTTTATGATCTTTGTCTCATTTTGCTCATAGGTTATGTGACTTTGCGAAAAAATAACTAGACTTGAAACTTTTTTCCATTTTGGATTTTTTATGTATTTAAAAAAAAAAAATTTAAATTTTTAGGCAAAAAATAATTTTTTCCCTTCATACATTCATTTTTAACTTCGAAAGTGTTACTTGTATAGGAAAACAATATATGAACAGATTAAGGGAATTGTAATTCTTAATTTTTTAAAATTTATTTCAACTAAATTGGGCTAGTGGTTTTCGAGCTATGTCAAACAACAGGGCCTAAAACGTGATAAATTCCCCTATACGATAGTACTAACTTCAAATCGATACTACCTTCAAATCGCAGGTAAGAAGACAAAACGAATGATGCAGAAATTCTTCTTTTTGGGTCTAATTTCACATACAGTTAACAGAATTGAGTTGGCAAATCATGTGTTGTACTGTGTAAGTTATATATTCACTTTAAATAATCTTTTTGTGGGTAAAGGTAAAAATTATTAAAGAAAGGCAAATCATAAAGTAAGGTAACAATAACATGAAGTGTCATAAGCTACAACAATATGTTTGTCTCTTTTTATACCCTTCACACAGTGAAAAAGGGTATATATAGGTTTGTCATTCCGTGTGAAATTTCTACAATTTTCATTTCCGACCCCATAAAGTATATATTTTCTGAAAGCTTATGAATAGGGAAGTCGATTAAGCTCTGTCAGTCTGTCCGTCTGTCCGTGTGTATGTTGAAATCAACTTTTTGAAGCCCCCCGACATCGCTTGGACCCGGGTGAGGTATTAAAATATCAGAAATATTCGGGAGTAGATCGCTATTGAAAATCAGAAACATCGGTACATAAACAACTGAGATATGAGCAAAAACCCACGACCACCTCGATTTTTTTTTTCACAAAAACAACATTACAACAACAACATACATACAAACGTGTATACTGGTTAGAGAAAACGTGGCATCGAATCCCAGCTCAGCCAAAAAAATTTTTTTTTATATTTAAAAAATTTTTTTTTAATTTTTTTTTTTTATTTTTTATTTAATATATTATTTATATTTTTATTATTTTTTTTTTTTAATTTTTTTTTTTATTTTTTTTTTGTTTTATATTTATTATATATATTTTAATTATTTTGTTAAAATTTTTTTTTTTTAATTTTTTTTTTTATTTTTTTTTTAATTTTTTTTTTAAATTTTTTTTTTATTTTTTTTTTAACATACATACGTAAATTTATAATTTCACAATGGGATGTTTTTTATATATGTATATTTTTTATATGTATGTACGTATTTCATATGAGATAAATGGTGACACAAACCACTGTTATTGCATGACTACACGTTGTGAAGGGTATAGAAGATTCGGCACGGCCGAATATAGCGCTCTTACTTGTTAGATTTGTTATGATGATTTTGTAAGAAATAAATACATTATTTGAAAGCTTCAACAAAAGAACGGTTCAATTTCAATCTCATTATATTTACTCGGACAAAATTTGTTTGATTAAGGAGTTTTCTGCAGCATTCATACTGAAAATATTTACTAGAAAATCAAAGCTGATCTACGAAATATTTAAAATGCACTCTATTTTGTACTTTTTTATTTCTGAAATAAGTTTTTTGTAAGTCTCAATTCATTAATGAACAATTTTAATATACAACATTATATGATGTGACATCTTAGATAAGCTTTATACAAAAATTAAAAATAATTCAAAGTGAGAATTTTCCTTAAGGTACATCAACATATGTACATTTATTTAAAAAATTCTGTTTGCAGCACTTTTACTATTTTACAATTAAAAACATTTGAAGGAATTTATTTTGAAGAAAATATTGTTAATCAAAAAATAAACTAATTTGTATTTTATTTCTCAAATTTTTCAGAGTTGGTCGTTCAATAACTCCGCCAAATGCATTAGTAAGCCCAGCTACAAATTCAACAATGCCTACAGCGGCTGCGGTTGCAGCTGCAGCTGCAACTGCAAAAATTCAAGCTTTAGACGCAGTTGCAAGTAACGCTGTACTTGGTTTAACTGCCGCTTCTCCTTCCCTTACAACTAAAGTAGCTTCATTACCCTTATCAGCACCTGGAAATAGTTTACAATCTACTATATCTTTACCCTCCGCTGCCGGTGCTTCATTTATTTCCAGCGGTATGTTTCAAACTCCAACTGTTGCCTCTAATATTATATCAAGTTCATCTCTACAAGGTGTTTCCACACAAACTGTTAACGCTGTTGCAAAATCAATCATATGTTCAGCTTCTAATGTAACTGTGCCTATTATTGCTAAATTAAGTGGAGTAGTTTCTGAAGTTAATCCTTTGACAATTTCTGGTCCAATAGTAACATTACCGTCTACCAATGTACCAAACATACCAAATATTATAACAAATATGCCAGAACAAATAAAGTCTAATGAAAAGCAACAAGAAGAGCTAAAAAAAAAAATTATGGACGAAAGTGAAACGCAAACTCTTCAGCAACAAGAGACCATGTCAATTAAAGGTCAAAGTGCCCGACAATTTGTCATGCAGCGTTTAATGAGACCACAGGAATCGAAAGTTATAATTCTACGCAACATGGTAGGTCCAGAAGATGTTGATGAAACTCTGCAGGAAGAAATTCAAGAAGAATGTTCTAAATTTGGAAATGTTAGCCGCGTTATAATATTTAATGAAAAGCAAACAGAAAATGAGGATGACGATGAAGCTGAAATTATTGTTAAAATTTTTGTTGAATTTTCTGCTACAACCGAAGCTACGCGTGGAAAGGAAGCTTTACATGGGCGTTTTTTTGGAGGTCGTCGGGTAATTGCAGAATTATATGATCAATCACTTTTCGACCATGGCGATTTATCGGGTTAATAATGCGACTAGAATAATAACTAGTATATATTGTAATAAATGCGTTTATGTGGTTCACATTGCTTATTATCAAAGAAATATGAAGTTTGTTTCAATTATTATTTTTAAGGCATTTTTTATAAAGTAGTTTGTGTTATATTATTAATTAGAAACAGTTAAAAAAAATAAGTTTGTTAAGTTAATGTGGCTAGACTATTGTAATGGGAAGTTTGAAGGCGGTATCCACCACACTTAAAAAAAAAAACATATGTCGTGTGCACCCTGTGAATATAAGTTCAAGATTTTCAACACCCAGAAGAAAAAGAAACTAAACAGATGATGTTAGAAGTTTTTGTATTGGCATATAGGAAAAAGAAGTATTAAAATAGAGGTGTAATGGGGAATATGATAGGTAAGATGAGGTAGACATCTTTTTTTTTTTTTGAGGATAGATTTGGCGCAAAAAGTTATGATAGAAAGAAATGACGGTGTTTTTGTTTTGTTTTTGAATGTCGAAAGTGATAGAAGTGAGAGCGGCCGAAGAAGACATAAGAAAAAGTAGTTGCCTTGGTGTTTTCTTTCTATTGAGAACAATTTATGTATATAATTAAAAAGAAAAAAAAAAAGTAATAAATAAAAATAAAAAAAACTGAAAATAAACTAACTAAGAAGAAAAAAAAACAAGGAAGTTTTTTATCGGTTGCAATAGAAAATTTTTTTTTGATAACCTTAAATGATACATTCATACTTATATGTATATATGTATACGAGTTGAAAATTGAAGATTATAAATAAACATCATTGGAACTGCCAAGAGTATCAGCATCAGCTTGCAGTATCAGCATCACTCAGGTTGCCGATTGTGAGAAGTCCTTAGGCAAGACATTACTTCAAACTGTTTTGGGGTATCAGGTATTCTACACTAACAAATTTTTAACGCCACACGTACGATTAACTAAAAGAAAAAAAAAGGTATTAGATATATATATTTATTTTTATTCGTAAGAGTTGCAATTGCATTTTTTGGTAAAACACTTACCTAAGTAAAATACAATCCTTTTATTTGGTTGTGTGAAGAGTACGCGAAGTTGGAGTGAGCTCAGTCCAGGTAACGTTTGTAGGGCATTGGACTATTGTCCAACAGTTTAGTGGTTTACCTTAAATTTTTAGCGCACCTGTGTGAAGGAAATACATATATATATATAATATTGATTGATTTTGCCGACTTGTCGAATTAAATGTCGTACTAGAGACAGACTACCGAACAGACATAGTTGCCTGAGGCCCGGGATATTTCTGTTGAGCCATTTCCTGAAAAAAAAAGGAAAAGAGAATTAAGGGAAAGAAACCAACGTAATTATAATTTGGCCTGGAGGGCTTTGGATTGATGCGTTTAATAAATAAATAGAAAATTTGAATTTTAAATTTATAGTAACTTTTCTAAGTATCAAGGTCGTGAAGTTGGTATTTACCAACCAAAAGAATAATTTGAGAGGGAGAAATTTGTATTGTATCACTATTATATCGCTTTATCTTGATCACTTTTTTTTCGCTTTATATTGATGTATATTATTAGAATTTTTGTTATTGCTAAGAAAAATATAGAATCATAATAATTTATAGAATTTTTACGAATAAATCAATTTTTATAATGTTTTTTTTTAATTGAACGCGTTTAATATTTATTTGTAATATGAGTGCTTAAAAACTCAGTCGGCAGCACAATGAGATGGTGGTGAATTGAAGGGGGAAATGTAATAATGAAGGGATAACTCCATCAAGGGTAGGTAAGGAGCTATCACGGTGAAATCCTGAGAGATAACGAGTGGGAGGGTCGCCATAGTTGGTAATAACACCCATCAACTACATGTGTCCAACATCCGTATAGAAGCTAAGTAAGTATTGGATGTGTGTTCTTATGTTTTCCTATACAGTTTACTTCGGGCTCCAAAATTTATTTTATTAGTTTTCGTTCAGCTGGTATGATTTTTTTGTAGTGACTGATTATAACCAGATGCGCTGGCAAGGACCAGCCCAAGACGGCGAGCCCAGCCGGAGCTTAAACGCCAGCATACCAGCGCAGCCAACAGTCTGGTAACCTCGTTTAATAAGCTTATTAAACATCGCAGCTTTATTACTTCTGCACACTACAAAATGGCGCCCAACGTGGGGCCCGAAGTGAGTAGTATTGTACGGAAAATTAATTTTTTTTTATAGATAGATGACCTATGGCCGATGTAAGTCCCGTTTGGGTTGTTTTAGGAGTCCCCAGCGCGTTGCGACATCGGACCCAGGGATATAATATCTGAATTAGTATAGTTTCAGTAAAATTCAATAGTTATTGGCAAAGGATAAATTAGAATGATACTAAACTTACCTTTTTGATACGTCCCGAGAGGATTCTTAGTAATCTCGCCCGCGATGCGACCATTAAGGTAATTAGGTATAGTTGAGGATAACAGTTGTTTAGATGATTGAGGCTGATTAGTTTCTGAATAAGGTGATTAATTTTCATTGTTACAATCTCTACATAATGGCAGCATCACAGTTTTTATAGTAATGTAGTTTCTATAAGTAGTAGTTATTTTCATGTAAGAGTATTGGTAATGTGTTGCAAAACTATCATGTTTGGTAGTTTTGGAAGCAGTTCGTTGGCTTGTCCTGTTTCGTATTGGGTCATCACTCCGATCCGCAGATGCAGTGGTGCTATAACGAATTACTTACATTACTAAGGGGTTAGAAAATATTAAATTTTTTTTGTCAAGCATCAGATACTTGCGATATAGCTGGGGAATAAGGATGTTAATAATTTTCACGGATGTTGGTTACGAAATTTTTAGTATATTTTCTACGTTCATAATTCGCCACCTGAAAATCTCATTGTGTCCGATAATATTTTATTTTTTTTTTAATCTTTTGCTTTGTTCACATCTCATATAAAATTTACGAAATATTTAAGAAAAGAAAGTGAGTAAACTTTCTTTTCTGTAATAAAAGCGATATTTGTTTTTTTGAATTACTAGAGGCGGTATTTTAAGCTTCTTGGGTTGCATTTATATGGATGTATTTATACATATTCTTTTTTTACAATTATAGTATTTTAGCCAATTGGTATTTTTAAGAGAAGTCTTGTGAATTATTTTATTTTTTCTTTTTGGTAAATTAAAGTTTAAGTTTATCTAATTTTTACTGAATTCCTTTTTTTTAATTATTTTTTTTCTTCGTATTAATTTTTTTATCTTGAATATTTTTTTTTTTTTGCTATCCTTGTGTATATATAGATCGTGTGAGTATTTTGCTCGAATTTCATTCACACCTTTTTGAATTTGTTTTTTTAATCTCTAATAAGGAAGTTGGTCGTTAGTTAATAAACTTTAGGCAGGGAATGGTATTAACGCGATCGGTTAGAAGTCAGTTAGATGCGGAGGGTATAGACCTCAATTTAGGCTCGAGCATGGCGAACGTGCCGCGTACTACGGTAGAAACAATCCTTATGGCTTCAGCTCCTATGGTTACAACCCCTCAGGTTTCCGTGCCCGTCACAACTACAACGACGATAACGCCTGCGGTGCAACATTTTATGGCGTTAACACAAGAACGTAGTTTTTTGAATGATTCGCATATGTCAAATAGCACAATAGTGTCCCCTGAATATAGTAGTATCACAGCCAGAAATGTGCGGCAAGAGTTCCGTCCGAACTCACCCGCAGCTCAAGTGCCACCACCAACAGGTAGTGTTGGCTACAATACGGATACCATCGAGGTTCTTCGTAGAGATTTTTCACGCCAGATGTTAGAGCTGCAAAGGAACGTTCAACAGGAAATAGCTCGCGCTATAAGATCACAGTTAAACCATGTGACAGAAGCGTCAGGAGCTGGATTGACAAATGGAATTTCCGTTACGCAAGCACCGCTTACTTTCCCATCACAACAAACCGATCAACGAAATATATTATTATCAAATTATCAACAACAAAGATCATCGGGCATACCATCACATCGTTTGCAGGGAGTACTACCGCCACAAGACAGAAGTCGTAACGCAAACTTTTCTACTTATAATAGACCACAGCGGCAATCAGCTCAGCCGCAACCACCAGTTTTTGATCCACAAGTGTCGCCAGCAGTATACTACCATCAGCCATCAAATGTACAACCCGATTTTCCGAGTACATCTTCTGGTAAGGTGGATTTGTCCAAATGGGGGATTAAGTTTGATGGTACCAACAAATTTCTGAGTGCCGAGGATTTTATTTTTAGAGTGGACGTTTTGCGTCAGGATTACAACCTTTCGTTCAACGACATTCGACGCAGTTTCCATTTGTTGCTTGAAGGACAAGCTCTTGATTGGCATTGGAACGTCCGGAAGTTAACTCCAATATTGTCTTGGGAAGACTTAGAGCGGGCTTTTTTGAATCAGTACAAGCGTTATGAAAATGAATTCCAGCTACAAAAGAAGATCATGGACCGGCGTCAGATCCCGCAAGAGTCTTTCGAAGATTTCTACAATGCGATTATGCGGTTGAGAAATCAACAACGTACACCTTACACAGAGAAGGACCTTATTGAAATAATGAAGGCCAATTTAAAACCGTCGTTATCTCATTTGCTTTTTTCAGTAAAAATTGAGGGATTGAATGAATTTTGCCAGATAACGAAAAGGGCTGAAAGTTTATTGTCTAGCCAAAGGCAGCAATATGCACAACGCCAAGTATTTGCGCCTCGTGTTCATGAAATTGAATACAACAATGAGGAAGTATTGGCACCAACTTTAGAGGTTGAGGCTATTTCATCCAGTAGCCGATATACTTGCTGGAACTGCAAGCAAGGAGGCCACAGTTTTATGGATTGCTCATCACCAGTTCGAAGAGTTTTTTGCTTTAGATGCGGTCGTGACAACGTAGTCACTCCAAAATGTCCAAAGTGCCAGGGAAACTTGCCGTCGAACCCGTCTCAAACTGGGGAGACCCGTTCAACACAGACTTAATCCCGGTTAATGCCTTTGTCTCAACAGACGAACCCGAGAAAGAAGTTAAAATTCTAGTTAATACTTTTAAGGAGAAAACTGAGGAAAAACCAAGGGTTCGTACTATTAAACCTTTACACCAAAGAATAAGCGAATACAAGGCAGCTAAAATTAGAATCTTCGGAGAAGTTTCAAACCGAATTAGAAAGGCAAGGGAACGGTATAAGAAAAGAAAAAGAATTAGACAGGAAATTATGTCAGCCTCACTGTATGAGGGGGATGATTTACGTTTTTATGCAATTATTGAGATCAATGTGTGAAGAGTACGCGAAGTTGGAGTGAGCTCAGTCCAGGTAACGCTTGTAGGGCATTGGACTATTTATTTATTTATTTAATTTATTGTCTATAGATTATAAATCCTTACAGACTAAAGTATGTAAAATAACAAAACAAAATAAAGGTTATATATAAAATAATATTCTATAATAATTCAACGATTTAAATATAAAATGATATTTCTTTTAACAATTTCTTTACTTTCATTAAGGCCAATAAGGTGATAACAATTATTAAAGTTTTCACATATACGGCGAAGAGGATCATTATTAGCATAGTTGGTTCTATAGTATTTTAAGTTAATAAAACGGAAATATCGAGTTGGTCTGGTTGGAACATTAAAATATATTTTACTTAGCAGGAATTCTGAGTCGATATCGCCTTGAATTAGGCCCAGCACAAAAGAAAAACTCAGCATTGAATGACGACTTTTTAAAGTTGGTAATTTTATAAGACAGAGTCTGCTTTCGTATGAAGGTAGTAAAAACGAATTCCATCCAAGGCCACGAAGACAAAATATTAAAAACTTCTTTTGTACAGACTCGATACTATCAATATGAATATTATAGCAAGAATCCCAAATAATCGATCCATATTCTAGAATAGGTCGAACTAACGATGAATATAATTGTTTCGTAATATAAGGATCTAGAAATTCCTTGCACCACCTTTTCATAAATCCAAGTACACCATTTGCTTTGTTAACAATTAAAGAAATATGGTCACGAAAATTTAATTGGTGATCAAGCAAAATACCAAGATCAAGAAAATTCAGAACTTTATCAAGTTTACACTCATTAATGCAATAAAATAAATCCAATTTCTTAATTCTGAAAAAGGACATATGCTAACATTTTTTTATATTCAGCTCCATTAAGTTGATTTCACACCAATTTACCAATTTGCCAATATCAGATTGAAGGAAAAGTTGATCTTCGGGATTATTAGAAGAACGAAAAATTTTGACATCATCGGCATACATCAAAACTTTAGAGTGCTGAATAACTGAAGGTAGATCATTTATGAATAAGGTAAATAAAATAGGACCAAGGTGGCTACCTTGCGGAACACCAGAAGGAACTTTGATAGCATTAGACGTAGCACTTCCATACTTAACTTGTTGAGTTCTTAAAGACAAGTATGATCTTAACCATTTTATTGTCATATCCGTAAATCCCATTAATGACAATTTGTTAAGCAAGAGATCATGGTTTACCTTATCAAAAGCTTTACTAAAATCTGTGTAGATAGCATCAGTTTGCATATTATTTATAAAACCATCATTTATTGTAGAAGTTAGCTCCAAAATATTAGTCGTTGTAGAGCGATGTTTACAAAAACCATGTTGGCACGGTGACAAAATCGAAGAAATTTTATAGTATAAATTATCAGTTAAAATTTTTTCAAAAAGTTTGGGAATATCACTCAGCTTAGCAATGCCACGATAATTTGATATCTCAATTTTGCTTCCATTTTTAAACAACGGAATTTTATACGATAATTTCCAAATCAATGGTACGTATCCTAATTTAATGGATTTGTTAAAGATAGCAGTAAGCGGGTAACATACATTTTCTGCACAATTTTTTAGAACGCAATTTGGTATTTCATCTGGACCAGCGTTAAACGAAATATTTAGTGATAATAAATTTGAAAGAGTCGTTTTATAAGTAATAAAAGAGAATCTGGTGTACAAGATGATTGAGGTATATTAAATGGGTAAGATGTTATGTTATTATATACTTTTTTAGAGTAGGTAGTTGAAAAAAAATCAGCAAACAAATTGGAAATAGAAACGTCATCATCAGCGTCATTTGATCCATATTTATAGTATTTAGGATTAACGGACGATCGCCGTTTAGAGTTCACAAATTTATAAAACGATTTAGGATTTGATCTCATTTTCGACTTCAAACGGATTATATAGTTGTCGTATGCAGATTTATTTGCCAAATTGTAGTAAGAACGAGCAATACAGTATTTGGTATATTCTACAGATGATCCGGTCCTTTTATATTTCTTATATAACTTGTTTTTCCTGTTTTTAATAGTTCGGAGATACTTATTATTCCAGGGTGGCCCAATATTGTTATTTCTAATTGTAATTTTTGGGACAGTTTCAGAAATGCAGCGGCGTAGTGTTAAATAGAAGAGAGAAACAATATCATCTAAGTTTTCGATAGAGATAATACTATCCCAGTTAACGTTTGATAGCAAAGAGTTAAGCCTCTGATAGTTTGCACGAGAGAAGCAAAAAACTTTATGGGGTTTAATTTTGTTAGGAAGTAAAACAGGTAAGCTTAATAAATTAAATATTTCCAATTTTAATGTAGGATGATAACGATCTTCAGGGTAAGTAACGGGAAGTGTTTTATGCAAAAATATATCCATCGGCTGGTTGACAAATGCAAGATCAAGAAGTTTTCCATTAATATTGTTTTCATAGTTAATTTGAAAAAGTCCATAGCTTGTGAGTGAGTGAATAAATTCATTTGAAACTGTAGGAATTAGATAGTTTATTTCTGAAGATTTATTTCACGATATGTTAGGTAGATTAAAATGTCCAACAGTTTAGTGGTTTACCTTAAATTTTTAGCGCACCTGTGTGAAGGAAATACATATATATATATATATATAATATTGATTGATTTTGCCGACTTATCGAATTAAATGTCGTACTAGAGACAGACTACCGAACAGACATAGTTGCCTGAGGCCCGGGATATTTCTGTTGAGCCATTTCCTGAAAAAAAAAAGGAAAAGAGAATTAAGGGAAAGAAACCAACGTAATTACAATTTGGCCTGGAGGGCTTTGGATTGATGCGTTTAAGAAATAAATAGAAAATTTGAATTTTAAATTTATAGTAACTTTTCTAAGTATCAAGGTCGTGAAGTTGGTATTTACCAACCAAAAGAATAATTTGAAAGGGAGAAATTTGTATTGTATCACTATTATATCGCTTTATCTTGATCACTTTTTTTCGCTTTATATTGATGTATATTATTAGAATTTTTGTTATTGCTAAGAAAAATATAGAATCATAATAATTTATAGAATTTTTACGAATAAATCAATTTTTATAATGTTTTTTTTAATTGAACGCGTTTAATATTTATTTGTAATATGAGTGCTTAAAAACTCAGTCGGCAGCACAATGAGATGGTGGTAAATTGAAGGGGGAAATGTAATAATGAAGGGATAACTCCATCAAGGGTAGGTAAGGAGCTATCACGGTGAAATCCTGAGAGATAACGAGTGGGAGGGTCGCCATAGTTGGTAATAACAGCCATCAACTACATGTGTCCAACATCCGTATAGAAGCTAAGTAAGTATTGCATGTGTGTTCTTATGTTTTCCTATACAGTTTACTTCGGGCTCCAAAATTTATTTTATTATTAATTTTCGTTCAGCTGGTATGATTTTTTTGTAGTGACTGATTATAACCAGATGCGTTGGCAAGGACCAGCCCAAGACGGCGAGCCCAGCCGGAGCTTAAACGCCAGCATGCCAGCGCAGCCAACAGTCTGGTAACCTCGTTTAATAAGCTTATTAAACATTGCAGCTTTATTACTTCTGCACACTACACATAACTAAGAAAAAACATAAACACCCCAATTCTAAATAACAATTCCCTGGGAATTGTTTCCCTATTCCCTGTTCCCCTATTATAAATAATTTCTCCCGGGGAAATTTGTTCCTTTTCCCTTATTCTAAATAAACTTCGAAATTGGGAAACTGTTCCCTGGGAAAAAAGTAGGTATTACGAAAGGTAATTAAAGGGAGAATGTAATAACAATTTTTGGGAAAAAATACGCCAACAAATTCAAAGGGAGTTGTGACAAAAATGTAAGTATTTAATATTTTTTTTATAAAAATTGTGGTAAATATTGTAATTTATTGTTACTTTTACGACGAAAACAGGAAGCAGAATAATGAATTGTTTTTTAATTTTTTATTCTTTTTTATTTTTGAAGTTTTTAAATTTTTTTAATAAAATGTTATATTTATTTAAAAAAATGTATATACATATATAAGAAATGGCTTTATCACAGAAATTTATTAGAGATTATCCGCAATATTTTTTCTAATATTTTTCTAATATTTTGGCAATGGATAAATATTGTGGTGAGTCTGAGGATATCACATCATTATCCTGAACGCTCAAACAATCTAAATTTTCTACATCGTTTACTTCAGCATTGCATTTAAAATGAATGCAGATATTATGCAACGCACATCAAAATTTTGTTATTTTAGCAGCCTTTTTTGGAGCGTAGTGCAGCTGTCTAGCACTAAGAATGCACCTCCATATATTAAAAAAAAACATTAATGCATTTAACCACATTTCGACACTTATAGTGATTTAATTTCAACAGACTCATCCTGCGAGCATTTATAAGCCGTTAAAAGCAACGGTTCCAGAGAATATCCTGCGTTTCCTAGAAAAAATGCATGTTTAATTTATGAATTGTCTGTTATCATTTAAAATTTTACCAAGAAGCCAATTATTGCTGCCACCTCTAAGGTATTCTTGATCAAGCTGAGCACGCGATTCGTCAGAATTCCAAATAAATGAATCGTGACACGCTCTGGGATGTAAGGTATCAACGTACTGAACCCTCAGCTCATGATCACAGATCTGTAATTTTTTGAGTTCCGTCAACACATCCAATAACGTTTGGAATGCCATACTTCACATAAAGAGCTAACACAATTTTCCGTTTTTACACTTCAGTTCTGCAGAAAGTTATCTACACTGGGCGTAAATGTTCCTCAAATATATTAATAACTTCTGCCAGAACTTTGCTAAGACTACACTGAGCCACAGACACACCGCAATCTTTACCTATACCTTACGTTTGGGCTGAACACGTTAACACGTCCAACAGATATAAAAACGCCGCACAGTGGCGGCTTTTGACTTTTTTCGTTGCAAAAATCATAACTTTTGAAATAATTAAGATATTTTAAAGATTAAAAAAGACATTGACAGAGGACACTCTAGGCTTCAAAATAATGTTTACAAAATACTGCTATATGTACAGGGTGCTCCAAAAATTGCGGTTAAAATGGGATAATTTTTCCAGTTAAATGTTAACATGTTTTTTTAAATATAAGTTTTTTATTTGTATCTCAAATACACATTTTTATATATTTTTAATATTTAAATCTAAGTAAATTTATATTAAGTAAGTAGTTTAACCCGGTGCGCTTAACAATGCACATTGTTCAAATCCGAAAGTTTAGAAAAAAAAACACTAATAAAACATGTTAAACATTAAATTTTTTTATTTCTATTACAGAAACATATTTTTAAATTATTTTTAATATTAATATATTTATGCTATAGATATAATGTTATTTAGTATATATTTTATTTAGCTAGAATAATTGGTTTTTATTAGTTAGTTCTCTTTGAAATAGTCATCAACATAGGGAGCGTTATCTAATAGATTTAACATATTGGGGCTATAATTATATTTTTCCAAATCCTTTCGAGATCTTATCTTATGTCTTCGTGATGAAATTAGTGGGTCTGAAGAGGCCGCCAACATATTGAAAAGGTCCGCATTCTGTCTAATCCGTGAAATTTTGCAAGTATTCGTGTATCAAAATTTTTTTAAGTCTTTTTTGCATTCCTGGGCTTCTTCTGACAACTCTTCAATCGGTAAGCATTGATATTCAATTAAACTTTTACAAGAACCAAAATCTTATGAACCGTAGGAGTAAGTTTCTTGTCAGGGTACATTTGAGCTAAACGTTGGGCAGTTTTTGATGCATAATCATCAAACTTTGGGCCATTTACCATTTCTCTAGAGTTTATAACATTTAGGATATCTGCCAACCTTTTTATAATATTATTGTCGACCCCAGTAATTCCGGCCGTTACACGGACCGGATGATCCATCACATCCCCACTTATTTATCAATGTAAGCCTATCTGGAAGTGATACTACTTCCTCTTCAGGTAAACTTTGAATAAGGCGTTTGGCAGTATGATCCATTAAGTCTTGCAGTTTTATCTCTACCGATACTTCAGTAACCTTTACATTAGGTGGCACTGCTTCTTTTTTCGGCAGATGTAATCTTTTTGTATCCAGGAACAATACTCCCTTTGGGCTTGCAAGTACCACAGCTTTTGTAATCTCGGACCTTGACTTATCTTTTACAAACTAAAGACATAATGCTTCTGAAAGATGCGATTTAGATATATGTTTTGTGGCATTTTCAAGTTTACGTTTTCTTGTGTACTCAGAACACTCGTGTATAGTTTTTGCAGGTCTGCCTCTTTTGCTGTTAGAGGATATATGTGGTTCTGTAACTCCATTTAGCCCGGAAAACAAAGTGAATTTTGCTATGAACATCCATTTCGTGGTATCCTGGTAAATCGTGTAGTTTTTCCCCAATAGCCAATTTAAATGAATTTTCATTATCTGAGTTTGTGAATAACTCCAACAATTCTAAATTGGTAAATGACATTATCGCACTTTAAAATAAAATTGTACAAGTTCTGTTACTGATCACTAGTTTTAGAAAGTTAAAACCTTACTGGCTGCATTATACAATTGCGGTTTAATTTGTACCCAAAAATTAAAAAAAAGGGTTTCAACTATCTAATTTAAGCAAAAAATAATTAACTGGAATATATGTATACCTACAGTTTATATTTTTTATAACAGGTATTTTTAAATTGAAATAAATAAAAAAATTGCAATAGTTATGCCTACCTGATTGGCAGAGCAAAATATTGTTTACTATTTAAGGAGAAGCAATAAAAATATGCAACAAGTAACTTTGGAAACCCTTTTTTATTTCTTTTCACATTTTGCACACACCCTTGTTACATTCTTTAAAAATGAGAAAAAATTTTTTCTCGTTTTTGCTATGAGGTTGTAACAGTTTTCTTCTTATTTCACCTACAGCGGCAACCTACGGCAGCCAAACTTAGTTAAAATATTTCAAGTATTATGTAGCAAATATGCTCAGAAAATATGGGCGAGAACATTTTTAGATATGCTCTATTTTATTTGTAAAAATTACCTAAATATAGGGTGTCTGAAAAGCGGCTACTGCCGAAAAAGTAGGGCATCTGCTGAACATTTTACTACTTATTTTAATTAAAAACAAACATACCTTAAAAAAATACCAGAAAAGTGGTAATCAAACGGCAATATTTCTGACACTTTAATTCTAAAGTGTATTTATTTTTTTAAGATCACTCTTTTATTTTTGCTTTTTAAAAAATTGTCGACTTTGAGCATCTCCACAAACTATAATTTTTATGCAATTGAATTGTGATAAGTAAGTAGTTCCTTATAAGATGTTTTCATTAATTTCACAAAATTTTGCCATGAAATTTTGTGTTTTTGCCACGGGTTTTATTTATTTTTCAAACCTTCCAAAGTAAAATTTACTTACAAAGTGTGCGGCAACTCACGTGGGTTGCTGGCGTCACTTAGCATTCTCCTTTCTACCCTTTGCTTATTCTTGTGCTTCAGAGTTTTCTGCTTCAGCTATTATTATCAACGCTACACTAAACATTTTTGTTCACTTTTAAAAATTTTTTTTAATATTTACGAATATTCACTTTTTACGCTTAATATTTCTAAAAATTATAAGCAAATATTTTGTCAAAACAAAACAGCAAAAGCAAACAGCTGACTTCGAAAATGTAGAATTCTCTCACCCTTTTTATTCCCTTCCCCGACTGTTAAGAATAGGGGAATTTTATTCGCGGGAAAAATGAATTCCCGGCGAATTCATTCCCCTGGGAATATTAAGAATTGGGGTGAAAATCTTGTAAATTATGTAAAAAGATATTGTGGAGAGAGTGCTTCAACTTAGCTCAATTTTACAAACTCATCCCTTAAAATAACATAATTTTTATTAAAACTCTTTTTTATGTTAAATTTTTTATATAACGTACTTCTATTACGATCAAATGATCTTAATTTCTTTTAATTTATCAGGTTGGAGTCATTCTACAACAAACGCTTAAAGCTTAACAATTAAAATTCAATAAATTTTTCTCATGTAAACATTGTTAAATTCTGAAAAAAGAAACTTTATAATATCTGGAGATTCGTCAACATACTACAGACATAGTGTCACGTAGGACTAATATACTGAACTTCAATGCCGATGAAGTTAATTTTCCCCAACTGCCCGGTAAGAAACGTTAAAATTATGCACGTGACTCCGGTGCTAAAAATAATGTACTGTACTTTATGTAACAAACAGTAAAAATCTTGTTAACAGAAATAATGATGATATTCCTAACGATAAATTTATGGAAATGATGCTTCAAAATGCCACATAAGTCATAAGGGTTAGTCACAATATTCATGTTATACACTGGGCCAATTCAAAGTGGTTGCATATCAGTCATATTTGTGCTATTTCATATTATTTTATGCATGCATAAAATTTTTGTTAGTAATTTCCATACAAAAAAAATAATATGACTTTACACATTTGTTTCCTATGTATAAGAAATTGTTTATGTTATACTTTTAACCATACTGTCTCTCAGAGAGAATTTCTTCGCTTCTCACCTCTCAGAGAGAATATTTTCTATTTTCTTCTTTCCTGTATACATACAATTTTTAACAGCGTCATCTCTTTGTCTTCTTTCTTGTATTAAATGCATAATTTGTTAACAAAAGGTGTTCAAAGTCACTAGTCATAATAATATGAATTACATGACAAAGTACAATATGAGAGTCTACTTTGAATTGGCCCACTGTGTTTTCCTAGAAATATTTTTAGAAATTATATAAAACTAAGAAGCATGGGCGTAATGTTTTTTTTAAATTATAATTCGGTTGTTTATTTTTTCTTAAAAACCGCGTTTTGTACATACCAATTATCTCGAGGTTTACAAGAGTTGTAACAATAATAAACAAAAAAGAGCCTTTAGTTGATACATACAAAATATATTAATTAACGGAAATTGTGTAATGACGTTAATAATGAGTGCATTACATTATACAAATATCCCTTCCCTTGCAGTAATGCAACTAAGAGCGCTAAAGATCACGCGAACTAGAAAAACAAATAAAATTAATTTTCATAAATTCAAAAAATAGAAACGTAGAATGCGAGATCTATTAGGCAATACGTTCTTTTCACAACGTCGATTACGATGGTAGCCGGGGTGTGTGTTGAATTGGGAAGACTTAAGGTTGTGATACGGGTTGACATTTTTAAATAACTCGCTCGGGATGTAGATGTTGATGCCAAATCTCGGTTCTTTGTCAGTTTTTTTATAGTGGTGGACCTTTACAAACGCGAAGCACTTGAAATATTCTAAACGAGGAGTAAACAGAAAAAAAAGGGAAAAATAAAAAAGAAAATAAGTGTATTTCTGTCTTTGTTAGGAGAACTGGCTTCACGATCGATCGACTAAAAAACCGGAAGCTATTCTCACGTCTGCTGTACGGAGCTTAGTCATGTCAGGTGACTGAGCTAATCGACCGCTGATTCTAACAAACGCATTTGAGTCGATAAAGGGATTTAACTAGAGCAATTTGCTATTTGACAAAATGGGTATAAACCATGATATACTTAAATCAAACGATCTCTCGTAAAATTAATTTTTGAATGGGTTAAATCTAAGGTGTTATACAAACTTTTTAGGGTTCTCAAATATGTGCAACTTCTGAACCAATGCGAAATAATTTGCATTGCACAGGGTAAATCTGAGAAACGTTCAAGTATATCAACGTTGGTGATTATTATGGGTTGATTGCGGCTATTTGCGAAGGTCCGTGTCACCAAAGAGAAGTTTCAACTAAGTCTCGCGCACAGTGTCCTTTTCGGTATATTTAAAATTAAAAACGTTATAAAACTGACAAAATTAGATGTATGATTCTGAAATGTTGAACAAATTGCTCTTTGATTAAGACTTGAAATAAAGGGAAATTAAGGTGACACGCCCACCTCCCATATAATTCTTTATCTCAAATACATATATTTTCTCTATGAAAAAATTTTGGAAGACTAAAGAACTCTATCAAAATATTTAAATTGATTTTATCAGCAGAATTTATTGTTACTTTTAGGACAAAAACAACAAACAGGAAGCAGAATAATGAATTGTTTTTTTAGTTTTAAAATAATTTTATCTTTTATTTTTTTTTATTTTTTAAGTTTTTAAATTTTTTTATTAAAATGTTATATTTATTTAAAAAATGTATATACATAAAGGGTGTTTTTTTACAGGTTTGTTTTTCGAATAGAGATAAAACTGGCATTTTGTGGTCAAATCTGGCAACTCTAATGTCATTTATGTTCAGTTTGGTTTGCCATTTCATCATGAACAGGTTGACAAAAGAACAACGCTTGCAAATCGTGCAAATTTATTTCGAAAATAACGGTTCAGTTCGCGAAGTTTACCGCAAGCTCCGTCCATTTTATGGTCGACATAATCGTCCATCAGAGCAATTAATTCGGTTAACCATGGATCGTTTTCGCACTACGTTTACTCTATGTGATAATACGCATCCGCAGAGACGTCGAACAGTGCGCACCGAAGAAACAATTGTCGCTGTAGAGCAAAGTGTTGAAGAGGACCCGAATGAATCGATTCGCCACCGTGCACAGCAATTGGAGCTTTGTCCATCAACTTTATGGAAGATTTTGCGCAAAGATCTTGATTGCGACCTTACAAGATCCAGCTTGTGCAAGAATTAAAGCCGCGAGACCATGCAATGCGTCGTGATTTTGGTGTATGGGCCGAAAATGAGATTGATCTCGATGCTGATTTTCATCGCAAAATTTTGTTCAGTGATGAGGCTCATTTTTGGTTGAATGGCTACGTCAACAAGCAAAATTGCCGCATTTGGAGTGAAGAGAATCCACATGCGACCCTTGAGACGCAATTACATCCACAAAAACTGACTGTTTGGTGTGCTCTATGGGCTGGTGGAGTCATTGGGCCATACTTCTTCCGAAATAATGCTGGAGAGGCAGTTACCGTTAATGGAGATCGCTATAGAACCATGATAACCGACTATTTTGTTCCCGAATTGGATGGCATGAATGTGGATGAGTTGTGGTTTCAACAAGACGGCGCTACATGCCACACAGCGCACGCCACAATCGATTTATTGAAGGAAACATTCGATGAGCGCATAATTTCGCGGAATGGACCTGTCAATTGGCCACCAAGATCGTGTGATTTGACACCATTGGATTATTTTCTTTGGGGATATGTGAAGTCGCTCGTCTACGCCAACAAACCAGAAACGTTAGGGGAATTGGAAGCCAACATTCGTGGCGTTATTGCCGACATACGGCCCCATATGCTCGAAAAAGTGGTTAAAAATTGTACCTGTAGAATTGGCTTTATTCGAACCAGCCGCGGCGGCCACATGCCTGAAATCATATTTAAACATTAATGGCATAAAATTATCCTTCCAATAAAGCCAAACTGATGGTCATTAAAACGATTTTCTTGTGTTTTATTTCAATTCGAAATTCTATACCACTGAAAAAAACACCCGGTATATAAGAAACGGCTTTATTACAGAAATTTATTAGAGATTATTCGCAATATTTTTACTAATATTTTTCTAATATCCTGAACGCTCAAACAATCTAAATTTTCTACATCGTTTACTTCAGCATTGCATTTAAAATGAATGCAGATATTGTTACGGATTTTTTCTATTGATTTTTTCTTCTTGAAAAACCTCCTATGCCTTTCAAAATTACACATTCGAATTTTCTGGCAAGGCCCGATAATTCTACGTTTCTTTTACAACTTAACATATTTGCATATACATATGTACATATACATATGCAACTGTTACGGTTGGCAACCAATTTTTTTTATATGAGTTTCGATAGACGATCACAAACGGAAAGTTTTGTCACCTCTCATGTCCTTACGTCTCCTCTTACAATTGCCATCACCTCAGTTTACCGTTAAATTGTTTGACCAATAGCAGCACGACACATTTCAAACCGGTTTTGTGGAAAGAGAAATGGAAAAGAAAAAAGATTTTGCAAGTGATGCCTTTCAGCGATTTGCTGATTTTGCATAATTTTTATAAGGGCCCAGTAGGCAAGATCACCTACTGGCAACTATGCAAAAAGAAAAAGAAAGGGAAAGAGAAGAAAAGAAAAGTCAGATCAAGAAAAGTTGAAAGTTGACATTTGGTTTTAAGAAGTAAAAAAGGACGGTCGTGTTTTAAAACATTGGCGGGCTTATAGGACAATTTGTTTGCTTATAAATTTGTGGTGAAATTAAATAAGTGCATTTATGTTAACAAAATAAGTTATAACTTCAAATTGAAAACGAAATACCTGTAGTGAAATATTTATAAAGTATATAATAAATTTTTCAAAAGAGAGATAATTAAATTAATGAACAGGAAGTAAATTGTGAAATTCGAATATCTTTCTCAGTTTAAGAAATTATAAAATTGTTAATACAAATTTAAACACGTTATGTTCTTATTCTTAATACACGAATGCAGTTAATATAATATAGTTGATAAATATACATATATATATATATATATATATTGATTCCTATGGTTCCAAGTTGGAACAAAGGGCCGTAACTTGCAGGGATTGAATGTCGCTTGCAGTAGAGTTCCAGGACTCACATCCATATAGCAGGATAGAGCGAACATTAGAGGAGAAAAGGCGAAGCTTAGTTTTTATATGTATTTGTGGTGACTTCCATACTCTTGGTAATGCACCAAAAGACTGTTTTGCTTTCCTTATGCGATATGCAATATCATCACGTGAGCCGCCTGTTGTTGATATGATACTTCCTAAGCAGCAAAACGATTGAACGTCCTCGAGTTCTATGTTGTTTACTCGGAGCTTGGAGAGATTAGTCGAATTGATACGTAGAACCTTAGTTTTGTCGAAGTTGATGTGAAGACCGACACCAGATGCTAGCTGATGTATCTGATCCAATTTGGCTGAAATGTCGGTAAAGTTATGTGCGAGCAGGCAAATATCATCAGCGTAGTCAAGGTCTTCTAATCGACCATTCATACCCCATGTAATGCCTCTTCTTATTCGGGTTGCTTGCTGCATAATTGAATCCAATACAATATTGAATAACAACGGAGATAGGATACATCCCTGTCGTACCCCAGTGCTTACACTAATCGGATTGCTTAACGTGCGTTCATGCAGTACTCGACTTGTTGATTTGCCATACAAAGCTTTGATTAAGTCGATTAGCACAGGTGGAACTCCCTTGCATCGAAGTGCGTGCCAAATTTCCCGATGGTGGATCGTATCGAATGCTTTGGCGAAGTCGATAAATATCAAGTATAATGGAGATCTCCATTCCACCGACTGTTCCACTATGATCCGTAGACTATTTATTTGATCGGTGCAAGATCGGTGTGGTCTGAAACCAGCTTGCTCATTTCGAAGATCTGCTGAAATTGATGATGCCAGTCTAGCATGGATTATATTCGCTAACACCTTATTAATCATGGTTAAAAGAGTTATACCCCGCCAATTTTTACACTCTGTTAAGTCTCCTTTCTTGGGTAGTTTTATTATCACTCCTTCACTTAGTTCAGCAGGAAGAGAGTGTGATGTCCAAAAGTCTCTGATAACAGGGTAGATTATTTTAGCGCTAAGAGTCGGATCAGCCTTAAGTAGTTCAGGGTTAATGTTGTCTACGCCTGGTGCCTTGCCATTCTTCAGTGCACGTATTGCAGTGACGATCTCAGTTTCGTCTGGGCAAATTGTATTTATGTCGGATCTGATTTGATGTGAAGTACAGTGACATTGCCAGACAGTTGTGGGTTGCGGAATTGTCAGTATGCCGGCATAATAGTCGGACCATATTGCCAGTTGCCGCTCCACGGACGAGGCAGTTCCTCCCAACGGATCTTTAAGGGGATATGTGGTTGAACGGTAGTTCCCTGATATCTGCTTTGCAATTCTGTACAAATCTCTACTTCGATGTGTATCGGCAGCTGACTGTGCTTCTATGGCCATATTTTCCACCCAAACCCGCTTGTCTCGTCACGCACTTCGTTTTACCTGGCGATCTAGACTGGTTTACTGTGCCTGTAGATTTAGAAGCTCTTGTTCGGGCAACGTTAATGGAACCTTTAAGTTGTCTTCTATCTTCAATAAGTTACCAGGTAGCGTCTGAGATCCATACTTTACGCTTAGGTTGAGGATGGCCAAGATGTTGCTTCGCACTGTCTGTGAAAATGCTTTTTATAGCATTCCATTGGCCTCTATTGTTGTACGGGATATCTTCATAGCGAGTCGTTAGGGAGCCAACGTAACTTTCGAGAACATTTGAGGATTTTAATTTGGATACATCGTATCGTCTTGGCAAAGACTGTGTTGTTTGTCGTCGGATTGCACATATCCTTAATCGTATCTCTCCTACAAGTAAATGGTGGTCTGACGCTCCATCTGCCCCACGCCTATTGCGCACATCTAGTAATGAACCCCGCCACTTCTTGCTTATCGCAATGTGGTCAATTTGGGTTTCTGTTCTGTGGTCTGGGGAAACCCAAGTTACTTTATGCATGTCCATGTGAGGGAAAATAGTGCCGCCGATTGTAAGACCACTGCTTGCACATATTCCGGTAAATAATTCGCCGTTCTCTTTTATTTGCCCCAGTCCATGAGTTCCCATAACGGACTCAATATTCGTGTTAACTGAGCCCACTTGAGCGTTGAAATCACCGGTAAGAAGTAAAATATCACCACTAGGTGTGTCTTTTATTACCTTTTCCAGGAGGCTGTAAAAGTCTTCTTTGTCATTGGGGTCTGAGATTTCAGTGGGGGCGTAGAATTGAATGCATGTGATGTTACGAGCACGGGTGTGCAGACGGATGGATATAATCCTATCAGAATGAGGTTTCCATGCCATTAGGGCGCTCTTGGCCTCTCTAGAAAGAAGGAATCCTACGCCGCTCGATCGAGGGAGTCCACTTGGCTTGCCAGAATATAAAAAGGTTATGTCACCGTCGGTTGTTATTGTGCCATTATCAGGCCACCTTGTTTCACATAAACCAAGTAAGAGAAGGTTGTTGTTCTTGAATTCCTTGCAAATTTGAGCCAATCTTGATGGTTCCAGAAGCGTTCTAATATTCCATGTTCCGAATCGTGTCCTTGATTTAAAGCTAAAAGTCGTCAACAGTTGGGGATCATTTTGGTTTCCATACGTTGTGGTTTCTGTAATCAGTAGAGTTTAAGATGGACCGATGATTAGCCGGTCGCATCCGATTCTGGTACCGGGATTGCCGATTGTAGCATCCAGAAATGCTGTTTTTTTTCAACGAGTGGTTGAGATTGGCTACTGAGTGGCGCCAATTGCTCGCCACGCCGTTCCAAGGATCATTGGCAACTCGGGTATTTACAGGTGCTCTAAACGAGACCCCCCGAGACTCTCCCCTTGAGACCGCTGAGTTGTCCGCGACTGCTTATTTTATTCGCAGCATCCCAACATATCTGCTGGGGTTTCCACTATCCGCAACCCGTGGACGCGTCTGATAGCACTCAGCTATGCTTCCCGAGGCAGTAAGTACCATGTAGAATGTAATTTTACACATTACATGCTACTTAGCCACCACTTGGCATATATATATATATATATATATACATTAAATTCATTGGGAAAGAATACATGCAGACATGTATAGCGACAGTTCACCGTTCTACCAGCAACGTCAATTCTACCAGCAACGTCAACTCTACCAGCAACAACACAACAGCAGCGACCACATGTCCACCAGAAAAACTACCACCGGCTACGATTTTTTTTTGTTAAGTATAGCCTTTATAGGTATTTTATTATCATAATTATTATTATAATTACTTTATCATAATCATTATCATAATTATCGTTATCATAACTATTATTATAATCATTATCGTTAAAATTATTACCACTAGTATTTTTTTTAATGAATGTGTATAACAATTACTTGTCAAAATAAACTTTCTCTGTAAGTTCATCATGAAATTCTAAATTTTCTTTATTCAGAGGAGGAATGTTGAAGGTAAGTGGGGTAAACTAAGCGGGTGATCACGATATTGGGACAGACATAATATTTTAGGTACTTGGTCTGTCATAGGAGCAAATTGCGGGAGGGAAAATAAAAGTACCAGGCATGGCAATCCATCCGGTCATGCCAACGTTTGCATAACGACAGCGATGTTAGAATTTAAAAGCTTTGTTTAAAAATTTCCCGTACTCTAAAGGTGTGTAGGGTACGGTCATATGTTCACGTGCCAAATACCCCGGGTTGAGAACCACTGACGTTTTTGCTCGAGATAGCTGGCAACCGCCTTTCACGCCCTTAACCCAATATTTGGCGTGGGTATGTTGCGTATTGTTATTTTTGTATTTGGTAGTCGAAAAATACCGGCACGTAACATAGATGGCGCCCAACGCAAAGCAATTTGCACAAAGTGAGGTTAATGTTAGCCCAACGCAAAACAATTTGCAAAACGTGAGGTTAATATTAGCCCAACGTAAAGCAAAACTTGTTTTTGTAAGATTTATTTTACCTAACGGAAAATAAATTTTACTTAACACGAAACGAATTTGACAATGTAAATTATTTTTTCTTTCACCTGAAGTAACACATCGTTGACGTAATGCAAACGTAAGTTTACATAATCGTATATAGGGCTCGAATAATTAAATTTTTTTTTATTTGGCGTAAGTCATGACTTCTGGGAGACTAAACCTGGATTCATTTGCGACGCTAAAATGAAAGGAAGTTGGAAATGGTGATTGTTCGTTGACTAGCGTAAGTCATGATTTCTGGGTATGTATACCTGGTATCATTTGCGACGCAAGATTGGCGAACAATAATTATTTCAAGATATTCGGTAACACCTTCGAATTTTGTTTTTTTTATGTCGGAGATATGATAAGTCCGAGCTGACGACAACTAGTCGAGCAGTCATCGTTACGATCATGTCCCAATATTAAATATATATGAATATATGAATTTATTATAATGTTATTATAATTTTTTTTTTATATACAAAATTTTTTTTTGTATTATATATATATATATTTGCTATTATATATATATATATATATAATAGCAAAAACAAAACGAAATTTTCTCTAATAAAAAAAAAAAAATATAAAAAAAAATTTTGTATATAAAAAAAAAATTATAATAACATTATAATAAATTCATATTAACATCCATAGTTATAAATATTTGTTAGTGTATTTAGAATTTGATATGATTTATGTAAATTAGGTATTAATAATTTTAATTTTTATTGGATATTTTTTAATAAATATAATTATTGATATTATTAGTGTTTTAAGTATAAATATGATCAACTCACCAAATTAACATTCCTCGAAGACTGCAGGCCTGTTGTCTTTTAGGTTCTTGAGTTATTAAAACTTTCTTTTTGTATGTGTATATGTATTCTTAAATATTAACATGGAACTAATTTCTAAAGTTTTAACGGATAAATGAAAATTAGCATAACATGACTAAAAAAAATGTTATTAATAAATTTAATCGGCAATAAAAAGAATTAAATTGACAATTAAATTTTTTTTTTTAATTTTACCGTATCAGTGTTTATATGGATATATATATATACATATACATATGTATTTATAATGACTTTCAAACTGGTTGTAGCAATTGGTGTTCCAAACACAAAAAAAAAAAGATAAGAAAACAGTCTCCGTTCTCCTCCTTCTGTACCCAGTCTTTCCGTTTTTTTCTCCTTTTTCCCCCTTTCACGTTGGTGTTATTATACTGAATTAAAATTCCTAGTTTCCCAAGGAAACTGAAGGAAGAAACTATATCCGCCTATTGCAATTAAATATTATCCTGGTTCCTGATATGTTAGAACCTAAATCTTAGTACGACAAAGGCCAAAAAGTCAATCAAATAATTTTATTTAGCTTAATTATATATACATTTATAACAATCTTTATAAATATACCACCAATATTAGCTATGTATTTTTAACAATTTGTCATCTATTTCCTTTCTTTTAAATAGTATTTTTAATTAGAAATTAGTGATAAACAAGACTGTTCCAAACACTTCGAAATTAAATTTTTAAATCATTTTTGCTTTCTTAAACAAAATTTTAAAAAGGTATGTATGTAATAAAAAAAATTTTAAGTAGTACAATAAAAAGAATCAGGTAAAAATTTCACTGTGCTATTGCTTCTCCCTAAAGCCTCACAAAACAGATACAGTTTTAGAAGTGTATTTCCGAAACTGAAACTGAAAAAGGCTAAACGTCATAAATTAAGTATGTTCCTATCACGCTCAAATATCTTTTGCATGATATGTTCCTTTGCCGTTGGATTTCAGATCCTGTAGTTCATAGTATACCTGACCAATCTTGCGCAAAATTTTGGCTTTAATTCCCACAGGTGCAAGTTTCGAATTATAGTACTCTGCTTTCGAACTTTGGTTAAAAGACCGTCTGTATACCTCTTGTCCTTCAGTAAAATCCTTTGTCCGAGATCGTAAGTTATATGTCCGAGCGTTCTTGTCATAAGCCTTCTGAAGATAGTTCTTAATTTTATCACGAATCAAACAAAACTCGTCCTGTCGTTCCACAAAAGAATCTGTCTCTGCTAAAATATTCAGTTTACGTAAAATTTCATAGTCTTTACCATGCGTAAGCATTTTCTGTCCAAATACTATCTGATATGGTGTCCTTCCTACCGACTGATGTATGGTATTTCGCAATAAACAATTTATACTAGGAATATACAAATCCCACTCGCGTTGATCTTCCCTGACATAGCTTCTCAAAGCTTCATTTATTGAACGATTTACCCGTTCGCTTGCATTGGATTGAGGACTATAAACAGCAGTCAATATATGCGCAATGCCATTTTTCTTCAAAAATTGTTCAAATTCTCTACACCTAAACTGAGATCCATTGTCCGAGACAATTGCCTCTGGCACACCATAGCAACAGAAAATTTCAGTCCTTAAATAGTCAACTATTTGCTTTGAAACTAACTTTTTTAACGGTTTCAAAAAGGTAAATTTTGAAAAATGATCCAAAACTATAAGTATACCAATATGTCCAGATTTAGTCCTCGGTAAAGGTCCAATTAAGTCAATATACAAACGTTGGAAGGGTCTTTCTGTCAGTACTATTTTGCCTAAAGGTGGTTTTAATGTCATGGTCGGAGTCTTAGAATTCTTGCACAAACCTCAATTTAGTATGTAAGTCTTTACATTCGTCACTAGTCCTGGCCAATTAAAGTATCGTCTGATGCGTTCCAATGTTTTGGCAATACCGCCATGCGCGGGATTGGGTTTATCATGAGCCGAATAAATTACATCGTGACGTAGCTCATTGGGTACGAAAAGTTTCCAGGAATTAGATTCGTCAACCTCTCCTGAAGAAAAAATAATTCTTTTGTAAATAAATTTATCGATAACTTTGTAATCGGGCATCTCCGAAGAGATAAAGTTTTCGCGTAATTTCGAGTATTCTGTACTATCAAAAGCTTTGGACTGCAAGTCTATTGACGGTAGACTGTTCAATTCCAAAGAGTCGATAAAAGTTTCACCTTCGTGTGCTCGTGATAAAGTATCTGGTACTATGTTGTCCTTTCCCTTTCTATGTTGTATTGAAAACTTAAATCCTTGAAGCTTTAGGGACCACCTTGCCAGTCTACCAGATAAGTCCCTTTGACTCATGAGCCATTTCAGGCTTGCGTGATCGGTTATTACTTTAAAGTCTTGTCCTTCTATGTACGGTCTAAATTTCCTGATTGCCATCACTACGGCCAAACATTCAAGTTCGGTAATTGTATAATTTCGTTGTGGTTTGTGCAATAGGTCTTTCTGTCCCAATGTCATCTTTCTGCGCCAATACTGCTCCTATACCATATGTGCTACAATCACACTGCAAAATAAACGGTTTTTCATAATCAGGATGTACCAGTAATGGTGCAGACGTTAGTCTGGTCTTTAATATATCAAAAGCCACTTGTGCTTCTTAAGTCCACTTGAAAGTCTTTTTCTTTGTCAGAAATTCTGTCAGTGGGAAAGTTAATGTGGAATAGTCCTGAATGAAACGACGGTACCACCCTGTCATTCCCAAAAACCGTCGCAAATGTCTAATAGATTGTGGTACCGAAAAGTCCTGTATTGCCCTAACCTTTTCGTCGTCTACCTGTGTCTACCAAGTGTCCCGTTGCCTACCACATAACCAAGATATTTAACCTTATTTAAAACAAATCTACTTTTTTTACATTAATCGTCAACCCTGCCTTCCTTAATTGTGTAGCCACTTCCATTAGATGTGTCAAATGTTCGTCAAAGTTTGTCGAAACTATTAAAAGGTCGTCTAAATATACAAAAATATGTGATTTTAAATTATACGGAATGACAACGTCAATGAGTCTGCACAATGTTTGCGGTGCATTATAAAGTCCAAACGGCATTCTTGTAAACTGGTACAATGGCCTATTAGAGACTGTAAAAGCAGTCTTTGGTCGCAAGCTTTTCTCCAGTTTTATCTGCTAAAAAGCGTCTTTCAGATCTATTTTTGAAATGCAATAAACTGAAGGAAGCCTTGATAAATGTCCGTCAATGTTTGGTATAGGGTAAGCGTCCTTTACCGTCACAGTTAAGTTTCCTACTGTCAACACACATCCGTTTTTTGTCAGGTTTAATTACAACTACTGTGGGGGAGGACCAAGGTGAACTGGGAGCTTCCTCTATCACACCCAAGGCGAGCATTCTTTCCAACTCTAAGCAAAGTTTCTTTTTCACTGCTGGAGATATAAGGAAATACCTTTGCTTAATAGGCTTAGCATCAGCCGTATCAATACAATGTTCTATTAGCGAAGTGCAACCTAAACCTTCAGTCTCTGAATTTGGAAAAGAAGCAACTACCTTGTCCAGCTGTAGTTTTTGAATTGGTGTCAATACAAGCTTGTCCGCAAAAGATTCTACAATTTCGGTTACATTTATTTCCGGAACTGAAATTTTCAATCCAAATTTTGTCCAGAAATCGAAGCCACATATAATTTCCTGCTTAATTGAAGTTACTAATAAAAAGTCAAAATCTTTTCTCTTTCTCTTAAATGTCACTGTCCCTGTAATATCTTGTCTCTGTCCATCGGCAGTTTTTACAAAACCATTGCATTTATTCATCTTGTTCATATGCTGTACTTTAGAAGCCAAAACACTACCTATTACACTCCTATTGGCACCGCTATCCAATAATGCCAAATATTTAATATTATCTATGTTCAAATTGATAAATGGTCTACTATCGTCATCAGGAAAAATTATTGGCGAAATAAAAATAGATCGGAATAATTTTAGTTTATTATAAAAATTTCGTATACGAGCTATGGAACGTTTCTGTCTTGAAGATTTACAAGATTCACCGAAAATTCTGTTACGGGCTTTTTGATATTCCAATAACCGCACATGGTAGGGTCTCATCAGGGGATGAATATCCTTATAAGTATCAAATGTAATAATTTCGGGTGTTCCTGAAGTTATAGATGTCCGTCCTAATTCCGACGAACATACTTCGGTCCGTTTCCCTGTTTAAAAATGCTACATTTTGGACATGAAGGTCGATAAGTTTCCTTTGCACCGCATCCATAACAAAATATGTGACGTATTTCTAAACAGTCAAAGTAAGTATGTCCGATTTTATCGCAGTTCCAGCATTTAATATCACTCCGTACTGCGCATATTTCAGATAATTTAACAGATGTATTTAGAAGACTAGATTCTGGATCTGCAGTTATTAATTCATTTACACGACCTTTAACTAATCGTCGAGAGTCATGATTTACAATATCCTTAATAAACTTCTCATGACGTTTAACTTCACGTCGAAGTTTAGCTATACTGGATGTATCAAAGTGAATCAATTCATGCCGTATTTCATTCCTGAGATTACGATTCAAAATCGCACATACATTTTCGTCTAAAATCGGGTTTTTTAATTTGTCAATCATGGCGGATATTGCATCAAAGTAATAATCAAAGTTTTCATCCGAGCGCTGCTTACGTCTATGTATATCTTCCATAATGTCAAAGTCATTGTATTCACTTTTGTACTGATCACGCAAAGCTCTGGTCAACGCAAACCAGTCCGTTTCATTATCATGTCTTCGATACCGCCACTACCAATCTAAAGCCTTGCCGTCAAATAAGATATGAGCATGTTAAAATCTCCATTTTAATTATTCGTTGTCAATACGTTTATACGGTACACAAATTCGTCAACATTAATGTGGTCGTCACATCCTGTAAATTTAATACGCCAATTACGTATAATATTTGATACCTTTTCTCCCAAATAAGGTTCCTGAGAAGAATTTGTCCTAGGAGAAGAGTCTGTATTGTTATGTCCATTTGCCTGTATATTAGAGGAATTTGCATAAGAATCTAAATTCATACCCTGAATCATTGACCTGAGTTCAATTCTAATGAAATCAGTCATTTCACCCCGTAGGGTATCCATTGAGTTTGAAACTAATTCTCTAATATTTCGTTGTTCATTATTACTATTAGTCGAAGCCGTATTTCGCTTCTTAGTTGATTGAGGTAGTCTACCCCCAAAGTGTCTTTGCGATGTAGTAGGAGGAGTATTGGATTTATTTACAGGAATGGAAAAGCTACAATTCGCTGGATCTTCCAGCCTCATTAAATTTTCATGGCTTCTTGTAATTGGCATATTTGAAACAAAATATCGATTTTTCTTTCTTTGTGAAAATTATTGTTACACTACTCAGTTAAGGCTATAATATTAGGCAGAATAAAATAAAAAAAATTACAAAAAAAAAAAAAAATTTGTATACTAAACTTCATTGCGCTTTCCTCTTTCTCTTTTTTTTTATAAAAATATTATAATAACAATAAAACATTTTAAGCGAGTATACAATAAACTATTTAATGCTTTATGTAAAAGTATCAACTCGAAATTTAAAAACAAAATAAAAAAACAACAATGAGTCTAGTGAAAGAGCATGATATCAGAAGAATCCAAAATCAAGAATCACGATTTAACTTCAACTCAAAGTAAAAAAAAATTGGAAACTAAATAAAAATTATAATATTTTAAAACCACCATAAAAAATATCAGTTTTCGTGAGTAAAATTCCAAAATGAATCCAGAATTAAAAATCTCAAACATAATTTGACACTAAACAAACAAAACGACTAGTCAATTGGTATATTATTACCCAAAACGGCAAACTTTTACAAATCCAAAATTGAACTACATTAAATAAAAATGAAACAAAAAATAATAAAAGCAATAGAAGTCGATTACACGGTAATTCTAAGATGTATAATTTATGTAAAGATGAAGTTTAGATAAAGAGGAATTAGATGTTGGATCCCCTTTTGAAATCTACACCCACCCAACCTTGCTATCGCATGTCTAACTTTTAGATAGCCCTATTCTGATCTACCTATTTATGGTCCTTAACTTTTCATGTACAAAACAAAAATATTATTTAACAAGTCATATTGCAACTAAATCGTACAGTTTATTCAATAAGTTTTAACATTTTTAATAAAAAAAAAATCACTAAGTAACGTAAAGTTCCTAATCGTTAAGAGTTAAATGATGTATATATACATATATATATATATATATATATATATATATATATATATATATATATATATATATATATATATATATATATATATATATATATATATATATATGTATGTGTATGTATGTATAAATGGTACCAAATTGATACAAGTGCATATAATTTTTTTTATGTACTTATGTATATATAATTTTTTTCTCTCTCGTTGGTGATCATATACATAAGTTAACAACTTAAAAAAAAAGTATATTAGTTCAAGGCAATGCTCTTTAACCAGTAAGAATTAGAATATAACTCTATTTAATATCCAATCAAACTTTAGACCAATTATTCATTGAACTGCATAATGACTTGAACTAATATGTCTTTATTAATTAAAGAAAATAATAATAATGACTTACGGACAGTAACGAAGAAAGGCCTTCCAATGTTCTGCTTGCGTTCTCTGCTACGCTATCGGTGTTGTAAAATGATAAATATGTATAAATGTAAACTTATATATATGGACAAGGTAATTTTGGTTTACTGTTTCTATATATTAACTTTTTAATTTGCTTGTAAAAATTTTGTTATTTTTGATATGATAATTTTTTTTTTGTTTTTGCATTTAAATGTTCCAAATTAAGAGAAAACTAAAATTTTTTTTTTCTTTTCTTTTTTTTTATATTTTTGTTTTTGCAATAATATAGTGGACTTTACGTTTTTGCTTAGGTAATGTGAATCTTTTAAAAATTTATTAAAAATCGTTTAATATTAAAAAATTTTAAGTCTGAACTTATGTTGTTTTCTACTCTTTCAACAAATTAAATCGTATTTTATTCTTACTCGATTTTTTTTTCTTTTTTAACAACCATGCATAAGGCAATTCAAATTGCACCACACAAAAACTCACTATCATTATTTTCTATTACCAATTTTTTTCTTATTTGAAATTTAATTTATTTTAGGTTGGTAGAAGGAAAAGACGGTTATATAATGTTTACTGCGGTTTTTCGTATTATAAAATTTAATTGCGATGTCACGTAAACGACGCACTGTGCCGTAAATAAACTATTATAGGTTAAAAATTTAGTTTTTTTTTTTTTTGTTTTTGTTTGGGGATATGATAAACATTAGAAATATATATATATATTTTTTTCCACTTATAACGACAGTTCCGAACGTTTAATAACTTTTATAGATTTTTATTTATATTATTAAAAATTAAAATTGCCTTTTTTCTCTTTTAACTATTTCTTAAACACGTTTTCTTGTCTCGTTTTTTCCTTGTTTTCCTAGCAATAATGCTTGATTTTGGCATTTGATTCACGGTTCATTTAAGACTGATGACACGCAATGATAATAATTTATATGAAGCTAGGTTTCTCTGTTTTACTTTGTGCGAGCTTTCGCATAAATTCTTAGATTATAGAACTAATGACGAAAACATGTATATCTTAAAGTTGCCTTAATTTAATCGTCTATTATACAACCATATATAACTTTCGCCAAATAATCCCTTAAATAATGACTATGACTAACAAGTCAAAGACTCCATCCAAATAAAACTTGTTCCTGGCTCATCAGTAGAAAGTTTTTGGTTATTTTCCGTAGACAATTTCCTTTGGTTCAGGCACAGAAGAAAAAAACTGCAACACTAGTTAGGGTTGGTAAATGATTTCTAATGGAAAATTGTTTAATTATCAATTGCCACTATTTTTACTCCTTTTTCAATAAAACTTACGAAGATGACGTTTTCGATGGAATGCTTTTTTTTTTTTTTTTTTTGTTTCTTGCTAATGTGGAGCAAAAAGGTGATTTGAAATTCTGAAACAAAAGTTTTGGATTTTTTTTTTCTAATTTAAACATTGGCCAACCATTTTATAACAATTGAATTTTTTTTTCTTCTTACCAAAACTTAGATCTTGTTATGCCAACAAACTCTACGGAAAAAAATGATGGCGATCAAACTATGGCTCCTCCTAGCTTATTGAAATTAAAAATGAGGTAATTTTCCCATGACCTTAAAATGTTATTGAATTTTCAACTTTACTCGTTATTTTACAACATTATCAGTCTGTCATTCTTTACAAAATCTAAGTTGGTAACACGCTATAATAATATTCTCTAGAATAATGCAACTTAAACATGACGATAACACAGTACAAAGGTTAATATTTTGCCGTTAATTTAAATCTAATATTTTCCAAAATAAGTTTATCATATAAATATTTATTTTCTTTTAAATGAAATTTCTCAGGCTATCAAAATGTAGGTGAAATAAAATATAAAAAAAAATTTCTACACAAAGGTCGCACATTACAAAACCGTATAATATGAAGAATTTTCGCACATATTAGCCGGAATACGCAATTATGTTTTTATATCCTTGGCATGATAGGTGCCAGAATTCTTTCCTTCTACATCCTCCAGGATATAATAGCAATTACCTAATCGTTCTTTTACACGAGCTTTTATGAACAACGGGCTAAGTTTTGCATTAAATTTCTGTCCTGCATTGCTCTGTGCAAAATTTCGTCGGTATACTTCCTGACCAACAGAATAATTTATATTTCTTGATCGAAGATTGTATTGCTTTACATTTGTTTCATATGCTTTTTTAATGTTTTTAGATATTTGGTCTCGAAGTAGGGTTAATTTATCGTCTCTTTCAATGTGAGCAACAGGTTCTTCTAGCGACTGTATTGACTTAAATAATTTAAAGGATGATCCATGAGTAATCATGTTAAAGCCATAGAGGGCGTGATAAGGTGAAAAGCCAATAGAATTGTGAAATGAATTTCGGAGAGCACAGCTAATGGCTGATATATGATCATCCCACTCTCTATGGTCTTTCTTCAAATATCCTCTTATTGCGGCTATTATCGACCTATTTACTCGCTCAGAAGCATTGCTTTGAGGAGAATACAACGCTGTGTAAATATGAAAAACACCATAACGGGTCAAAAAGGCATTAAAATCATTTGATTTAAATTGACTACCGTTATCACTAATTAGGCATTCTGGAACTCCATACTGATGAAATATATGTTTCTCTAAGTACTCAGTTATGACGGAAGAAGTAAATTTTTTTAATGGACTTAGCCAATGGTATTTGGAAAAGTGGTCAAGAACTATTAGGAGACCTATATAACCTTTTCTACTTCTAGGATAAGGTCCAAGTATGTCTACGTACATACGTTGAAATGGTCTGCATGATATAGCTATATCACCCATTTTCGGACTGAGAACTTTATTCGTGGCTTTAGAGGTTTTACATATTTCGCATTTGCCTATATATTCTTTCACATGGGTAACCATCTTTGGCCAATAAAAATATCGCCTTAACAATGACAGGGTTTTCGTTATCCCACCATGAGAAGCGACTACTGAATCGTGTGATCTTTTAAGTAAGGTTTCGCGTAGTGATACTGGAATCCACAATTTCCAACAATTTTCATCGGTTTTTTCATCTCCTGTAGCATAAGTAGTTCTGATATAAATATATCGGTCTATTACTTTCATATCTGGGAAATTTTGGGGATTTTCTAAAAACTTATTTTTAATACTTTTGTATTCTTCGTCTAGGAAATGGGGTGAATCTAAGTCAATCTCTGGTCCAATTAATTCTAATGCAGTTATCTCACTCTCATGCATGCGACTAAGAGCGTCTGGTACAATATTGTCCTTGCCTTTTCTGTGACTTATGGTGAACTTATACGATTGCAATTTTAGAACCCATCTGGCAAGTCTTCCTTTCAAATTAGGCTGCTTCATTAGCCAAACTAGACTGCTGTGATCTGCAATTATTTCAAATTCTTGTAACTCAATGTAGCATCTAAATTTCCGTATCGCTCCAATGGCAGCTAGGCATTCTTTTTCAGTTACTGAATAATTTCTCTGTGAGGAATTCAACTTTCGCGACATAAACGCTATAGGGACTTCTAAACCTTCATCGTCTAGTTGCACTAGTACTGCTCCTATTCCGAAATCACTTGCATCGCAATGAATAAAAAATTTTTTTGAGAAATCTGGATTTTTTAACACGGGTGCGGTGGTTAATAACTTTTCAATTTTCTGAAATGCTTTTTCAGCTTGTGATGTCCACTCGAATTTTCCTTTCTTTGATAAAACTTCAGTTATAGGATGAGTTATGTCTGCGAAATTAGAGATAAATTTTCTATACCATCCCGTTAAACCTAGAAAACCTCGCACTTGTTTTAGCGTCTATTTTTTCTATTTTAGCTGGATCAGTAGAAATACCTCCGTCGCCAATGATATATCCTAAATATGGAACTCGTTTGACACAAAATTTGCTCTTATTTATATTTAGTGTTAGATTAGCTTGTTTAAACTGATATGCTAGTCTTACTAATATAGACAAGTGTTCTTCAAAAGTTTCAGATACCACACAGACATCGTCTAAATAACCAAAAACCGAATGTTTTAAATCAGGTGGAATCACCGAATCCATTAATCGGCACATCGTTTGAGGTGCTGTACAAAGACCAAATGGCATAACAGTAAATTGGTATAATGGTCTACCAGGTATGGTAAAAGCTGTTATTGGTTTTGACTCATTATCCAATTCCATCTGCCAATACGCGTCCTTTAAATCAATTTTCGATATAATGTTGGCTTTTGGTAATCTGGCAAATATACCCTCAATGTTTGGTAACGGGTAAGCGTCCTTACCAGTTACCTCATTAATTTTTCTGGCATCCAGACAAAGTCTCACTTTACCAGGTTTCAACACCATTCTCATTGGAGAACTCCAGGCACTATTACTTGGCTCTATAACTCCTAAACTTAACATACGGTCGATTTCAGTAAACATTAATTTTTCTACGGCAGGTGATACCGGATAAAATCTTTGTTTTATAGGTTTAGAACTACCTATATCTATGCTATGTTTTATTAGCGGTGTCCTGCCTAATCCTTGTATCTCGAAATTAGGAAAAAGTGATTTAACTAATTCTAATTGCTGTCTTTGCGATTCTGATAACGGAACCATTTCGAAATCGATTGATTTTGAAACTTGGTCACTTTCCGATGATAATCCGAAGATTAATTTATCAATTAACCCAAATGTTTTAAACAAATCTAAACCTAGTATTAACCTTTGACTGAATGATGGGACTATATATAAATCAATTTTTCTAGTTGCATTTTTGTATGATAAATCGACTTTTATCAAACCAATTACCATTTGAGATTGACCATCAGCTGTTCTTACTGTAGATTTTAGTTTCGTATAGCCCGCTATTCCAGAAAAATCTGTCTTTGCTAATTCCTGGCCTAAACAGCTTATATTGGCCCCTGTGTCCAATAGTCCTAATTCTACATTATTTAAAAACTTAACTTCTGCATACAATCTGCCATCTTTCTCCGAATTAATGATTGACGAAATACATACTTGATTCATATGTTTTATTTTTTTATAAAAATTTCTCATACGCACAGTTGACCTTTTATATTTTTTTCTTATATTAGTATCTAAATGCTTATCACTAAAAAGTTTATCCCTTACTGCGATATAATTCATTAAACGAGCATGTAAAGGACGTATTTTAAACAAATTTGTATTTTCTTTCACTAGTTCATTCTTATTTCTTAAAATTTCAATCTTACTTATATCTAGCATCTGTTCCTAATCATCACTCAACTTTTCTCCCTGTTTTAACTTCTCCCTCAGTTTGTGCGGTGGTGTGGAACATTGTGGCTTAAGTTTTTTGAATTCTTAGCACAATTAACGCACTGTGGTTTATAAACATTTTTAAGACCACATCCATAGCAAAATATTTTTCTTTTCTGTAAGCACATATCCCAGTAATGACCTTCATCATCACAGTTCCAACATTTTATAGGTTTTTGTACTTTAGATAAAGCATTTACCTCCAATTCTGCCTGACCTACATCCGATAAGTTATTTTCAGAATCCTCCTCAATTTGATTTTTATCGGAATCCATTGCTGCTACTTTTCTATGAGAATTAATAATGTTGGGAATTCTGTTATAACTACTTTTCCTAAAACACTCCTCATTTAATAATTTTTCTCTCATTAAACAAAGCTTTTTCAATTGCGAAATTGAACGGATTTGAACGTATAACAATTCATGTCTTATTTCCGGCCTGAGATTTCTAGTCACTATTTCTATTAGATCCTCGTCATCTAAGGGTACTTCTAATCTATCGCTTATAGATGTAATAGCATCAAAAAAAGTTTCAAAAGACTCAGCTGGCTTTTGCTTTCGGTTGTGAAGTTCCTCCCGTATGTCATACGTAGTCCTATAGTCTCTATATTGTTTTTTCAAAGCTAAACAAAACGGTTCCCATTGGATGCGGTCCACGGATTTGTGATATTTCCAATACCAGTCTTGAGCTTTACCGGTAAGTAATATGTGCAAGTTTGCACATATAACATCAAAATTTCCATTAAAATTTTCTAAAGTTAAGCAGCGTATTCTATACAAAAATTCTTCACATCGAAGGCCATTAGAAGTTCCGTCAAATTTCACCTTCCAGTTTTGTATGAGAGCAGCAACTTTAGCTGAATTGGTGTTTAAAGAAGCTGAATTTAACTGAGAACTTGGATTTCTATTAGCTGAATGATTTTGCGAACTGGGTGAAATTGTTAGTGCCTGCTGTGGCATAGGTGAGTTAATATTTAAATTAGATAAAAGTCTTTGTACATTAGATTCAATCATTTGTGAAATTTCATTATAATCAATATTTGAACGGCGATTACGATTATAACGACGTGAATAATTAGACAGATTAGTATAGGGTTGATATATATTAATATTTAAACTCGTGTCAATATCTTCATTTACCAAGGGATTTTTAGGTATTGCCCCTTTTTCAACATTTACTTGATTTCGCTGTGAATTACTGATTTCCTCTCGATATTTAGTACCTCGAGTGTTATACGTTTTTGCGGCAGACCCACGACCCCTACCTCTTTACTCTTTTAGTCTCTCTAGCAGATACATTTTTTTCTTCCCCCGCCATCGAAGATTTTGTTAACTGGTCTTGACCAGGAATATCCAGGTCACGCTCATGACATAAAACTTTGCAGTTGGGACATTCATGGTAATCTTTAAGCCAATTAATAATACATTCTTGGTGAAAAATATGTTTACATTTAGTGCGACGACATTCTGAAAGAGTTGTCATTTGCTTCTCACATAACGAACAAGAATTTGTTGGGTTAGTATCACCTATCGCAGTGAGATCTTCATTACTGTGCGCCAAAACCATGATAAGCAATACAAATTCAAAACAAAAAAAATTAACTAAAAACAGCTAACCTCAAGGGAATTTATTGAAATGATTTTTTTATTTATTTTTAAAAATAAAAAAAATTAAATTAATTTGAAAGTTTTAAATGTTTCCTGTAGGCTACAATTTATTTTACGTTATCGACTTCCCTATTATGGGTGTGAAATCAACTTATTCAATGACTAATGCAAACCATTGTTTAAAAAAAATTAATAATTAAAATAAACTTACACAAAAAAACAGTTTATACTTGGTCAATAAATTAACAATTTTATACTTAATAATCATATGATCACTCAAACAGAAACCTTAATAATCGGATCAAAATATACTGTAAGGAGAAATATTTTGATAATCCATTAAAACTAAGCTAGCTCTTTAAGGGAACAAAAGAAAATGAAGTATAAAACCTGCAGATAATCAAAATCAAGTTTTCATTAAACAAAAGGTACACAGAAAAGAATTTCAAGGAATCCATCGGTCGAAATCTACTAGTTCCAATCACACAACTCGTAGTCGAAATCCAGAAGAATTAACAAAATTTATTCTGCGTAAACAAATTTTAATAAATTATAGCGTTAAAAATCTGTTTAAATAAATATAACAACAACAAAAATTTTGTGAAGATTCGTGCACACAAAAAATTTTGCTACACAGGAGTCACACTCCTCTATTGGAGACCTGATTGTTAATATAATTGTATTAATTTTGACAAAAATACATTTAAACAATACAGGCCCCACGTTGGGCGCCATTTTCTGTAATGGGTTGTTTTTATTTTTTTTCGTTGTGTAATTCAAGTTTACCAATAATAAAGACCATCGTTAAACGATGATACTTATCTGACCACAGTTTTCTGTCTAGTTACCAACCTTTACCTCAAATGATATTAGTTTATAACTAATAAATAAGAAAACCATGAAGATTTAATGTTTGTAGTAATGCGAGTCGGCGGGACCCATATTTCCAGCTATGTTCAGTGGTTGGGGAGGTTCTTGACCTGCATCTATAAACTACACCATTACAATATTTTTCTTGTGACAGATAAAAATAATATTGACCAACAATTAATTCCTTAACACTAATACTATAACTCAATAGTTATCAAAATTGTATTTCATGTTTCGGAGGTGGATATGCTTGTGTAAATTTTCTAAAGGGTAGAAGATGGTAAACCCCTGTGCTCAAAACCCACCCATCCTTGTCCTGTATTGCACTATACTCGATTACAGGACCCAAATATATAGTTGATTTCACTTGCCCAAGAGAGAAGTCTTTATGTAATTTATTTACTCATAATTTCTTTTTTATTTTTCTTTCATAAAAATTTCAATAAAAATTAATTTTTTCTATCTAATATGGGTTATCTATACATAGATTGAATTCACTCGTTCTTTAAACTATATTACTTTGATTTTCTAAATTATTAATAACAATTTTAATAATATATAAAAATTTTTACTTATAAACTGGTTGTATTTATCATGACGAAATCTATTTTAATTGGCTATACATGGGGTGCAAAATATATAACTAACTGATATTACATCTACGCGGATATAGGGCAACAAACAACTACAAAACCGAATTGGAAAAAAAAATATATAAAATTTTTTACTTTATTTTACATATAACTCGCTTTTCCTTTCTGCTGTAAATTACTAAATTTTTTCTCTATTTATTAATATTTTGTTTTGTTTTCGTTTATTCTTATAGTGAGTTTTAATTGTGATCTTTATTTTTTTAAATCGGTAAAGTTATTCTTTTCTCATTTTTTTTATATTTCTTCTTGTTCAATATTAGTTATTGATACGTTGTTATTGCTGTTTTAAAAGTTTTTTATATATACATACTTACATAAATATAATTTCTCTCTTTGGTTTTATTTATTTATTATTTTTTTTGTTACAGCAATAACAACGTATCAATAACTAATATTGAACAAGAAGAAATATAAAAAAAATGAGAAAAGAATAACTTTACCGATTTAAAAAAATAAAGATCACAATTAAAACTCACTATAAGAATAAACGAAAACAAAACAAAATATTAATAAATAGAGAAAAAATTTAGTAATTTACAGCAGAAAGGAAAAGAGAGTTATATGTAAAATAAAGTAAAAAATTTTATATATTTTTTTTTCCAATTCGGTTTTGTAGTTCTTTGTTGCCCTATATCCGCGTAGATGTAATATCAGTTAGTTATATATTTTGCACCCTATGTATAGCCAATTAAAATAGATTTCGTCGTGATAAATACAACCAGTTTATAAGTAAAAATTTTTATATATTATTAAAATTGTTATTAATAATTTAGAAAATCAAAGTAATATAGTTTAAAGAACGAGTGAATTCAATCTATGTATAGATAACCCATATTAGATAGAAAAAATTAATTTTTATTGAAATTTTTATGAAAGAAAAATAAAAAAGAAATTATGAGTAAATAAATTACATAAAGACTTCTCTCTTGGGCAAGTGAAATCAACTATATATTTGGGTCCTGTAATCGAGTATAGTGCAATACAGGACAAGGATGGGTGGGTTTTGA
The DNA here is from genome assembly GCA_941918925.1 of Phyto melanocephala. Taxonomy (NCBI): domain Eukaryota; kingdom Metazoa; phylum Arthropoda; class Insecta; order Diptera; family Rhinophoridae; genus Phyto; species Phyto melanocephala. The sequence continues at coordinate 48,247,386 of OW799237.1, forward strand.
GCACAGGGGTTTACCATCTTCTACCCTTTAGAAAATTTACACAAGCATATCCACCTCCGAAACATGAAATACAATTTTGATAACTATTGAGTTATAGTATTAGTGTTAAGGAATTAATTGTTGGTCAATATTATTTTTAGGGACTCTGTAACAAGAAAAATATTGTAATGGTGTAGTTTGTAGATGCAGGTCAAGAACCTCCCCAACCACTGAACATAGCTGGAAATATGGGTCCCGCCGACTCGCATTACTACAAACATTAAATCTTCATGGTTTTCTTATTTATTAGTTATAAACTAATATCATTTGAGGTAAAGGTTGGTAACTAGACAGAAAACTGTGGTCAGATAAGTATCATCGTTTAACGATGGTCTTTATTATTGGTAAACTTGAATTACACAACGAAAAAAAATAAAAACAACCCATTACAGATGCAAAAATCTCAAAAATTTTAGCGTAAAATTTTCACTCAAAAACTGGTTTTATAGTGTTTTCCCATCGTATCTATCAAGTTTTTTTAATCAGAACTCAAAAATTTTGAGATGAAAATATTGGTGAATTTTCAGGTTTTTAAGCCACATCAAATTTGTGTTCATATTTATGGGCAAACCAAAGACGCCAACAACTTAATTTTCAGGCTTTAAAGCTACAGGAAACTTTTATTAATATACAAAGGCGAGCCAAAGATGCAAAAATCTCAAAAATTTTAGCGTAAAATTTTCACTCAAAAACTGGTTTTATAGTGTTTTCCCATCGTATCTATCAAGTTTTTTTAATCAGAACTCAAAAATTTTGAGATAGAAAATTGGTGAATTTTCAGGTTTTTAAGCCACATCAAATTTGTGTTCATATTTATGGGCAAACCAAAGACGCCAACAACTTAATTTTTAGGCTTTAAAGATACAGGAAATTTTATTAATATACAAAGGTGAGCCAAAGATGCAAAAATCTTAAAAATTTTAGCGTAAAATGTTCACTCAAAAACTGGTTTTATAGTGTTTTCCCATCGTATCTATCAAGTTTTTTTAATCAGAACTCAAACATTTTGAGATGAAAAAATTGGTGAATTTTCAGGTTTTTAAGCTACATCAAATTTGTGTTCATATTTATGGGCAAATCAAAGACGCCAACAACTTAATTTTCAGGCTTTAAAGCTACGCGAAACTCTTATTAATATACAAAGGTGAGCCAAAGATGCAAAAATCTTAAAAATTTTAGCGTAAAATGTTCACTCAAAAACTGGTTTTATAGTGTTTTCCCATCGTATCTATCAAGTTTTTTTAATCAGAACTCAAACATTTTGAGATGAAAAAATTGGTGAATTTTCAGGTTTTTAAGCCACATAAATTTATGTTCATATTTATGGGCAAACCAAAGACGCCAACAACTTAATTTTCAGGCTTTAAAGCTACAGGAAACTTTTATTAATATACAAAGGCGAGCCAAAGATGCAAAAATCTTAAAAATTTTAGCGTAAAATTTTCACTCAAAAACTGGTTTTGTAGTGTTTTCCCATCGTATCAATCAAGTTTCTTTAATCAGAACTCAAAAATTTTGAGATGAAAAAATTGGTGAATTTTCAGGTTTTTAAGCCACATCAAATTTGTGTTCATATTTATGGGCAAACCAAAGACGCCAACAACTTAATTTTCAGGCTTTAAAGATACAGGAAACTTTTATTAATATACAAAGGCGAGCCAAAGATGCAGAAATCTTAAAAATTTTAGCGTAAAATTTGCACTCAAAAACTGGTTTTATAGTGTTTTCCCATCGTATCTATCAAGTTTTTTTAATCAGAACTCAAAAATTTTGAGATGAAAAAATTGGTGAATTTTCAGGTTTTTAAGTCACATCAAATTTGTGTTCATATTTATGGGCAAACCAAAGACGCCAACAACTTAATTTTCAGGCTTTAAAGCTCCAGGAAACTTTTATTAATATACAAAGGCGAGTCAAAGATGCAAAAATCTCAAAAATTTTAGCGTAAAATTTTCACTCAAAAACTGGTTTTATAGTGTTTTCCCATCGTATCAATAGAGTTTTTTTAATCAGAACTCAAAAATTTTGAGATAAAAAAATTGGTGAATTTTCAGGTTTTTAAGCCACATCAAATTTGTGTTCATATTTATGGGCAAACCAAAGACGCCAGCAACTTAATTTTCAGGCTTTAAAGCTACACCAAACTCTTATTAATACACAAAAGCGAGTCAAAGATGCAAAAATCTCAAAAATTTTAGCGTAAAATTTTCACTCAAAAACTGTTTTTATAGTGTTTTCCCATCGTATCTATCAAGTTTCTTTAATCAGAACTCAAAAATTTTGAGATAAAAAAATTGGTGAATTTTCAGGTTTTTAAGCCACATCAAATTTGTGTTCATATTTATGGGCAAACCAAAGACGCCAACAACTTAATTTTCAGGCTTTAAAGCTACAGGAAACTTTTATTAATATACAAAGGCGAGCCAAAGATGCAAAAATCTTAAAAATTTTAGCGTAAAATTTTCACTCAAAAACTAGTTTTATAGTGTTTTCCCATCGTATCAATCAAGTTTTTTTAATCAGAACTCAAAAATTTTGAGATGAAAAAATTGGTGAATTTTCAGGTTTTTAAGCCACATCAAATTTGTGTTCATATTTATGGGCAAACCAAAGACGCCAACAACTTAATTTTCAGGCTTTAAAGCTACACGAAACTCTTATTAATATACAAAGGCGAGTCAAAGATGCAAAAATCTCAAAAATTTTAGCGTAAAATTTTCACTCAAAAACTGGTTTTATAGTGTTTTCCCATCGTATCAAGCAAGTTTCTTTAATTAGAACTCAAAAATTTTGAGATGAAAAAATTGGTGAATTTTCAGGTTTTTAAGCCACATCAATTTGTGTTCATATTTATGGGCAAACCAAAGACGCCAACAACTTAATTGTCAGGCTTTAAAGCTACAGGAAACTTTTATTAATATACAAAGGCGAGCCAAAGATGCAAAAATCTTAAAAATTTTAGCGTAAAATTTTCACTCAAAAACTGGTTTTATAGTGTTTTCCCATCGTATCTATCAAGTTTCTTTAATCAGAACTCAAAAATTTTGAGATGAAAAAATTGGTGAATTTTCAGGTTTTTAAGCCACATCAAATTTGTGTTCATATTTATGGGCAAACCAAAGACGCCAACAACTTAATTTTCAGGCTTTAAAGCTACACGAAACTCTTATTAATATACAAAGGCGAGCCAAAGATGCAAAAATCTCAAAAATTTTAGCGTAAAATTTTCACTCAAAAACTGGTTTTTAAGTGTTTTCCCATCGTATCAATCAAGTTTCTTTAATCAGAACTCAAAAATTTTGAGATGGTAATTGGTGAATTTTCAGGTTTTTAAGCCACATCAAATTTGTGTTCATATTTATGGGCAAACCAAAGACGCCAACAACTTAATTTTCAGGCTTTAAAGCTACAGGAAACTTTTATTAATATACAAAGGCGAGCCAAAGATGCAAAAATCTTAAAAATGTTAGCGTAAAATTTTCACTCAAAAACTGGTTTTATAGTGTTTTCCCATCGTATCAATCAAGTTTTTTTAATCAGAACTCAAAAATTTTGAGATGAAAAAATTGGTGAATTTTCAGGTTTTTAAGCCACATCAAATTTGTGTTCATATTTATGGGCAAACCAAAGACGCCAACAACTTAATTTTCAGGCTTTAAAGCTACACGAAACTCTTATTAATATACAAAGGCGAGTCAAAGATGCAAAAATCTCAAAAATTTTAGCGTAAAATTTTCACTCAAAAACTGGTTTTATAGTGTTTTCCCATCGTATCTATCAAGTTTTTTTAATCAGAACTCACAAATTTTGAGATGAAAAAATTGGTGAATTTTCAGGTTTTTAAGTCACATCAAATTTGTGTTCATATTTATGGGCAAACCAAAGACGCCAACAACTTAATTTTCGGGCTTTAAAGCTACAGGAAACTTTTATTAATATACAAAGGCGAGTCAGAGATGCAAAAATCTCAAAAATTTTAGCGTAAAATTTTCACTAAAAAACTGGTTTTATAGTGTTTTCCCATCGTATCTATCAAGTTTCTTTAATCAGAACTCAAAAATTTTGAGATAGAAAATTGGTGAATTTTCAGGTTTTTAAGCCACATCAAATTTGTGTTCATATTTATGGGCAAACCAAAGACGCCAACAACTTAATTGTCAGGCTTTAAACCTACAGGAAACTTTTATTAATATACAAAGGCGAGCCAAAGATGCAAAAATCTTAAAAATTTTAGCGTAAAATTTTCACTCAAAAACTGGTTTTATAGTGTTTTCCCATCGTATCTATCAAGTTTCTTTAATCAGAACTCAAAAATTTTGAGATGAAAAAATTGGTGAATTTTCAGGTTTTTAAGCCACATCAAATTTGTGTTCATATTTATGGGCAAACCAAAGACGCCAACAACTTAATTTTCAGGCTTTAAAGCTACACGAAACTCTTATTAATATACAAAGGCGAGCCAAAGATGCAAAAATCTCAAAAATTTTAGCGTAAAATTTTCACTCAAAAACTGGTTTTATAGTGTTTTCCCATCGTATCTATCAAGTTTTTTTAATCAGAACTCAAAAATTTTGAGATGAAAAAATTGGTGAATTTTCAGGTTTTTAAGCCACATCAAATTTGTGTTCATATTTATGGGCAAACCAAAGACGCCAACAACTTAATTTTCAGGCTTTAAAGCTACACGAAACTCTTATTAATATACAAAGGCGAGCCAAAGATGCAAAAATCTCAAAAATTTTAGCGTAAAATTTTCACTCAAAAACTGGTTTTATAGTGTTTTCCCATCGTATCTATCAAGTTTTTTTAATCAGAACTCAAAAATTTTGAGATGAAAAAATTGGTGAATTTTCAGGTTTTTAAGTCACATCAAATTTGTGTTTATATTTATGGGCAAACCAAAGACGCCAACAACTTAATTTTCAGGCTTTAAAGCTACTGGAAACTTTTATTAATATACAAAGGCGAGTCAAAGATGCAAAAATCTCAAAAATTTTAGCGTAAAATTTTCACTCAAAAACTGGTTTTATAGTGTTTTCCCATCGTATCTATCAAGTTTCTTTAATCAGAACTCAAAAATTTTGAGAGAGAAAATTGGTGAATTTTCAGGTTTTTAAGCCACATCAAATTTGTGTTCATATTTATGGGCAAACCAAAGACGCCAACAACTTAAATTTCAGGCTTTAAAGCTACACGAAACTCTTATTAATATACAAAGGCGAGCCAAAGATGCAAAAATCTTAAAAATTTTAGCGTAAAATTTTCACTCAAAAACTGGTTTTATAGTGTTTTCCCATCGTATCTATCAAGTTTTTTTAATCAGAACTCAAAAATTTTGAGATGAAAAAATTGGTGAATTTTCAGGTTTTTAAGCCACATCAAATTTGTGTTCATATTTATGGGCAAACCAAAGACGCCAACAACTTAATTTTCAGGCTTTAAAGCTACACGAAACTCTTATTAATATACAAAGGCGAGTCAAAGATGCAAAAATCTCAAAAATTTTAGCGTAAAATTTTCACTCAAAAACTGGTTTTATAGTGTTTTCCCATCGTATCAATCAAGTTTTTTTAATCAGAACTCAAAAATTTTGAGATAAAAAAATTGGTGAATTTTCAGGTTTTTAAGCCACATCAAATTTGTGTTCATATTTATGGGCAAACCAAAGACGCCAACAACTTAATTTTCAGGCTTTAAAGCTACAGGAAACTTTTATTAATATACAAAGACGAGCCAAAGATGCAAAAATCTTAAAAATTTTAGCGTAAAATTTTCACTCAAAAACTGGTTTTATAGTGTTTTCCCATCGTATCTATCAAGTTTTTTTAATCAGAACTCAAAAATTTTGAGATGAAAAAATTGGTGAATTTTCAGGTTTTTAAGCCACATCAAATTTGTGTTCATATTTATGGGCAAACCAAAGACGCCAACAACTTAATTTTCAGGCTTTAAAGCTACACGAAACTCTTATTAATATACAAAGGCGAGTCAAAGATGCAAAAATCTCAAAAATTTTAGCGTAAAATTTTCACTCAAAAACTGGTTTTATAGTGTTTTCCCATCGTATCAATCAAGTTTTTTTAATCAGAACTCAAAAATTTTGAGATAAAAAAATTGGTGAATTTTCAGGTTTTTAAGCCACATCAAATTTGTGTTCATATTTATGGGCAAACCAAAGACGCCAACAACTTAATTTTCAGGCTTTAAAGCTACACGAAACTCTTATTAATACACAAAGGCGAGTCAAAGATGCAAAAATCTCAAAAATTTTAGCGTAAAATTTTCACTCAAAAACTGTTTTTATAGTGTTTTCCCATCGTATCTATCAAGTTTCTTTAATCAGAACTCAAAAATTTTGAGATAGAAAATTGGTGAATTTTCAGGTTTTTAAGTCACATCAAATTTGTGTTTATATTTATGGGCAAACCAAAGACGCCAACAACTTAATTTTCAGGCTTTAAAGCTACAGGAAACTTTTATTAATATACAAAGGCGAGTCAAAGATGCAAAAATCTCAAAAATTTTAGCGTAAAATTTTCACTAAAAAACTGGTTTTATAGTGTTTTCCCATCGTATCTATCAAGTTTCTTTAATCAGAACTCAAAAATTTTGAGATAGAAAATTGGTGAATTTTCAGGTTTTTAAGCCACATCAAATTTGTGTTCATATTTATGGGCAAACCAAAGACGCCAACAACTTAAATTTCAGGCTTTAAAGCTACACGAAACTCTTATTAATATACAAAGGCGAGCCAAAGATGCAAAAATCTTAAAAATTTTAGCGTAAAATTTTCACTCAAAAACTGGTTTTATAGTGTTTTCCCATCGTATCTATCAAGTTTTTTTAATCAGAACTCAAAAATTTTGAGATGAAAAAATTGGTGAATTTTCAGGTTTTTAAGCCACATCAAATTTGTGTTCATATTTATGGGCAAACCAAAGACGCCAACAACTTAATTTTCAGGCTTTAAAGCTACACGAAACTCTTATTAATATACAAAGGCGAGTCAAAGATGCAAAAATCTCAAAAATTTTAGCGTAAAATTTTCACTCAAAAACTGGTTTTATAGTGTTTTCCCATCGTATCAATCTAGTTTTTTTAATCAGAACTCAAAAATTTTGAGATAAAAAAATTGGTGAATTTTCAGGTTTTTAAGCCACATCAAATTTGTGTTCATATTTATGGGCAAACCAAAGACGCCAGCAACTTAATTTCAGGCTTTAAAGCTACACGAAACTCTTATTAATACACAAAGGCGAGTCAAAGATGCAAAAATCTCAAAAATTTTAGCGTAAAATTTTCACTCAAAAACTGTTTTTATAGTGTTTTCCCATCGTACCTATCAAGTTTCTTTAATCAGAACTCAAAAATTTTGAAATAAAAAAATTGGTGAATTTTCAGGTTTTTAAGCCACATCAAATTTGTGTTCATATTTATGGGCAAACCAAAGACGCCAACAACTTAATTTTCAGGCTTTAAAGCTACAGGAAACTTTTATTAATATACAAAGGCGAGCCAAAGATGCAAAAATCTTAAAAATTTTAGCGTAAAATTTTCACTCAAAAACTGGTTTTATAGTGTTTTCCCATCGTATCAATCAAGTTTCTTTAATCAGAACTCAAAAATTTTGAGATAGAAAATTGGTGAATTTTCAGGTTTTTAAGCCACATCAAATTTGTGTTCATATTTATGGGCAAACCAAAGACGCCAACAACTTAATTTTCAGGCTTTAAAGCTACAGGAAACTTTTATTAATATACAAAGACGAGCCAAAGATGCAAAAATCTTAAAAATTTTAGCGTAAAATTTTCACTCAAAAACTGGTTTTATAGTGTTTTCCCATCGTATCTATCAAGTTTTTTTAATCAGAACTCAAAAATTTTGAGATGAAAAAATTGGTGAATTTTCAGGTTTTTAAGCCACATCAAATTTGTGTTCATATTTATGGGCAAACCAAAGACGCCAACAACTTAATTTTCAGGCTTTAAAGCTACACGAAACTCTTATTAATATACAAAGGCGAGTCAAAGATGCAAAAATCTCAAAAATTTTAGCGTAAAATTTTCACTCAAAAACTGGTTTTATAGTGTTTTCCCATCGTATCAAGCAAGTTTCTTTAATTAGAACTCAAAAATTTTGAGATGAAAAAATTGGTGAATTTTCAGGTTTTTAAGCCACATCAAATTTGTGTTCATATTTATGGGCAAACCAAAGACGCCAACAACTTAATTGTCAGGCTTTACAGCTACAGGAAACTTTTATTAATATACAAAGGCGAGCCAAAGATGCAAAAATCTTAAAAATTTTAGCGTAAAATTTTCACTCAAAAACTGGTTTTATAGTGTTTTCCCATCGTATTTATCAAGTTTCTTTAATCAGAACTCAAAAATTTTGAGATGAAAAAATTGGTGAATTTTCAGGTTTTTAAGCCACATCAAATTTGTGTTCATATTTATGGGCAAACCAAAGACGCCAACAACTTAATTTTCAGGCTTTAAAGCTACACGAAACTCTTATTAATATACAAAGGCGAGTCAAAGATGCAAAAATCTCAAAAATTTTAGCGTAAAATTTTCACTCAAAAACTGGTTTTATAGTGTTTTCCCATCGTATCTATCAAGTTTTTTTAATCAGAACTCAAAAATTTTGAGATGAAAAAATTGGTGAATTTTCAGGTTTTTAAGTCACATCAAATTTGTGTTTATATTTATGGGCAAACCAAAGACGCCAACAACTTAATTTTCAGGCTTTAAAGCTACAGGAAACTTTTATTAATATACAAAGGCGAGTCAAAGATGCAAAAATCTCAAAAATTTTAGCGTAAAATTTTCACTCAAAAACTGGTTTTATAGTGTTTTCCCATCGTATCTATCAAGTTTCTTTAATCAGAACTCAAAAATTTTGAGATTAAAAATTGGTGAACTTTCAGGTTTTTAAGCCACATCAAATTTGTGTTCATATTTATGGGCAAACCAAAGACGCCAACAACTTAATTTTCAGGCTTTAAAGCTACACGAAACTCTTATTAATATACAAGTGCGAGCCAAAGATGCAAAAATCTCAAAAATTTTAGCGTAAAATTTGCACTCAAAAACTGGTTTTATAGTGTTTTCCCATCGTATCTATCAAGTTTTTTTAATCAGAACTCAAAAATTTTGAGATAGAAAAATTGGTGAATTTTCAGGTTTTTAAGCCACATCAAATTTGTGTTCATATTTATGGGCAAACCAAAGACGCCAACAACTTAATTTTCAGGCTTTAAAGCTACAGGAAACTTTTATTAATATACAAAGGCGAGCCAAAGATGCAAAAATCTCAAAAATTTTAGCGTAAAATGTTCACACAAAAACTGGTTTTATAGTGTTTTCCCATCGTATCTATCAAGTTTCTTTAATCAGAACTCAAAAGTTTTTGAGATGAAAAAATTGGTGAATTTTCAGGTTTTTAAGCCACATCAAATTTGTGTTCATATTTATGGGCAAACCAAAGACGCCAACAACTTAATTTTCAGGCTTTAAAGCTACACGAAACTCTTATTAATATACAAATGCGAGCCAAAGATGCAATAATCTCAAATATTTTAGCGTAAAATTTTCACTCAAAAACTGGTTTTATAGTGTTTTCCCATCGTATCAATCAAGTTTCTTTAATCAGAACTCAAAAATTTTTAGATGAAAAAATTGGTGAATTTTTAGGTTTTTAAGCCACATCAAATTTGTGTTCATATTTATGGGCAAACCAAAGACGCGAACAACTTAATTTTCAGGCTTTAAAGCTACACGAATCTCTTATTAATATACAAAGGCGAGCCAAAGATGCAAAAATCTTAAAAATTTTAGCGTAAAATTTTCACTCAAACACTGGTTTTATAGTGTTTTCCCATCGTATCAATCAAGTTTCTTTAATCAGAACTCAAAAAATTTTGAGATAGAAAATTGGTGAATTTTCAGGTTTTTAAGCCACATCAAATTTGTGTTCATATTTATGGGCAAACCAAAGACGCCAACAACTTAATTTGCAGGCTTTAAAGCTACACGAAACTCTTATTAATATACAAAGGCAAGCCAAAGATGCAAAAATCTTAAAAATTTTAGCGTAAAATTTTCACTCAAACACTGGTTTTATAGTGTTTTCCCATCGTATCAATCAAGTTTCTTTAATCAGAACTCAAAAATTTTGAGATAGAAAATTGGTGAATTTTCAGGTTTTAAGCCACATCAAATTTGTGTTCATATTTATGGGCAAACCAGAGACGCCAACAACTTAATTTTCAGGCTTTAAAGCTACACGAAACTCTTATTAATATACAAAGGAGAGCCAAAAATGCAAAAATCTTAAAAATTTTAGCGTAAAATTTTCACTCAAACACTGGTTTTATAGTGTTTTCCCATCGTATCAATAAAGTTTCTTTAATCAGAACTCAAAAATTTTGAGATAGAAAATTGATGAATTTTCAGGTTTTTAAGCCACATCAAATTTGTGTTCATATTTATGGGCAAACCAAAGACGCCAACAACTTAATTTTCAGGCTTTAAAGCTATACGAAACTCTTATTAATATACAAAGGCGAGCCAAAGATGCAAAAATCTCAAAAATTTTAGCGTAAAATTTTCACTCAAAAAACTGGTTTTATAGTGTTTTCCCATCGTATCTATCAAGTTTCTTTAATCAGAACTCAAAAATTTTGAGATAGAAAATTGGTGAATTTTCAGGTTTTTAAGCCACATCAATTTGTGTTCATATTTATGGGCAAACCAAAGACGCCAACAACTTAATTTTCAGGCTTTAAAGCTACAGGAAACTTTTATTAATATACAAGGGCGAGCCAAGATGCAAAAATCTCATAAATTTTAGCGTAAAATTTTCACTCAACAACTGGTTTTATAGTGTTTTCCCATCGTATCTATCAAGTTTCTTTAATCAGAACTCACAAATTTTGAGATGAAAAAATTGGTGAATTTTCAGGTTTTTAA